>JARHVA010003231.1:610000-1052500 GCA_037957365.1 Torreya grandis
AAATTGAGGATAGGCCAAGAAAGAAGTATGTAAATGCAAATGCATTTTATCAATCATATGATGGTATGGACTCATCGTGTGATGATGGTGAATTTACAGATGCATCTTTACTAGCACTTGATGCAATTCTAAGTGAGTATACAAATATATGGTATTATTTGAATGTTTTTTAATTTATTAAAGGTACTAATACAAATATAAAGAAGAATATCACCCAAATGAGTTTCCCATTTTATATTTACAAGGATTTTGTATCAAGTAGGAGTTAATCTAAAATAAATGAGAGCAGTTTTGTTTAAAGCATTAAGGGAGCTAATTCAATAATTTCATGATGGTAGGTGTGGAGGTCACTTTTCAAGGCATCTAATAGCATGGATAATACTTGATGCATGTTATCAATATCCAATAGTTTTAAAATATTTTTTCAATTATTATAAGATTTAATGTTTATAAATCACATGGGGATCATAAAATTTCTTCAGCAACATTATTTTTTATTCTACCATTCAGTCCATTTGAAAAGTGGGGAAAATATATTATGGGCTCAATTCTACCTACCCTAGATCTATATTGACCACGATAGCCTAATCTGAGGACAAAGTAGAATCTAAGGAGGGGGAAGATGTCAACACCAAAAGTGTCCCTCCAAAATTTAATTATATGTAAATTTTAATTAGTCATAGCATCTAATAGAAATTATCAGTGTCCACCAAGGAAAAATGACACATACCATGGATTGTCATTAAGTAAAAATTAAATATTCTATGGTAATGGTCTAATTAGTTTAGGGAATATTGTAAAAATCTTTGTCCAAGAGAAAAAGTAAATATTTATCATAAATGGTCATGGTAATGTCAAAAATCATTGTCATGATAAATAGGTCACTAAGGTCAAGGTGGTCCCAAATAAATAATATTTTATTCATAATGATTTTAAAAGAGTGATGTCCTAAATATTTTGGACTATTTGGCCTATTTTTATTAGAAGTCTCAGGAATATTAGGTAAAGTCTAGGAAATCTTTGGTCTATTATTAGGAAAAGTCTAGGAAATATTAGGTAAATTTTATTATTAGGAGATTAGGTGGGGATTATATTTGGTAGATTGTGCCATGTCAAAACTAATCCTACCTAAGATTGGTTAAAGAATATTATTGCCTTATCTTAGAATGAGTTAAAAGGCCTTAAGATTCTATAAAAGGATTCATACCCTCCACCTCTCACACATACAGAAAGAGACATAGAATAAGGCACACTTAAGGAGGTAATAAGGAAGAAAAAAAGGAGAATCCTATAGTATTAAATTTAGAATGTTAAGGAAGCTATTGAGATGTATGAATGTGAAATTTATCTAAGAAAGGTTGTTGGAAGGTATAGTGAGAGGAGCCATGTGTAGGTGGTAGCATTCAGTGAAAGCCAAATTCACATGTTTGGGTGAGATTGTGTGCACATAATTCTAATCAAATAGTTCTTTGTTACATTTTATTATTGTGTAAATTATTTATACTATTTTTCCTAATACATTTTTAATGTGTTTTTTTATTTTTCTCTATAATTACACTGCCACAACTAAGTTGTTCATTGCTAATATAATCATAGCATAAACAGTTCCCAATGAAATATTTCTTAAGTGCTAGATTGGGTTGACACTCACCCCTTAAATACCCATGGCCTTCTAGTTACATTTTTTTTCCTTATACTTGTCATTAATTTTCTGTAGTTTCTCATTACTTCATCCTTTCTCACCAGCTCAGTCACCTTCATGTTCAATTATGCATGTTCTACTTGGTTCATCCTATAAGTTACTTGATTAGGTATAATGTATCCTATAAATGAATAAATATGATGTTGAAAGTCCTTATTTTTTGTTTAACCATATGTAAACTCATATAGTATAACATTAGCATACCCTTATAACATTTTTATCTATCGGTGTTTTCACATCACTTGCTTCTTATTTATTTTCCATTAGTGCATGATAAAATCATATCATCTTCATCTCCTTGATGAATTGTTTTATGGACAATGGGTTTTTCTACCTACCCTTATCATTTAAGAGGTAATATAATTATCCTTTAACCATCCTTACAAAAGGTGTATCTGTTCATCTAGATCCATCATGGATTAATTTCTTATCGTATTTCCATGGCCTTCCTAAAAACACATGGCATGCATCTATTGGGATAACATCATAACATATTTCATCCTAATAAGTCTTTCCTATAAAAAATTATATTAAACACCTCTTATCAATAGTAAATTCATTCCCCTTTTTTAATCCAATAAATATGGTAGTGGTGAGGATGCTTTTAAATATGTAGACTTAGTTTTTTATATCATTTATTTAGAAACCATGTTTTCATAACTTCCACCATCAATAATAACATTACATACCTTTCCTCTTGGAGTGCATCTTGTTTGTAAAATATGTGTATGAAGCCATAATTCACCATTATCTTTATCTTTCACATGTTATTTCCTTAGAATAGTAATTATTCTTCTCATCATAATATTCTCTCCTACATCTGCTAAAACTTTGATATTTTTTCTTATACATCAACCTCAACTAAATTTACTCTTGGTTACAACTCTTTCCTCCTCTCTTGTGTGTGATAATGGAGACACTCAAATGTGTTGTTCCATTATCCACCACATATATATCAAATATAAGGATTTTTTTTGCTTCCATCCTCTACCAACATCATGGCCTCTACCTATCTAAAATTTTCTTCCTATTTTCTAGTTTTCAAACCCTTTCCTAGTATCTTCTTGATTTTCCACCACATAAGATGATTATTCTCTTGTGGGAGTAAATCCACCATGGTAACTTGATTTGGATGATGGACCTCTCTTAATTATATGTGATCTTTGAAAATTTGGCCTACTTTTCTTATCTTCTACCTTCAAATCTAGTTGATAGGAATATTTCATGCTATTTATTTTATGCATGCATATCTCATATTGAATAGACAACTTCAAACCATCAAGATACCTTTCAAGCATTTTTTCCTTATATTTAATCATGCTCCACTTGAATGGATAGCTTCTAAAATTCATTTTTGTAGTCATATTCACCATAATCCTTTTGACTTAAGTTGTGAAATCTTTCGTAGAGTGTTTTTACATAATCCATAGGGAGGAATTTTTATCTCAACATATTCTCAAGCATGATCCTTTAATTTTTTGCATGGAAATTTCACCTTAGTTTAATCCACCATATTCTTATGTTAAAAAAAAATCATTCTAGTTGACCATTTTATCATCTCCTTTGTTTTTATATTGCCTCCATACACTAAAACTTAAATTTGTATTCCTTAGTTCTTTCCTTTTTATGCCTTAATTAGTCTTTCTTCAAATGACTATGGATCCTCTTATTATTCCTCCTCTTATTGAATATTTGATTGGTTTTGTCATTATTCATATATTTCTTATCCTCTTTACCTTTGTCTTTGATTTTTTATAAATTTGAGCAAAGCCTCCTCTTCTTTCCATCTTTCTTCTCAGGAATACATGTTCTTCAAAATAAAAATTCTCCAAAATAAAATTTTAAACATGAAAATATTCACACACAATCTTACCTTTAATTTTATTTCCATTTATGAACTTGACTTGATACTAAATGATGGTTCTAAGTACACAACAATTCCATAACATAATAAAATCACAAATAAAAATCTTGAGTAGAAAAAAAATGAATTCTAATTCTTCATGATTCATTTAAAACAATACCTATACTGGTATAATTATCTTTGGGATTAATTTTGTACAAAAATTTTGCTCACTATTTTGGATCACAAATGTGATCCATCATTAGGAAGTTCATCCAAAATCTCTTACATGATGGATCATGGGTAGTGATCCAAAATGTTGAGTAAAAGTTTTATAAAAAGTTTATCCAAAAGTTAGTTTTACCATTTAATGGATTATGGAAACATAAAATATTTGAATATATAGAGTCTTTAGATAATTCACAACTTGAATATAGAGTTTACATGCACAAAAAACACACGATTAAAATAAAATAGTTCCTAGAGTCAACTGAACTTGTTTATTTATCATTTTTTAGAACCTATTATTTTTAGTAACTTTTTCATGCAAGTGTGAAGGGGGAAACTAAATGTCTCTTATTTTTTACATGTCTTAATAAATACTTGGGGTGACTTGAAACTACAATTTCAATTTTAGTTACAGAAAACTAAATCTGTAAAATCCTAAAAATAGAAAAAAATGTAATTTTTTTACCTTTAAATGGTCAATTTAAGCCTAAAAGTTTGCCATAAAATATGTTAAGCAACTAACATAGTGTATCGATGCATTGATATCTTCAAGATTTTCATTCTAAAAATATATAAAATGGGTTATTGGATCAAAATTTATGGCTTCCACTAGATATGCTCCCGCGTCAACACTACACAATACAAGTAGCATGCAAATATTAAGAGAACAGAAGTGGAATATCATGTAGAAGACTTAGTCTTAGCACACCTAAAGAAGGATATATTTTGAAAAGGAACTTAACAATAATTGAAGTGAAAACCATGCAATGTGTTGTTAATTTTTAAAAAAAAATGCAAATGAGATTGTGTTACTTTAAGGCATTGACATATCTCTTATTTTTAATGTGGAAGATTAATATCCATATCATGAAGGGTAGAATAGTAGTGAAATCACAAATTCAAATTTTGAATAATTTTATTGGAGATTACTGATGTGTGAAAAAGTGAAGAGAGTGATTAATTATAGATTCAACAAGTGATTAAACAATAAATATTATAAACAATATTTAGTTAAGTGGAAGGGTTAAGGAATTAAAGATCCAACATGGATAAGTGCATCAAAAGCTACAAAACTATGAATATAAATATTGGATATCTTAAAATTCACACAATTAGGAGCTCATGTTTATTTTCTATTACCCAAGGTGAATGATGTAGGAGCATCCAAGTTCACTTGTAATCCTAAATCAACCAAAAAACATTCAAAGTATATAATAAGCATGTTTGCAGCTATGCAGAATTATTGTTATATGTAGACTCTATTTATGTTGTTTTTTGAAACCTTATGTACAAAAAAAAATTTCACATAATTTTTTTGATAAATATAGTTTTTGTTCGAGGTTGTTATCACTTACAAAACATTGTGCAAGTCTTTATTTAGTTCCACACAAAGTAGAATGCTTAGAGTCAACAATGTCAAAGGGTTTTATTACATATATTTACTTAAAAACATTATAATATCATATATATTTTTTTTATCGGTAGTAAGGATATGAGGATCATTGTATGAAAGTATTCTCTACATATTTTTTTGTGAATCATTGTGACTTAACATCGCAAGATTGTGATATCCACATAGTTTTTTTTTAAGCATTTAGGTTTTTACAATGTGATATGGATAAATAGCCATTGTGGTTCCTAAAATTTATATTTTATTCCTTGAATCACGAAAGGTTGTTATGATTTCATTTAATATCACATCATGATGAATGTCACCATTTTACATTACACTATGATCTATTAGAGTGCCTTGGGATTTTATTGTGCATTTAATGTTTGTGGTGCATGGTGATGTGTTGTAAATAGTTAATGTTTTTAGTGGGTTTTTAATAGAACTAATGTAATTAGGTGGGTCTTTTGCCTATATAAACATGCCCATACATTTGAGTTAGCTAGTTACAGAGCTTAAGAATCATATGTCGTATTCTAAGAGGTAGTTATACTTGTGAAGACTACAAGTTAGCAATTAAAAAATTGAGGATATAATTTGACATATCTCATTCAATATTATTATGTTTTTGGTGGTATTTTCATTCATTGAAATAAAATGTTTTTTTTTTTTCATTTGGTTGCATTATTCAACTATGTAATTATGAAGGTTGTGTGGCCTAAGGCATCTCTTCATTGAGTCACCTAAGCATGATTATATGACCATGTGGATGATTTGAAAAATTTAATGGCCTTCCCAGAGTTAGGTATGATGGAGTGACCACCAAGATCTTTGGATCAAATCAAATCATTGATTCATGAACAAAAGACAAGTAATTATATTGAATTTTTGAAGGATCATGAAACCATGAAATGAGAATATTGTAGAATACATGTGAACATATCATCCAACTCACACTCCATATGAATATCTCACAAATAAAGATATACAAATAGGATATTAAAATGTGTAATTCCTCCATGAATAGCCACAAAGGGCCTAAAATATGTGTGTAACTCTTAAGTCTGAAATAACCAATCAAATAGTAACTCCCTATGTCTAAGTAAACCTAAGCAAGCTAACTCAAGTGTAGGAATAACACATGTGTAGGAATAATCCAAATAAAAAAATAAAATAAATATAAATATCTTACACTAACAAGGTATAGGGTTTGCGATTTGAAAACACACTTTTCAAGGTTTATTACACTTATCATAGATACCTCATGACAAATAGAGGCTATAAATACACAAAGGGAAGAGAAAAACCCTTCGTTAAGGGAAGCTAAAAGGATGGGACTTCCATATTAATTATTTGGCATTGCCTTTAGAAGGAAATGGGTTACTATATAACCCTATTTTTTATTAAGATAATAAACTTAATATAATTAAGATAGAATAATTTAATGTAATTTAAATATTAAGATATGGCATTCAATAATACATCTAAATGTAAAAGATTGATACTGAGCCTTTTGATTTGATAAGTTCCATATGTTAAACATAGTGAGTACTACAAAGGGGTGAATACTTATCTTTTTTGGGTGAATTTATAACTTTGAATATATTGTGGAAGTGAAAATCAAGATACAACAGGCTTTTGGTTCATTTAGTTTTGGTAATGATTCTCTTTATGTGTAAGGTATGTTCTATCACATTGGGTCAATCTCATCAGTCAATACTAACCTATTAGTCAGTATTGACTTGTGTGTAATTAAATAACAATGATTATACAATCACCTATGATTATTTTTGTTTACTCTATATTCATGATTTCAAACCTTAATGCTGAAAATAGCTCTAGAAATCAACCTTTTTTACCTTGAAATCTTAGATGTGCTTGTGAAGAATATAGCCCTAGAAACAATTGAGAAAATATAATGGGTTGAGTTGACCCCAATCACCCCTATTTGATGATTGGCCATTGCCTACCTATCAAATATTTTGAGGATGTAAATCTAGCCTAATTTATTTCTCCTAACTAGCATGATCGTACAACTGTGATCCTTTGTTATATGTATGCAGGTAACTATTTAAATTTGAAACTTTATAATGTTTATTTTGACTTATCTTTAAAGTGTTTTAGCCTTGGCTTATGATTGATCCTAGTGATATATTATAAAATTAATAATAATAGGGCATATTTTCTCAATGTGAAAGAGTGTATAGATGTGTTACAGATAAGTGCCAAGTCCATTTGAAATGAGACCTTGATTTTTATATATATGCATTTATTTGATTAATTTTTCATGCCACCAACATGCTAGGCAAATGGGCAGACCCAAAGGTGAGATTTGATTTTATTACATATACATTTTTGGGAGTGGTTAAATACTAAACATATCAGGTTAGTATTGATTATTGATAATGATTGAACCTGATGGAACTGACCTATGTATATGTGGATTGAACTAAGAGTCTAGAGATGTTTGTGAAAGATATTTAGTAATATTAAAATAGATATTAAGGTTCATATGTGTGTATAAAATCAAAATAGAAGGGTTAAGTCATAAGATATCATGCAAGTGTAAGATAATGGTGGATTAGGACCTTGTTTGAGTGCTCAAGTCATCCATGGTAAATGTGTGTTGAGCTTTTCATTATCAAGTACTGAAGACCAAATTTTAGTCTCTACAAATGCCCCACTTATATTCCAATTATGTAATTACTAGATTAAAAGGATAAAATAGGCCCAAGTGTGTATAATACCCTTTTTATTTATTATATATCTCTAATTATACGCGTCACTCAATAGAAAAACCTAAAATCATGTGTAGTCAATGTCCATCGATTAAATATTTTAATCTAAAACTAATTTTTTTAAATTTTGAAGGAGTAAGAATTAGAGTACACCTGTGTGTTAGTGAAAAACATGTTTCCCTTGCAACTTGTTGGAGATGACTTTTCCTTGTTAAATTATTGGAGAAACTTATGCTTACTTTTTTAATCTCATGGAAACTTGGGGTGATTATGCACCAAATTTGTGTAGCTATAAAATCTTTTGGGTTGGGAAGGAAACATGTCCCAACCCTCATAAATGTGAGGAAAATTATGTAATTTACTAACTCAAATGTTTATGCAAGTAAAAGAGAGAACCATCAGGCCATGTTCATTCAAAAAAACTATATCAACCACTACATATGGCTTATAGATTCAAGTATATAGTTTCTCTCAATTTCACTCCATGTAAACAAAAATCATAATCAAAATAGAATGAACAATGTTCATTTCCCCATCATGAATGCAAGATTGATGATATAGTTTCACTCAATATATAATATAATACATGATCGAAAGAGAATTTTTCATGCCCCCTTCATGACTATAGATCTGGTAAGTATGAATTGGAATGATAGTTATTTTCCATTCAACTATAAACTATGTTTTTGTGTATGTGTGCATGAACTAGTATCATGACTCATGAATCTGAAAGTGTGTATATGTGTGCATGAACCAATATCATGCCCCTTGAATCTATATCAAATCATATATAATGTTGTAAATAAATATGTTAAATTTGAGAACCTAAAACTCAAATCCATATGTATGTGAAAACTTATGATTCATGTTCTTGTAAATTGAGTGCATATTACCATGCATATGCATCAAAGTGTGTATTAATATGTGTTCATGTATTTATAAATCAAGTTCATATGCATGACATATGCCTCAATTATTTTTATCAATGTGTCAATATGTGTCATGTATCTTTACCATATGATATTTGAATCATTCTAAATCTCAAAAGTTTGTACTCTAGTCTAATTTTATGCTCAAGTAGGATTATATCTCTATGACAAGCCCACTTTAATGGCCCCCTTTATATATGAAGGATGTATCATGTAATTCACTCATCTCAAAATAAGATTCAATTGTATCATGTCATGTATAAAGATAACATCATGTAATATCATGTGAGCATGTGGAGAATGTTTCATCATAGTAATGTATATATCTATTGATGGATGTATGTAATATATGTAATTTAAATCATTAAGTGTCATTTATATATTGATGTATCAATGAATCATGTGGTGGTAGAATCATTGAATAATAATACATAATAAAATTTTATAATAAAGATCATGGCACGACTCAATGTCAATAATCTCAACAAGCTCAAGTGTTAATGTCACACATAAGTCCAAAGGCCACATACAAAGGACATAGATGTTTAAAAACAAAAATTACCAAGGTATTATTTCAAGGGGACATGAAAACTTTACAAACAAGTGACATCAAGGATGACTCTCAAAACAATACCAAGGGCTACACAAAATAGTCAAGCACAAAGTATCCTATCAAATAAAAGAGTGGCAACATCAATGTGGCATAGAATAAGGAAACGAGTCTATACCATTCATATGTATGAATGTTACATCATAGTATAATAACATATCATGTATCATTGTGTTGTATATGAGTAAATAGAAAGGCATGTGTAATCCATATAGGTGGCTCAACATGGTAGATTTGTCATAGAAAGATGCAACTTGTAATAATGAAACCTATGGAATAATATGCCCCTAGTATTGACATGGCCACTCAATGGAATATAAATTACACCCAAAGAAAATAAAAAATGACCAATGTAATACATATAAAATAAAATATTTTCAAAAATGAAATTAAAATATCAAGGGTTAGGATCGATTAGAGTGCATTGAAATTGATGGTCGATCCTATCATGGGATAAGTAGAACCTCAAAATGGTAAAAGGGGTAACAAATATTTGATTTTAAATATGATTCAAGTAGTATGGATAGGAAAATGGGATTAAAAAGTCATACAAAATCAACAATTCAAAATAAAAAAACATAAAATACATGTACCACTAAGTACTTAATTCTAAACTAAAGACCCATATAAGCAAAATGGCTAAAAGACATTGTAAAACAAGTCTGAGTTGAATTTGGGTGTCTACATTTACCCCCTTACCCCCACCCATTTAATATATCATTTTAGTTGAATTTAAAATATTGGATAAAAGGGTAAAAGAGAATACAAACTTGTGTAAATGATCATGATGTGGATTTTTCATGTGTCATATTGATCCAAAGTGTTCTTATAGAAAGAGAATGTATGTAATTAAAAAGATTATTGTCTAAGTGAAATAGTAAATATAATCATACATGAAATATTGAAATTATTTTTCAAGGAACCACTACACATCTATGTGTGTCATGTGATGTTGTTTGTGTATTATGTGCTTGCCAAGGAGAAATAGAGATGTCGAGGGTCAAGAATTAACCCAATCACCTATGGAGAAAAAGAAGGAACTTGTAGTGTCTATTCATTTCCTGGCTAGGGAAATGGATAAAATTTCAAGTGGTCAATGTGATGATTAGAACCATTGAGGATGCATAAACCTCAATTTATTGATGCAAATAACCATGTTTTTTGAGAAATTGGTGCTTTTGTCAAACCATAGAAAATGGAGGGTAATTAAGACCCAATTTGAAATGAATATATGTGTAAAATAGAACCTATTGAGGGATGTCAAAATATTAATTTATGTTGTTGATATTTTTAATGCCAAGATGTAAATAAGTTGGAATCCATAATGGATTTACAAGGCCTAGTGCTAGAGGGCATTGAATCTCTAATATGCATTACACACTTTAACTGAATCAACCATTGTAGATGTATTTTATATTTAATTGTCACTATTCCTTAGTTCATGTATGCATGATCAAAAGAGAATGGATAACATTCATGTCCCTATCATGACTACAAATGGAAAAATAATAATGAAAATATAACATGAATTTGTATCATGTCCCTTGCACCACTGTCACTTATATGACATGTTATGCATCCATATGTTAAATATAGAATTTTTAACTATATGTAGATATAAATTTGCAACTTGTCAACTAGACATAGATTTATAACTTGTCATGTATACATAAATTTGAAATTGTGTTTGAAGCTTGTGTTCATATGCACATAAAATGTATGAATTTGTAACTTGTTCATGTAATGTGAGATGCATATGCATGGAATATGCCCCCATAATCTATACAAATAAATAAACATTTGAACCATCTTGAATTCATTAAAACAATAATACATATCATTTGAAATATGTAATTTATTTGTGTAAAGTAAGATGTATATACATAGAATATGCCCCCATAGACTATATAGATATCAATATATGAACCCTTGATGTTGAACTGTATCATGATGAATAATCAAATGTATGAATCATTTTGGTTTCATTTAATTAATATTCTTTCAAGTCAAGAGATAATATTATCGAATTGACTAGGTTGAAATATATAACGGGTTATAAAAGTGTGATCAATTAGAATGGTTAGAAAAATTACTAATGTATTCATGAAATTTGTGTTGGTGGCAAGATAGTATGGGAAATTACTAATACAAAAATTTATATCCTTTATACTTGCATCTTTTTTAGAAATTGATGGAGGAGTTATGGTGATCTTATATCGCATGTATGATTATTTTCGCTCTATTGAGGAGATCCATACTAGATATTCCTTGGGGAATATCTTGTTATCCCATTTATATCAAGACTTGTATAGATTTACTTTGGAGATTCATGTTGGTGGATTTTAGGTTAACATATTATGTGTATGGGTATATTGCATATTATTTTGGTTCATGTTGATTCTTCTAAATGAACCATACGTGATCTTAGTGTTTAAATAACACTTCTCATTTTATAATTCAAAAAATTTAGAGCATGAGTTGTAGGTTTTGGTAATCTAGTTGCCTGTGGTGAAATAGCAATAGAGAAAGATGAAATATTCCACAATATTTATAAATTTTGGTGGTTGGGAGCCACCTCGATCTGTTCCCTTGTGAATTTATGTTTATACTTAGGGAATTTACCCATATTTAAGATACAAACTAGTCTAAATGGATATTTATAATGAAATTTTAAACTAAAGTGGTTTGGTATAAAAAATGAGTAAAGAGAAAGGTAAAGTAGAAAAGAAATGAGTGATTGCCATCTTTAGTTTCAAACATCATGACAAAGTATCAATTACAACTGAGTACGCATTTAACTAATATATAATGCAACATAGCCTTAAGCTTAAATTCCAATATATATTAGGTGAACTTCAAAGGATAATGTAAAGAATCACAAGTAAGAATTAGGTCTACTTTAAAGATTTACTACTATAATCAAATAACATTTGCACATCTGAATATAGAGTAAAAATAAAATGAAGAAAAACCTAAGATCTTCCAACTAATCTAGCATATGCATAAATTGGAAACCCTATGATTAGAAAATACAACTCAAAAGTCCAAGACACCATTCAAATTCAAGACCTTAACTATCAATTTAAAGACCCATTATATTAGTAATCGACACATCAAATATGGATAATCTTTGTAAAATTCCTTGATTGTATTAATTGCTTTAAGTATAAAAAATTAGCTCAAAATCTCTCCCTTTAGAAAATGGTAATACATGCCTTTATAGAAATCCTAGGTAGTATAATGGCCAGTCATAAAATACAGGTGTAAAAAGATAAGGATAACTATCCTTACAAGTTCTATAATACATGTGCTTTTCACAATCATATTGACCTAGAGGAAAATATGCTAACAAACTAGCATATGACTTTACAATGGAATATTTTATTTCAAAATGTTAAAAAATTCTACAGAATAGAATATTATCTAATTTTCTGGTGGGGACTCTACTTCTTGTTTGAGGATGCTCATGGTTTTATCATACTACTCATCAACCAACTATATATCCATAGTAGGCTTTAGGATATATTCCTCTTCTTGATCCACCAAGTCATCAAGTTCTCTATCATCCCTAGCCAAGGATTCCTTAATGCTCTTAGCTACATTTATCCTTTCTCTAGCATTGAATATCATGTCTAGGATCTTGTTGTTATCCTCCCCAAATTTGCCTTTTCTCTTCCCTTGGATTTCTTGCGTTACCAAAGTAGCTCTATGCTTGAATTCCTCATCACTTATGATTCCAAGGGAAGTCAGTTATGTAGGATCTATAAGCATAGTCCCAAGAAGTTATTCAATTATATCAATTATCTCTTTATCATCCTCTAGGAGCCTTTCCACCTTATTGTGCCATATACTCAAACTCTAAAACTTATCTATCATAATTCCTAGAATTGTATTCAAGTTCCCCAAGCTAATGGTTTTGAATATTAGGATTTATTTATTTTATTGAATTCTATGAAGCTGGGTTATGTTATCCTCTAAGGATTACCATTGGGTGACCAGGTCCTTCGCTAGTATACTCTACCCTTATAATTCACTCTACCTCAGCTTCATTGACTTAAGTGCCTCAAACATGTCATAAAATGACTCTTCTAGCATTTTGGTCATAGAATCTGGCACTGATAGAATTGCCTAAGTTTGCAAGTTTTCCTTCCCTTTTTCTAAATTTAGGATCTTTTACTTTAGTCCATAGACTACAGCCTTGGCCTATGTTGATTGGGCTTCTATCAATATTTTTACATCTTCTTCATGAATGGTAGCTTCACCAAGTTATTGACCTACCACAGGGTTTAAACCTAAAAAAGGTTCCACCTTTTGAAAGGTAAATTCTTCTATTCCCACCATAGCTATCTTGGTTGTAACCCTTTCTAAGCTAGTTATTTCAAGGTTGAAATAGATGGTTGTGACTAGATTCTTATATTTTGGGGCCTCTGGGACCTCCACACCTGAGCTACTAGATGCTCCAGGAGCATCCATCCTTTTGCTTTCTGGTCTTTGGATGACCATAATCCTTCCTTCTTATTTCTCTTTCATCATAGCCTTTACCTAAGGATTCATGTCACCTTGAATTCCAATGTCATTAATCCTTGTCATGGCCCAAGAATGAGAAAGAGAGGGGATCTTTCATAACTTTCCATAGATGAACCAGTCAGGAATGACTAGTCCATGAATTGGGAACTCATCACTGAATAGATTGACTTCATTAGTGGGATGAGATAAGGTCAATCTAGGTCTCTTCTTTGGTCCCACAAAGACCAATGTTAGCTCTATTTTTCTCTTTTCTTATTATGCCATTGTGATAAGCTCTTTTATTATATCTTATGTGGGCCCTCCTTCCTTATTCAAGTTATAGGCTTCTACAAGTTCCTTCAGGGCACCCTCATTTGTGTCTTCTAGATCTAAGGCTCTCATGTCAATAGATTGAATTGGGAAAGGTGGCCTTTGTGGGAGTTTTAAAGGTAGTGGACCCTCCCCATGTCTCTCTTTCATTCTCACTTCTCCAACTTTCTCCTTTCCTTTGTCTTGTTCAACTTGAACATGCATAGTCTATTATTGGGGTTATGGTTATGTTTTATCTACTTGAGGTTGCTCATAGGCAATCTTAGATGGCCCAAGTATCAAGTGATACTACAAAGAATGCATTTTCCATGTTTCCCCAGATGGCTTGTTATCCTTGGTTAACCTATGTTTGAGATTGATGTTTTGTCCTTGGATCTTGGCCAATGCTTTTTCATAATTAGTAGCCTTAATATATATGGTGTCATGTATACCAAGTTGATGTGCATACTCAAATTTGGTGAGCTTCTTATCCTTCACATGTTCACCTACTATGTTCTTTGGATCCCACATTTTTAGTTTATCCAATTGGAAGCCAAATGAATCCTTATGTGTGGACATGATTTCCACCTATTTTTAGTCTTTTTTTATGGTTTTCAAAATATTCAAGGGGAAGGGGTGGAGTAGACCCTTCCTCTTCTCCTTTCAAGCCTTATCAATTCTATGGATGAGTTTGGAGGTAATTTCCTACTCTGTAAACTTACTTGGAACATATACTAGCAGCCTGTAGGGTTGGGACATGATTCCTTCTATAATAATAACTATATAATTAAGGTAATACCATATATATCTTATCATTTAAACATACTTATTGATGAGGGGGTAGACCCTAAGCATGGGAACACCTTTGATAGCCTCCACTATAGTTTGGATAAATTTTGTCACAAATAAAGTGCATGTGATTCCTATACTTGAAGATGTGCAATTTGGAATAGTAATGTGAAATGATTGTCTTGCCATCTATGAACCAATTCCTAATCTTAGTGAAGGTGATTGAGGTAAGAAGGGTGTCAAGTAAGTATGACATCATAGAGAATTGTTTGGAGGTCTTACTTTTAATGGCATTGAATTTTTTATCAAGGAAGATACTGATTAAATATCCAAGTGGAGGGGTTAGTTTTTTTTCACCATGAAGTGCACATATGGGACCCAGATCTTAGTCACATACGTGGTTGAAGGGTCATGAAAGGATTAGTTCAATAGGGTCATTACCCTAATTCCCTCCCTGAATTAGATGATAGGGATCTTACCCTCAAAGTCTCTAAAGACATGGGATCCTTGGTTTAACAAGGGTCTCAACATAGAGTCTAGTTCATGGTTACTGGTCCACTCTTTGATTTTGGGTAGGTCTACATGGGGAAGATGGAGCATATAATACTTCTCAAAAGCAATAGGGGAAATAAATGTAGGCTACTGCTTTTGAGTTTCCCTCCCTAATGATCCATTCCTTATTTATTCTACAATCAAAAAATATGGGGGCAATGATGTCTATATAATGTAATACCTCTAATTTTTTTATGGCATGATGAAGGCCAGCTATCTAGATTACAACCAGGGTATAGTTCCACTTACTTGTGGTGGAAATTCTTTGTTCTTCCTTGGAAATGGGTTACAACTCCTATATCATGAATAAGATCTTAGACCAATTCCTAATTCCCTAGGTATTCAAGGTTGTAAGGTCCAGTTTAGTATGCTTAAAGATCTGGCCTTCATTTTTTATTGATAAATAGAGCTTGATCTCTTCATTTAATTATTGCTTGCTAGCTGCCGTGGTCCCTTTCTTTGCTAATTGTTCACACTAGATTACAGATGATATTTTGAAATATCTCTTGCACTTAGAAACATAATTAAGTTCTCTTTGGATCAAAATGTAATAAATTGAGTCTATTTGGAATACTTTTATGTAGGGTTTAGGGTTTTGGACTTTTAATGGCAGAATAAATCTAGGCTTCAGCGTATACATGCCTTGGATTTGATTTTGACTTTTGCATTTATACCTTTATGTTTTTAATCCCACAAGATCTCATATTTTATCTTTTTTTGCTTGTGTGGTGCCTATATGGCATTGGTCTAGACCTTTTATGGCATTTTTCATAAATGCCTTTTGAACACTAGCCATTGACATTTTCCATAAGTGCCTTTTGAACACTAGCCATAAAAAAGCCTCTTTTATTTCACTCTATTGGATCACAATCTAGGATTAACATGATCCATTGATTGTAATACAGGCCCTTTCCTTTTAATTAGTTTCTTGGTCTTCAAGCCTTATAGTTGTGATACTTGGAATTTTCACATGTCTTCTTCATGCTTCATATCTTTTGTCAGTCACTTGTTGAATGAGTATCGGCCACATCACAAGCTCGCAGGTCTTTGAAAAGTCATGGGCACCTTCATGCCATTGGTCAATTCTTAGTGAAAAGGTGCGAGTCATTGATCTACATAAATGCCCAAACGTTAAGTTAATATATTATTGAAGTCGTGACTTAGGCTTAAATCCCTTAGGATAAGGTTTTTTTTCATGTTTATTAAGCACGAAATAAACCTTAGGCTAAGTAATTTATGCCTAAGTTTTCTAATTTAAAAGGGGGCCATTGTCCATATATTTTAGGCCAATGTATATGTTGTGTTTAATGGACACAATGTACACATTAGTCTAAATATTTATGTTTAGACTTTATGCAATTATGCCCAAAAGGGGTTCAAAATAATATAATGGTCTAATGTTAAAAGGGTTTTTCATGTGTTAACAAAATATGAAAACCTTTGGTTAGAAATATTTGGCTTATATTCCATGTGATAAGGACTTCCCTTTTAAAATAAGACTTAGTACAAATTTATAATTTAAGGTTCATGATATTTTTTAAAAATGCCATGGGGACCTTAGAGTATAGATTTAGACTAAGTATATTTAGATCATAAGACTATTTCCATATTTTTTACAGTGGAAACTCTCATTTTTTAGCATCCTTTGAGCATTCCCTTTAGATTGTAAAGCCATTTGGGAGTTTTTCAATAGGATTTTGGAGTGCCTCTTTGACCCTAAGAAGGATATTTTACAAGATTAAAATTTATGGTCTCATGAACATCAAATACGCCCTCATGGATGTTAAATTATGGTCGTGTGGACATCAAGTTTAGGCTAGTGAAACTTTTATTTTAGTGGGCTTAAAGTTGATGGTCACACAGGCATCAAATATGTCCTTTTTGGCATTTTTATGATGGTCATGTGAACATCAATTTTAAGCTCATTAAATATTTAGGAATGAATGTGAGGATTCTACTTGGCACCTCTGTTTGGCTTCCTAAGGTCTCAGTATTAATTCATTCTATTGGATTAAATGTTATGATAAAGTGATTGCCACAAGATCTTGATCCAAGATCTTGATTTTGATTGGTCATCTCTGTTAGGTGGGCCCCTTTGATTTTAATCCTCAAATGAAATTGTGTCACATATCCATCATTTAGGCCTCATGTATCCTTTTGACTTTTCAATTGTGTCTCACTTCATTTGATCGGGTCCTAGAGAGTAAGCACAAATCATTGGATTATCAAAGACGCATGTTGTTTAAGTCAAAACTCAAGATTTCCTCACTCTATTGGTTTAAATGATATGATGAAGTGTAGGCCATTGAATCATATAAGATGTAAGGAAGTTAAGTTAGGACCATAGAGACATAAAAGACTTAGGATTAAGGTGTTAATATTAAGGTCTTAATTGTATTAATGAATACGTCAGGGCCTTAGGATAAGTTGGGAAATATTAAAATGATCCTGCAAGATGAACATTAGTTAGGCACATGGGGAACCTTAAAAGGGGAAAATAATAAGAGGACTAAGCATTTGAGATAAGTCATGTTAAAAAACAAAACTAAGCTTTAGAACATGAGATTTATAATTGGGTTGAAAATGGATTTTAAAATGGTTCCCACTAATTTGGTTCTCGCCATCATTCAAATTTGAATTGAGGGTTTTGCTAGGGTTTTGGAATATGGAATTCTTAGGACCACACACCATGGAACCTATAACTATAAATCCATAAAGAACATTTATTATCACTATTAGCCAAAATAAAGCAAAATAAAACTAGACAAACTTGCTTTTAACAAAATGGATGATCTTCAAATTATACAAAAGACCCTAACATGCACCTAACATGCCAAAATTTCCATGTTCACTTTATAGGGTTTCTCAAGGGTAGCAAATTTAAAAATAGGGGTATGTTGGCTCCAATAAATGGTGACTCATGGGGGAAAGATAGCAAAATGCTAAAATATAGAGACTTTGATTTAGGAAAATAATTAGTTCATCCACTTCACTTGATCAATATTATCATCCAGACCAGGTCACAATTGAAAAAAACCTTGCACTTGTATTATTAAGGTCAAACGCCAAGACATAGCTAAAATATGTTTGTACTTTGATTCCACTTATTGATTACCATGGGGTTCAAGAAGCAACTTCTGAGGTTTATGTCCTTAATCACTTACATTGACTTATAGCATGCTAAGATGTTCATTAGGAACCATGTTTTTAGCTTAGGGAAGGCTTGGGAATTGCTTTACTACCAGACAAGCATTTATATCCCTGATAGAGATACCTTTGGTTCCACTCAAGGCATTGCTCCACTACTAGCTAGGCATCCATAGCCTCGGTGGAGATTACCAGAATCACCTATTCTTGAAAGCTTTTGATTTTTCAATGTATCTCCTTTTTTTATAATTTTTTTTATTATTTAAACAAGTTTGGGAACCAAGATAGCCCTATTTTAGTATTTGGTCAAGTATTTGATCTTTGTGAAATCACCCATGGTTACAACTTTTACCTCAAGAAAGGATGTTGAGTAAGTGCTAGTTTGGGGTATACCATGATAATTTGAGTTTTTAGCCTACAAGTACAAGTCTTCTTAAAATTAGTTTAAGGTCAAGATAATTTTTAGGTTATCATGAAATGATTGTCCTTTTCACTAGCCTTCACCAATTTTTCCATGTTATAACATGATGCTTTATATTTCAGAACCATGGTCATCTTATGCATGGGGTCCATACCTACATTTATAGATTAGGGTCATGTTTTCAAGCAAAATTCATAATTATTGAGCTCAATATTTTCCATAAGGACTTATTAGAACCAAGGAACAAGGCAATTCAATCATCTCTATAGATATAAAGGCATATCCATTGTCACATACTAGAGAGACTAGAGTTAGAAAATAGGTATAGATGTTCTCCTCCAAAAAGCTGATCACTTCTTCAATCTTGCATTGTTTGGTGGTTGCATATTCAATCCACATTTTACAATAGTCTATGGTAGTCAAGACATATTTTTGATGTTCAAAATAATTAGGTTTGATCACCCCAAGAAACTCTAATCCCCCATTATCAAATGGTTTGTCAATCATGATTGGTTGTAGAGGCATTTCTATTTTTGGCTCCTTGGTGATAGAAAATTAACATGAGTGACATTCCCTCACAGTGAGCATCCTTGAAGATATTTAGCCAATAATAACTAGTTTTGAGAATTTTTTGGGATATGGCTCTCTTAGATGGATGTACACTACCCATTTCATGAAAGGTACTCATGATTTGGGTGGCTTCTTCTTGTGAGACACATCTCAAGTAAACTCCTTCAAAAAAAATTATATAAGATCCCATTATTGCTCAAATAGTGGGCTACCTTCAATATTAGAGCTCTCTTTTCCTCCCTGTATAGACCTATAGGATAAGTATTATTAATTAGCAAGTGTATGACTATAACATACCATTCACTAGCTTGAAAGTTTTGATGATCCACTTGCATAATAATTAGCCTAGGGCTGGTGTTAGCAATCATTTGGATCAAACCTTGTCACCTTACCAATTTTGTTAGTTTCATTTCCAAGTCATACTCCTATAAAACTAACGTCCACTTACCTCTACATTCTCCCAGTTCATTCTAACTCAACATATGCTTGGTGGCAAGGTCAGGTAAGATAACATGTACCTTATTTCTAAGGATGTAATGCTTAACTTTATTTACTACCTTTACTAGTGCACATGCCTGCTTATTAATCAAAGAATAATTCAACTCAATATTTTCAAAATTAATGCTCATAAAATCTATTGGGTGATCACACCCATCAAATTTTTGAGTTAACATCATAGCCATAGTGTGGTTAGATGCAAAGGAGTAGAGGTAAATATCACATGAGAAGTTAGGACTTATAAGGACTGGAGCTTGACTAATGGCCTCCTTGATATCATTGAATGCATTTTTGGATTATTAATTCCATCTGACTTTGGCATATTTATTTATCATGTCATTCAATGGCTTGATAATTTTTACAAAGCCATAAATAATCTTTCTTACAAAATTTATTTTACAAAAAAATGATTTTCATTCTTTCCTACTGTTTGGAGGCTCTATACTAGAAATGGATTCCACTCTTTTAGGATCTATGAAGATCCTATATTTGGTTATAATATGGCCCAATAATTTTCCTTGTGTAACACAAAATATACTCTTTTTAGGGTTTAATTAAATGTCATACCTTCTGCATCTTTCAAAAACTTGTTGCAAATGCATGAAGTGATTTTTCCTATTTTTAAAAAAAATATTTGATCATCCATATATATGATAATGCACTTACTAATAATGCCTTAGAAGGTATGATACATAGCTATTTAGAAGGTGGCTCCTGCATTAATTATCCCAAAGGGTATTCTCTTGTAAGCAAAGGCTCCCCACTTTGTTGTGAAGGTTATTTTCATCATGTCCTCTCTATCAACTAGCACTTGGTTGTAACCTAAAAATCCATCAAGAAAAGACATCATAGCTAAATCTAAAACAATCTGAATTACTTGGTCTAGAGAAAGAAAATGATAGTTTTCCTTTTTTGATGCTTTGTTTATGTTTTTAAATTCAATACAAAGTCTAATCTCACCATTCTACTTCCTAACTCGCACCAAATTAGCCACCTAAGTCGAATGCCTGATGGGGAAGAATATCCTAGCATCTAGTAATTTTTTGATCTCCTTAAAGATCATGGGATCTAGTATAGGGTTTACTAGTCTTCATTTATGGCTGAAGGGTTTGCAACTTTCCTTAAGATGTATAATATGTGTTTCTCTAAAATTTGTCTATTTCAAGTCTAAAGAAAAATAAAGAAGAAGGATAGGGATAATTGATTAGAATGAACCTGGATTAGTTTGCACATTGTATCTAGACATTGTGAGCACTCCTTTTTGGTTGGGGAGGACTACCTGTAAGTAAGAAAGCACTACCATAAAATGTTTGTTAGTAGATATATGAGTGGGTTGCCAATCTACGTGCTTGTTCCAAGAAGTGTCAAACTTCCTTAGAGATGACAGTCCACTTTTGAGGGACAAAAGAGTAATAAATAACCAAGAGACATAATGTTACCGTTATTCACAACCTGAGTACAATAAAAAGTAATAGAGTGCAGGTGGTGTATTTAGTTTGTATTTTTGGAAGTTGTTTGGGTAGGTCTTAGAAGGGTTACTAAAAATCTATAGTTGCCAACGTCGGTTAGGTTGTCGAGGTCAGTGGGGAAGTAACCAATATCAGTTATGTTATTGATGTTGATAGGGGAAATAATTACCTAAGAGTTTGTAGAAGGCTTTTATGGGTTTGGGAAAGGGTTTTGGTCGGGTCTAGAAGATTGGGTGATATTTCTGAGAGAGAAAGTATTGTTTGGATGGATCTAGTTGGAGGTTTAGTGTGTTGCCACCAGGGGAAACAAGTGGAGAAGCTTTATAACTCCTTTACAAGGGTTTGGTTAGGAATATGTAAAGCAATAAATAGTAGATGTAAAGGAGTTGAAAAGTAACTGCTTAAAGACTTATAGAATAAGTGATGTACTTAGCTATAGTAGTGGTTGAATAATAAGTGCCAGATAGATGGATCCTAATAGGTAGTCCAAACTAATGCCTTGAATAGAGAAAACAAGTGGGTGCTATTAGTTCTCCAGAGCTTGGTTCTTGATCTGGATTGACTTATGTAAGATAACAATAAGCCAAGATGTTAAAAGTTGAATGTCGAAAGCCTGTATGCAAATAAGAACTAGTTTTCTTGATTTATGCTAACCTAAACATTAGTTTAGAGTTTGGCTTATATAATCGATGTCAGTGGTGGTTGATCAATATTGGTAGCATTAGAATAGATAAAAGTATTATATTTATCCTATTTTCTATTGTTTCTCATGCCAAGTGTGGTATATGTTACAAAATGATAGAAATAGGAGGTTAAGAAAGATGTAGTTGGTTAGGAATTTATTTTTGGGGTGAGAATAAGTCATGGGTAATTAGGATAAGGAGACTAAGTCTTAAGGTGACTCATCAGGTGAGAATTAGTCTTAGGATAAGGTGGCTAGGTAAGGTGGAAAAAGGGTTTTTTAATTAACTTAATTAAATATTTTAAATTAATTAAATGTGTGAGGGGTAAAAGCATAGGTTAGGGAGGCTAATCATTATTATTGAAAAAGGGCTCAAGGAGGGTTTCAACATAAAGAGTTACACACGTGTGTGACATAATTTTGGTGTCTAAATTTTCCCCTTTTTGTCTTGTAATTTACACTGACAAGTTGCAAGACAAAAATAGGAGTTAGATGCTCTAGGTATTGGATGAGGTATCCCCCCTCAAAATGGGAATTGATGGAGGAGAAACCAAAACTGGGTACCGATTTGATGAGAAGTGAATTGGGTGAGTGGAGGAGAATGGGGTATCATTTCTTATGTGTATACTACTACAAGATATAGTTGAAAAAATCAAGAATAGGTAAAGTTGAGGAGGATTCAAATAGAAATAACCAAATCATAGCTTGTAAGTGATAGTTAATAAGGTCAAAAAAATCAAATTTATAGCTTCAATAGTCTATGTGTGCTAAGTATCCAAGGTAGGAAGTGCCCCTGGGAAACACAAAAGGTTGTAGATGATATGAGAAGCTTCATCACCATCCAAAACACCTAATATACATATGTGTGTGTACAATAACCAACTATAGTATAATAACATAAATGATCCAGACAAACAATGCAAGGTTGGTGTAAAAGGGTCAATGGGCGAGGAGATATTCATGATCTCCAATCGAAGTCATCATGGGTGGAGATTTAAGTGATATCCAAGGGTGGTTGTCATGGTTAGGGAGATATATGTGATATTTAATTTGCCCCATATTATGGGTAGAGTCTAAATTATTGTGGGTACTAGTGGAAACTTTAATTCAAGGGTACCGACATTGGTGATGTCATCGATGTTGGTAGTAAATAGTGTTGACGTTGATAACTTAGGGTAAGGTTACTGACATTGGTGTGAAATATTGTTGATGTTGATGGATTAGGTCAAGTATGTCAATGCTAGTGGGTGACCAAACCCAACAAAAAGGGGTTTGGAAACCCACTAAAACTCATTTACAACATTTGATTGGAGAGAAAAAGAGCTCTGAGTGTGACTGAGATTGCTGAGCTAGGAAGGGACCTAGCAAGAGGTGCACCACTACAAGAGATAGCTATTCCAACCCAAAGGAGATATAAAGATGAGGTAAGAGTCTTTGTGAGTTAATTTTGAATTTGAATTGGTTAGTTTGATTTTGTATTCTAATTTTAAAGGTTGGGAAAAATAAATGTGTTGAGGGGGTAAGAAATGGGGTGGGGTAGGTTTAGGTGAATTTGAGAGGGATTTGGGGTAAGTTTTTAGGGAAAAAGCTAATGTGGGGAGATAGGTCATTTAGCCCTAGGTCTAAACCAGTCACTGACATTAGTGGGGTCCACCAACATTGACTAACACCATGTTGATGTCGGTAGGTGTATATCAACATTGATCAACACCAAGTGTTGATGTCAACATACCAAATTGATTCAATGACTATGTAAAACCCAAAAAAGGAGAAAAAGTTAATTTGGATCCTTAATCAAAGTAAGGAACTAACCTAATGGTTGATCTAGCCTCAGAAGACCCCATGTTGATTGAGTGTTTCCTACATAGCCTAGGTGAGGGCCTCACGCCAATGTAATTATCCCAGAGCCTAGGGAAAAAATCTAAGGTATGGTTAAAAGTGTGTTAGGGGAAATGGGTAAAAAAGGATAAATTGAAATAGGTCAGGGGACCTAATGCTTTAAAATATAGGTCATAGGGTCAAAGGTTAGGGAGATAAGCTGTGAGGTTGAGAGTTATGATAGGCAGTTGGGCCTAGGGTGGAGAGAGAGGCAATGAAGCCTAAGGTAGAGAGGGGAGAGTAGGTTAGATAGTTAGGTGGGTATATGGTTGAGCTAACCTAAAAAGACCCTTTTTCAACTAAGTGTTGCCTACATATCTCAATAAAGGGCCTCGAACCAATGTAGTTCTCCTAGAGATAAGGGAAAAAGGTTGTGGTAGGTTATATTAGAAAGTATGTGACTTGAGTTGTGTGTGTGTGTATGTAGGCTAGGATGGAGTTGACGTTATAGGATAACCTATCAATGTTACTAATGTAAATGAGGTGGGATGTCACCCCATATGAGTGGTAGCACATGATATCCATAGGTTTAGGGGGAGTGTGATGATATTATAGAGTCACATGAGATGTGAGTTTGATGATAGCATTGATCAAGAGGTGGGATCACACCACCAACACCTTCCATCTACTGACCAAAGAGTTAATAGTGACCTAGGAGGATGTATATAGGATTTTATGACTAATGCTCTAGGGTGAGGAGCTCTTCTCATGTTCAAGAGAGGAACATGATATTCACATGGTGGCATTATTTGGATAGCATGTTAGTGAGGTGACCTATCACTCAATGAGCTTTGCCTACGAGCCACTATACATTGTAGATGAGGAATAGCATTAGCTAAGCATATTTATGATGATAGGGATTACCATGTATGAATTACCAAATGTAGATGGTGGGAGATTTTTGATTGCATTGATAGGTGTTCTAACACAAATGGTTGAGTAGCAGACTATATTTGCATGGGACCAGTATTTCTAGCAAAGTTATACAGAGAGCTATGGGGGTTGAGACTATGATGATGATACAATTTATGTTTTAGGAATTTACTCCTCTATTGGGAATATGAGCATATCATGTTGACATAGCCATTGAGATTACCTATCATGATTTTAATCAGTTTCAGGGTAGGCTTTGGATGGTGGAGAGATGGTATGGCCCAAAACTGAGTAGATGGCATGGCCTAGACCTGAGTAGATGGCATAGTGCATGATATTGATTATTATAGGTGAATGATAGAGGGATTTATCCCTATAGATATTGTGTGGAGACCCTACTTTACATACCCTTCATTCAGAGGATAGGCAAAGTATCTAGTTGGCTTATAGAGCTCATTATGGGTTAGAGGGAGATGAGTCAATGAGCTGGAGATGGTACCCATGGCAAAGGTCAAGAGGTATTTTGGACTCATACAAGATGTACCTCCTACCTTCCCTTGATATAGGAGAGATGATATAGAGGCACCCCTACCCTTACCACAGGAGCTAGATAAGCTAGATTTTGAGGAACTACCAGCAAGGCTAGGAGTAGTAGATCTAGGGTGCATAATAGCATATATGGCTTGGTGGATAGGTTTATATCCCATAGTTGATGTCAAGAGGCCACCATTAGATTTATAGGGTTTGGTGAGAGAGAGAGAGAGAGAGAGAGAGAGATGTATTTATATAGGCCAAGGATGTGGCAATATAGGCACAGGATACTGTAGAATAGGCTTGAGATGTAGCTCAAGCATAGTTATTAGTTTTACAAGGATATGTGGTGACATTATAGATCTAATTTGGGGCATTACAGGCCTAGATTAGGGTATTACAAGGTCAAGTTACTACACTGATAGTAGAGAGAGATATTTTTAGAGTAGCAAGTTAGGTTGCTCCTCTTCCTCCACCACAGGGACCAGTATAGGCCAAGCTTTTAATAGGTATGATGGGGCCATCATAGACTATATCTCTGGTAAGTTATACTACTACCCTTGATGATATTACTTATTATGAGAGGGCCATCAGGAATTTCCCATAGATTCAAAGGTATTCCAAGTTTAGAGAGCAGGAGAGATCAATGACACGTACCATGGCTTCTAGCTCATGTAGACACAAATAGATAGAGAGTGGTGATGACACTGCTTCTTCTCAACCATGTGGAGAGCCTTGAGGACTTTGAGTGCCATTTTTTTTGGTTATATATGTTATATACACACTGGCCTATGAGCTGAAGATGCGAGATGTATATTTTGAGAGAGAGATGATATTGTGATGATGTATTGATGTACATTTATGTTGAACGTATATATATATATATATATATGAGATGTATATTTATAATGATTTTGAGATGTGTTTATTGTGATTATGATGATGATGTTAATGTAGATGATTATTACTATTTTAATGTTATGTTAATTTTATGCTAATGTTGAACATGTTAGTTGAGTTAGACTAGCATTTCCCATATGTGTGATGGTATATGCATAGTTGGTTTGTTAACTTCATCTTAGCATTTTTCCATATTTTTAATGGTGTATGCTCAAAATGAATAGGTTGGTTATGTTATATTATTTCAAAAAAAATCCATATTTGTGATGGTGTATACTTAAAATAAATGGAGCAGGCCTAATAGTGTTTATATAAAATTTTCATCTCATTAGAGAGATCGACATGTGATTTAGATGGAAAATAAAGAGGTAGAATGCTCATGTACTAGAAAAGACCATAATAATAACATAAATAGGCCCAGGAGTATGAGCCTCATTCATGATTTGCATCATTGGACCATTTTGTTTGTTAGAGAAGCATCATGTTTACCTTGTGTTAAGTGAGTTCAAAGTCCCTTTAAAGAGTATGAGGGAAAAAGGGTAAAATGAGTGAAAGTGTTTGGGTAGCATAAATTTTTAAGTGGGGATGATAATCCCCTACTTTGGGTGACTTGAGAGATATTATAGGCAAGTCCATGACTTAAAGGCTTTTTTTTTTTTTGTGTAAGCTGATCAATGTAGGAAGCCTACAATGGGATGTTGTATATGTTAAGGTCATATGAAGCTGATCAATATGAGAATCTTTTTATTTGTATTTCACTTTGAGAACAAATCTTGGCCTAGCCATCCTTCAAGGGAGTGGTCTAAGCATTTGTTTTAAGTTTAAATAGTTGTCCTTCCAGGGAGTAGTCTATTGATAGTAGCAAAGAGAAGTTACGTAGACGTCCTTCAAGGGATCAGTCTACCATGACCTGAGAGATTATAACTTGTCTACTTATCCCATTTTGTTTTATGTTTTTTTTTTTTGTTTTTTTAACTTTTAGTCATGGACAAGACTATAGAGACTTAGGAGTTTTCCACTTTGAGGGCAAAACCATAGCACTTCATAAGTTAAATAAGTGTGTAGGAGTAAGGGTTAAGAGGAAGGGAGATGAATGTAATAGGGGTGCTCAAGGGATGAACTCAAGTCAAACACAAGGTGAAGAAATGCTTGGTTAATAAAATAATGATCATAGGTGTAATGCATTTAAAGGCTCAGGTTCAGGCTTTCCTTCAAGAGAAGACAAGCGATAAGTTCTTGAGCCATACTTGTGAGTTATGATGTAGGGTCCAAGCGAATTAGGAGCAGACTTACCCCGTTTGCTTTTCTCCATGTTCATCACATGTTGCTTTTTTTTTTAAGATGAGATCTCCAATATTGAAATCTTTCTCTTTGAGGTTTTTGTTATAAGTGCATTTGATACGCTTTTGATAGATTTAGAGGTGGTTGAGGGCTATGAGATGGTGCTTATCAAGCAACTTGAGTTGAGACAAATTTTCTTGGTGAAAGTCATTGTTAGTAACTATGTATTTTATATAAATGTGAAGAGAAGGAATCTAAACTTCAAGAGGCAAAATAGCCTCCATCCCATTCACCAAAGAAAAAGGTGTATCACCCGTAGAGGTTCGAATACTAGTGTGGTAAGCCCATAAAATAAAGGGAATGTGTGTGTGCCAATCCTTGCCCATTTTTTTAACTACCTTCATGATAATTTTGGTCAATATTTTATTTGGAGCTTCTGCTAGTCCATTTGCTTGTGGATAGTATGGTGATGAGAAGCTTAATTTGATTTTGAATGTATCACAAAGACTTTGGACAGTCTTGTTTTTGAAATATTTACTATTATCTATTATAATTTTATGTGGGACACAAAAATGATAGATGATGTGATGGTTAATAAAGTCAAAAAAATTGTCAACCTTAGTGGAGATGAGAGGAATGGCCTCGGCCCACTTTATGAGGTATTTAGTGGCAGTAATGATAAAATGATGATAGAGGGATGAATGAGGGTTAATATCCCTGATTAGATCCAAGCCCCATTGGGATAAGGGCCATAAGTATTTGGTGACTTGTAATTCATGACTCAAAACATGAAGGATTTTAGCATGTTGTTGACATTTAACGCAACACCGAACGTAATCAACATAGTCTTGATAGAGTGTTGGCCAATAATAGCAGAGTCGAAGGATATGCTTGGCAACTATGTGACCATTGAATTATCCACCACAAATCCCATCATGGACTTCTTTAATAGCAAAGGGAGTCTCAGCACTAGTGAGGCATCTAAGGAGGAGACCATCAAAACCTCACTTGTAGATAAGTCCCCCTAGGTTAGTGTAATGAGCGGCATGTGTTATGAAGGCATGTCTCCCATTATTAGAGAGATCAGAAGGGGTAATAGAAAATGAAAGATAATCCATGAGTTGCTTGTACCATAAGTCATGTGGGTTGGATGTTACATTTTGAATAAATAGGATGTTGGTTGATACATAGGAGGGTAATGGTAAGTGATGCACGGTGACATAGATTTTTTAGTAAGAGGATGAAGAGGGTATGTGTGAAGTAAGTGAAGCCATTGTGTCAGCAAACTTTTTTGTAGATCGAGGAATATTTTGTAAGAGATAAGAGTTAAATGATCCCAATAGCATATCTACATGATGTTTATACCACTATAGAATTTCATTTTTTCATAGGTAGGAACCATTAACCTGATTAACCACTAGTTGGGAATCACCAAAAATGGTTATGGACTTGATACCCAAGAATAGAGCCATTTGAAGCCCTAACATCAAAGCCTCATATTCATCTATATTGTTAGTACATTCAAAATCTAGTTTAAATGACAAAGGCATAGACTCATCATCTAGAGGAATAAGAATGACCCCTGCACACCCACCATATTGACATTTAGATTTGTCAAAGAACATCATCATTTGATAGGAGATGTCATCTATGGAGAGAATTGTGATGGATTCATCAGGGAATTCAAGGTTTGAAGGTTGGTTGTCAAGTAAATGGGTGGCAACTAACTGGTCAATGATCTTTTGTCTATTAATAGACTTTTGTTGAATAAACTCTAAGTCAAATTCAGTAAGGATCATAAGCCACCGAGTTATGCATTGGTTATTATATGGCTTGGAATGCATGTATTTGAGGGGATCAGTATGGGTGACCATGTAGGTTTTGTGATTTAGAAGATAATGGCGGAGATTGAAGGTTGAAAATACCAATGCGAGGCAAAGTTTTTTAGTATGGGTATATCTATTGTCATAATTAATAAGTATGTGGCTTATGTAGTAAACCACATCTTCTCAATGGTGATCATCTCGATGTGCAATCATAACACCTAAAGAATGTTCTATTATAGAGATATAAAGGTAGAAAGGTTGATTTTTCTTAGGTGTAATAAGAATCGGTAGGGAAAGGAGATATTGTTTGAGTGCATCAAAAGCTTCTTGGCAATCTACAATCTAATGGAAGGAAACATCTTTTTTGAGGAGATGGTGAAAGGGTTGACAATGATCTGACAATTGGGAGATGAAGCAATGGATTGATTGAATTTTGCCTTGTAGGCTATGTAGTTGCTTGATATTAGTAGGTGGAGGCATCTCTTGTATTTCTCTAACCTTAGCAGGGTTGACTTCAATACTATGGAGAGAAATGATAAAACCTAAGAGCTTACCGAAAAGAACACCAAAGACACATTTCTTTGGGTTTAGTCAAACGTTATATTGGAGGAGATGAGTAAATATGATTTTTAGAATCATCAAGTGATCTTAGTGAAGCTTAGACTTTCCAATTAAGTCATCCATATAATCTTCCATAATTTTTTGTATGAGATCATGGAAGATGTAAGTCATAGCACATTGGTAGGGGGCACCAGCATTCTTCAAACCAAAAGGCATGACCCGATAATATAAATTCCCTTATGGGGTAATGAAGGTTGTCTTGTGTTGATCCTTAAGATCAACTAGGATTTCATTATATCTAGAGAACCCATACATAAGTGATAGCATCTTGTGTCCCATTTTTAGATCAACAAGTTTGTCAATAATTTCCAATGGGAAGTCAACTTTTAGACAAGCGAGTTTTAAGTCATGATAGTCGGTGCAAATGTGGATTCCTCCTGTCACTTTTGTGATAAGAAAAATATTATAAATTCATTTCAGGTAGTCGATGGGTTGGATAAAGTTAATAGAAAGGAGGTGTTGGAGCTCTTCTTTGACAAGGAGAGCAATACGAGGATGTATCTTGTGAAGCTTCTACTTAACAGTCTTAGCATCTTAATTCATGACAATGTTATAGGTGATGATAATGAGGTCAATAATAAGCATGTAATTATAAGACCAAGTGATGGCTTTGCTATGGTTTTTAATAAATGTGACATAGTCATCATGCTCAGAGGAATCCAAAGATTTGTCAATCTTGAGGACATGGGGGTTATCGTGAGAGGGCAAATTAAAGTCAATTATTGATTCATTTAACATAACTTATGTTTTGGATGGGAGCAATCATTAGATATAGGAATCATTTTCTCCCATGTATGTGAGAATAGCATCACCATCTTGACATTGGATAGTGTTAATAGTGGGAGAGTAGTCATCAATTATTTTAGGATGAATGAGAGGAAGGGGCCTTATTTCATTACTCTGGTGATAGGTGAGAGGCCCCAAATGGATGCCATTTATTGAAAAATAATTGAGGTATAGATACCTCTGATTTGGTAGGTGATGGTGGAGAAGAAGGTGGAGAAGGAGAGACTAGCTCTTTAATAATTGGTACATGGAAAGTTTTGGTGAGTTTAGTTGGTTTGCCATAACCCACTCCATGCCTCTTTTTGGCATTTTCAATGGTTTGGCTAGTGGGATATTCAATAGGGATATAGACACCTTAATCATAATGACCCAAACCAAATCATTTCTAGGCACACCTATAGAGATATATGTGAGAAAATTTAGGCTTGCTCAGGAAAGAGAAGTCATAGGTAAATGGTTGTGGTGAAGAACATTGATTGGTGACAGTGGGAGCCTGATCAATTCCCCCATATGTGAAATTAGTTCAAAGGATAGGGAGCCCATAAGGGATGACCATCCCAATGTAGGGATCATAATTTAGGTGCATGTGAAGCTTTCTATACTCTTATGTATTATAGAACATGTCGAGCATCAATAAATGATATTCTTCAAGTGACAAACATTTAAAAGTTTCCTCCATGGGATCCTTGTCAGGAATTTGTGTTACTGGTATCTGTGTAATTGGGGTAGTGGAACTTGTGGAAGCTTTAAAATTATCATGTGGAGAAGATGATATCTTTAATTTAATAATAACATCATTAGGACTATAAGTTATGTTTCATGTTTTAAACGGAGGTGGGTCAGAAAGTATAACATGAACTTGCCCATGTTGCCCAAACTTGACACAATGGTACAAATTTGAGGGTACACATGCCATAACACATATCCAAGGCCATCCAAGCAGTATGTTATATTAGAACTCTCTTTCTAAAACATAAAATAGCTTAATAATTATGTGGGTACCTACATGGATATGTAAGACAACAGTGCCCATCGTAGTAGTTGTGGTATCATTAAAGGAGCGAAGTACCGCATCGGTTTGAGACATGCAATTCTTGGGAAGAGATAGCTATTTGTAGGCATGGGTGGAAATAATATTAATACTAGCTCCCCCATCGATCATGACTCTCTTGACATGAGTTTGATCAATATATGTGGTAATAAAAAGGGTAGAATCTTGATCTTTAGGGTGTTGAAATAGAATTTTTGAATTACTAAAGGAAATCAAAGAGATGGAATTAAGAGAGATAACCAAAGCTATAAGAATTTGGGGATCATTAGATTGTACCTCAATGGCTTGTAAGGCACTAATCAAAGCTTGACATTGTTGGGATGAGTTTTGGATTAACTCATACAAGGACATTTTCACATGAGTTTGGTGAAGTTATTTCACCATCGAGCTTTGAATAATGTCTAAAGATGTTAGTTTTGGGACACATAACATGGAAACCTTAGGATTAAAAGGAGGAGTGTCTTTGGAAAAAGGATGAGCCCAAGGAGCAGTGACTTTTTCCTTACCTTTATCCTTTTGGTTTTGTGACCACATGGACACATTAACTGTGTTGATCTAAAATATAGGTGAAGAAAGTGGCTAAGAGGGTATGACAACATCTTTGGGTTTGAATTTAGGTGGAACACTAGGAGGCATTGTGGATGCTAGAGGTGGAATACCAGGAAGGTTAATGGGGGTATCAACATAGAGAGTGTTGACATCAAAGTGTTGTTGAATGATTGTTGTGAGAACTTTACAATTCTCAGTATCGTGTTCAGGTGAATGATGATATAGACACACTTGTGTATCATTAAACCAAGATGGATTTATTCCAAGAGGACTATAAGGCTTAATGGGAGGAATATTTATTATATAATATTGTAATAACTAATGTAGGAAAAAGCTCTAAGAGCCTGTGAGTGGGCTTGCACTTATTGTGGTAATAGGAGTGGACACCTTCGTTTGTTTAGGAGTAATAGGGATGATTTTACGTGGTGCCTTGTTTGGTCGTAGTAGAGTTATGTACTTTGCTGATACTTTTTTGGTGTTAGGTATCATGGTGTCAGATGTGAAAGGCCTACCAGGTGGTAAAGGTAGTAGTGGAGGTAACTTAGTCTTTTGTTTTGCTTGTATGGGCGATACTCCAACTAAAGTAAAGGGGTGTGGTCCCAAAATTGAAGGTAAATTTGATGGTTGAAGAGGGAAAGATTGATGAGATCTAGGAAGCTTAACATTTTTTTATAGTTCAAGTCATGAAACTCCAACTTGTGGTTGGAGAGTTAGATCTAATTTCACCTATGGATGAATTAAATTAGAGACGAGGCATACGCCTAAAGTCCTGATCTTCTTTAATGTGGTAGATGCCTATGAGAGTGAGGGTTCTGACATAGATGGATAAACTTGTGGTGATTTTGGTGAAAATATTTGGCTTTGTCAAAGACCTTGAGGTAAAGGGTAGTGAGAGGGTTGAAGGTAAATTTTGACACTCATTGTGTTGGATAAGGAGTTTTAAGTTGGTCCCAAAATTTTGCGTGATCTAGTTTCGTGGACTCAAGGAATTCTAGACTTTTCACCAATCATGAGAAGGGTTTAGATGAAGTTGATGTAGGCCTTATGGTTACATCTTTAGAAGGATGAGGTGTTTGAGAAAGATGGAAATTTTTAGTCTCTATTACATCAGGCCAAAGATGAAAAAGAGCCACAATAGGGTCATCTTTGATAGAGACAGGAGAAGAGGCATGGTCTTCCATGGGTAGAGGAGAGGTAGATTAAGAGGGTTCCTCAAGGGCATAGAGCATAGGTATTATTTCTCCCTCAACATGTGGGTGAGGAATAGGTAAAGTAAGATCCTCCATAGGTAAAAGAAGTGGTAAGAGTTATGGAATTAGAGTAGGCACAATAGGTCTCTTGTCTAATGTAGGAGTGGATAACAGTGACTCTTCAAGGTGCAAAGGTGGATTGGATGGGGTATTACTCTCTATCGGTGGAGGAGAGGTAGGCAAAGAGGGTTCCTCAAGAGGATATAACACAAGAATGGTGTTTCCCTCAACATGTGGTTGAAAAATTGGTAAGGCATGGTCTTCAAGAGGTAATAGAATAGGTAATATTGGTGCAAAAGGAACTAGAAATATAGGCTCCTCTGGTGGCAAAAGGAGTGGTAAAGGAGGCTCTTGCTCATGCAAAAGTGGAATAGGTGAAATAGGCTCTTCTACCTAGGGAGGAAGAATAGGCAAAATAAATACCACTGACCATAGGGGAGGATTCAATAAAATGGGTGCCTCCTGTTGACGGGGAATTGAACTAGAGGTAAAGGAAAGACCATATTAACCATATGGATATTATGATCACATGAGTTATTGATGGTCTAAACAATATTTTGATTGGGTGAATGGTTAGGAAAAGGTTATTTGAACACATCCATATTTTGATTGGTAGGTGCATTAGGATTATCCAAGATGAGCTCACCCCTATCAAGCATGTCTTGAATAATGTTCTTGAATGTTTTATAGTTATTAGAATTGTGGCCTTTAACTCGAAGATAGCCACAAAAATCATCCTCCTTGTACCAAGTTAAAATAGGATGGGAGGGGTCAAACTGTATAGGAGTTTTGATTTGAGGAAGGGTTATGACACCTTGTTGCAATATTTTTTCCAAAATGGATGTATATGACTCCCTAATGGGAGTGTGTCTTTGTTCATATCATTATTGGAATTGCTTGGTCAGATTTTAGGAAGTCAAAGAATTAGGTTGGTTTGTGGTTGTGGAAGAAGTTGATTTAACGACCACCGCATTGGTGGAGCCTTTGCAATTTTGGTTAGAAAGAGAATGTTTAGAAGAGGAGTCATTCGATTTGGAATTGGTGTTCTTACTACGCAACTTGACTCTACCTTCATCTATAGCCTGAATCTCAAGTTTTTGTGCCATTGTAAAGGCTTCATCAAATGTGCAAAAAGTTTATACTCAGAGTGTGGATGAAATGTGCTTATCACATGCCCTTGAGAAATCTCAGGTTGGGGTAAGGAGAAGGAAATTTGATTGATCAAGCCTCTTTAACAAGTGACAAAATTTGTGATAGACTCATCATCAAATTGTCTAATAGAATAAAGGTCTGTAATAGAAGCCCTTTTAGAAATGTTAATAGAGAAATGGTCTAGGAATATTTATGCAAGTTGGGTAAATGATAAAAGGGAGTGTTAAGGTATAGATCTATACCAATATAGGCTAGCACTTGAAAGAGACATAGGTAAAGTGTGTAGTAGCAAAGCATCATCATGCCCTATTAAATAACAAGCATGTCTAAATGCTCACAAATGTTGTTGTGGGTCTTTTTTACTCTGGAAATGAGTAAATTTGGGGAGTTCCCATTGGCTTAGATAAGGGTGAATAGGCACAAAAGTATGGATGGGTTCATTGCATATCTGATCATAAGATAACACATTCTTTGAACCTGAAATAGATGTCTCTAGATTAGACATCTCTTCTATCAGCATCTTAATAAGGTCTAGAGGGGTATTAGTCTAGGAGATACCCCCTAAGTTATAAGGAACCTGATAGGAAGCAAAGGGAGCTTATGACATAGCTTTCTAAGGTTGTGTTGGGGAAACATAAAGATAATGAGTCATAGGCTGGGGGTGGAAAGAAAAGGGGCTTGTCCTATTAGGTTAGAGACTATGCTTTGGTTGGATGTTGTTATTATAGGTTGGGTTATTGGCATGGTTAGACTAGATGAAGGGTGAGTTGTAACTCAAGTAATTATAAGTATGAGAGTAGATGGAATAGGTACCACCAAATTTTGAAATGGGGTGAGACTTGATTGAACTGCTTGTGGTTATGAAAGTTGGGAAGTCATGCTAAGATTTAGGTGGGATTGGGTCATTGGCAATGCTAAACTTTAGACATTGTTTATGGTTGGGTTAATTTTTGAGGTGATGGTTTGAGTAACCATGGGAAAAATAGTGGAGACAACTAAAACTAAATTTTTATCTATTAGAGATGTTGGCATACCATAGAATGGGTCACCCAAAAAATTGCAGGTTTGGTTCATGGCAAGGTAATGTTGAAGGGCTACCACATTATGATCAAGAAATTTAGCAAAATCTTGATCTCCTTTAGGCACAATGGGAATTTGGTTGGGGCTTTGAGTATGCTCTGTATCTGAAGTATGCTCCATGATAGAATTAGAAGCAAGAGGGGAAGGTGGAAGTGGTTGTCAGCTTGCATAATTGGTAAGAATTTTGGCTTGAACTCATGTCAAGACCATGCAAGAAGTAATAATAGTCTTAATACTTTGTTTTAGTGATAGAATAATTAAAAACTAGTTTTGGTTGTAGGTAAGTGGGTTGTTTTAGATTTTTGTTTTGAACAAATAAAAATTACACGGTCATCGACATCGGTCACTTGATCAATGTCGGTAGTAAAAGTTTGTTGATGTCGATTGGATTAACCAATGTTGGTAGCTAAATTCTCTCGATGTCGATATACATAACCGATGTCGATCACTATGATATCTTAGGAGATGGAAAATCCAACATTTTAGTTATCCACAAGAATCTAGGTAAAATAGAGGATATAAGAGGTTTGTGTAAGAAGGAAGAACACTCAAAAAACATAATATAATAGGTTGTACAAACTGAGTATTACAAATAGTGTTGATTTTGTGAATCAATGGAAAAATGTCCTTACCAACTCTAAAATACATAAGATAATAGAAAAGTAGAAAAAGAACATACAGCCACTAATATTAACTCCTAGAGATTAATTTTAGTCTCATGTTGGTTTATGCCTTAATCAGATAGTGAAAAGATAATTTGGTTAACGAAGGTATTAAAAAGTAATCTAGAGCTAGTTTCAGATTAGATTTAGTGCTCAAGAGGAAATTTGTGTTAGACTAGGTATGTGGATTGTTATAGGAGCTTGATCCCTATAGATTAATTTTTTACTCTATGTTGTATTTAAATTTTTAATCGAGCACTATAATTTTGTTTCCCGCATACCTGGGTCATGGCGGCAGAGTTTTGGAGCAGAGCGCAGGCTTATTTCTTTTGAGTTTTCCATCTAAGTGTCAAAGTGCAGTAGAAGCTACCAAGTGGCATAATCCAAGCATAGGTTCTCTTTCCCCTTTTTCATTTCCTTCATTTCATTTTTGCCTAAGTATTGAATTCGAGCAGAAGCTGCCAAGTGTCTCTTTCTGAAACACGGAGCTGGCCAGTTGGCATCGTCCGAGACACTTTTCATAATTTTAAGGGAAGCTGTGGATCATGCCACGTATCTAATAGCAGCTAAGTGGAACACACCATGTGTCAGCATCCATGTCTCATATCGGCACCCATGTTTCATTCTATTTTTTGACAAAGGTCTTCAACAACCTAAGTAGCAGGGAGCAGCGGAAAGTGCCAGGTGGTAGTCACGAAAGGCCTTGGACTACCTTTTTCAGAGGAAAGCGAAAGTCACCACTTGTTGGCATCCTAGATACTTTGGTTCAATGTCTGGATTAATTACTTTGATTCAATGCAGAAAGGCATCGTTTCATTTTGTTTAAGTGCCAAAGAGCAGCAGATGCTACCAAGTGTCACTCTCTGAGCCCTTTCTACTCCATTCCCGAAAGTAGCGGAAGATGACACATACCCCTAGTAGGAGAAGCGAAAGATGCCACATATCTTCCCAAGAGCAGCAGAGGTCACCACGTGTCAACTTTTGAGAGACCATATTCAAGTTTCATTTCTGAATAAAGATTGTGGTGGGTCCCTGGTGTTACTTCAAAGGTTTGTGGAAGCGCCAAGTGTCAACATACGAAGACTGCCACATGCATCCATCCCCTTTTAAAAATTACTCAGGCAAGGAACGCGGTGAGTTTTATTTTGTTAAAACTGCTAAGTATCAAAAAAGTGGATTGCGATAGGTATCGAAGGTGAAGCGTTCTTGAGTAGAATATAGAGAAAGCAGAAAATGTTGAATGTCCTCGATAAATTAGGTGGAAAGCACCAAGTGTCATTTTCCAGTGCTTTCTAAGCAATAAAGAGAATTTCTATGGATTGACTAAGTGTCATCTTCCATTTCAATAGAATAGAATGTCCTTCTATCTATTATAGCAAAGCGAGATGGAGGGAAACTTGGTGGGAGTTATTGCTGGTAGATGGAATAGTTCGTCGAGTAGATTTTTGGATCCTGCAAGCATTAAAAGGGCTGTTTATTTGTCCCCTATAAGTGGGGGCAGAATAGATAGCTGAGTGGCTAAGCAGGTGATGGAACGAGAAATTTAGGTGCAAAAGGAGGTACTAGTAATGAATCACCATGCCGCATTTAGGGCAGTTCTTGATGAGACCAGGATGCATCCAAGGCATTGAAAGCACCGTCTATTTGTCCCCTATGAGTTAAAGATGGAGTAGAATTATGCAGGAAAGGGGATGATGGAAGGAGACATCTGAGGCTATAAAAGAGGAGGATCAATATCGCAAAAGAAATGGGGGGAACTTTTCTATAGTTTAGACTTGCTAGAGTTTTTGACCAGTAATATCATTTGCTTTTGTCTCATTTTTTTGAATTGTAAAGTTGATGTAACTGTGCATGTTTTTGTGCCTTTTATGTGGCTGAATGAATTAAGAAGATTGAACTCTATGCCTTGGTTGATGTTATCTATGTCATTTGCAAAGGTAGTTTATATTGTATATTTTCTAGAGTTGTGATTAGGAATGTCATTTGCTTTTGTCTCATTTTCTTGAATTGAAAGTTCTACATAACTGTACATGTTTTTGTGCCTCTTATGTGATTGGAAGATTCTTATAAGAAGATTGAACACTATGCCTTGTTGAAATTTTTTGTATCTCAGGAAAAGAAGCCTCTATTATGAGCCTCTATTTCTATTATTTCAATATTTTACACTGATCATGCACCTGTCTACTCTTAAATGTAATTGAATCCTATATATCTTCTCACTGTGATCAGGTTAGGATTAGGATTACACTCAGGCGCATCGCCATAGTTAAGTTCATTTCCTGAATTTGTGTTTATGATTAATTTCCTATCCCTTTTGCCCCAACACTTGATAAAAGAGAAGAGACCAACTTCTCTAAAATCTAGAGGTTGTTTCAAGCCGCAATGTCCCACAGCTTGAAACTTCTCATTGTTGATTGATTAGAATCAAGCACAATTTTCATCATCAACAGTTTTTGGCACGCCCGGTGGGACCAATATTTCAAGGAGTTGAAGAAAATTTTGTGTGTTCTTCGGCCAATTAGCCTTTGGAGGTTTTTATTTTATCAACACCAATGGTGACTCTAAGTCAAATTATCTGATTAAGTAGTCCTGGTATCATCAAGAAATCACCATTTGGTATGTATAATTCTGTTACTCATAGCTATGAGTCTTATTCTCCTTCATATATTTTTAATCAAGAACAAGTTTCCCCTAGAATCACGTCAAGTAACAAGGATGCATATGGTCATGAGTTTTGCCCTTCACAGGTCTGATATGACCAACCTCAGCCCTATCATGAGCTATACCAGTTTTATGCCCAGTCTCCCCAATGTGTCACATCCCATGCTCAACCTAATCTTATTTTCACCTTCAAAAAAGCATTATTGGGATATAAAAAATATGTGTTAGAGCTCGACCACAGAAGGGGATGTGGCCAAGAAATTCCTAATTATGTCATCCATCAAGTAAGGGATGCAGTAGATCTGATTAAAAGTGAGTGGGATCCCATTGAAAGAGCAAATTGGAAAAAGCTTACATATGAGATGTTGGATGTGTGTGGCTTGATTGAATTTCTAGAAGAGAAGCTGAGCATTCATGAGAGACAGCCTTACCAAGTCTATCAACCTGCACATTCACTACCATAAGTTCCACATCAGACATACGCCACCCCTGTTCATGAGCCAAATTGAACCTATCAAGGTTATTTCCCCAATAATGTCAAGTCTATGTTGGCAGCAAGGGAAAAGGACTCCAAACCCTCACTTTACCCTCAAGTCCCTTCCACCCTTCCTCAAGAAACTTCTTGTTTTTCATCACAGCCTTCTTCTTTATCCCTTTTTAGAGAAGAATATATTTTGGAGGAAGAAAATAAGTATGCAGAGGAGTGCACTCAATTCATGGTTAGTCAAGAAGATTTCATGACAAATGAGGAGGAAATCATCATAGGTACCCCCTTTGATGAACAAGAGGACAAGTCACAAGCTTTTTCCTTAACCTATGATGAGGAAGAGATCATTTCTGACTTTTTCCTCACTTTGCAAGATGATATGGAGGAGCATGGACACTCCCTAGATCAAGTCATTGAGACAGGCGACATTATTCTTCAAGAAGGCCATGAACTAGCCAAATGTGGAGAAGACAACATTGAGACTCAACTGAGTATGCAGAGGGGATGCCAGCTTTCAGATTTATCCTTTCAAGAGGTTGAAGTCATCAAAGAGCATGATGATGCAATAGAACCTGAAAATGAGGCGAAAGGAGATAAGCCAAAAGATGATGGATATCAAAAGGCACAGAGTGGAGAACTAACAGCCATCGATTTCTTGATGAGACACGACAGCATGAAAAACTAGTATTCGATGAGATTTCAAGGACAAGAAGAGCTTATGGATGTCGAAAGCATGTTTGACTCAGACTCATTTGAATGCAAGCAAATCCATGTGGCCTACACAGAGGACATTTCACCAAAGATATACCCATTTCAATCACTTGTATGGAAACATAAGCTGGCTTGTCATGGAGAAGACGTTATAAATTTTGTTTTTGATCCCAAAGGGAGTTAAAGATGCTTAATTAATGTAGTTAGGTAGTTTCCCATTCCCGCATTGTTTTGTTTTCCATTGTTGTTTTCCCATTTTCCTTTTAAAATAAGTGTTTTAAACACAGAGTTGGTGGCTTAGAAGTTTTTAATTCTTTAAATTTTTGCCACATTAAATGCTTCCCAAATCTTTTGAAATCTCTAAAGTACCTTGCGCCGCAACTTGCATAACGTGTCCACCTCACTGTTTCCCAAAGATTAAGTAGGATCTACTAACAGTCACCCAAATTTAATGCTATTTGAGACTTGATAGACCCATAAATATCCCTTAGCAAGTTTTAAAGTTTACAAACTCTCAAGCATTCCTGCACCTGTGAAAATATCCTGCTCATTGCGATTGTTAGCACCTAGTAAAGTTTGCTTCAGCAAGCATGTTTCTATCTTTCACAAGGTTCATACTAGGTATTACATAAAAGATATAGAGATGGCAGGAACATCATCTTCACAACAAGGAGCTGGGACACCTGGATCTCTTGATAGGTTACTGGCTAGTAAATCATATGCTGTAGATCCTGTGCAACCGTTGAGGACCTATCCAAGAACCAGAATCTTAGGAGTTGGTCAAGCTAGTGACCCATCAAAAGTAAAGTATTACGCAAATGGAATCATGGACCTGATTTTGCAATGAACCAATAGCAAGAGTCTTAGAGAAGGGGCACACCAAAGGTGTCTTCAAAGAGCTAGAGCAAGGCAATACAAGACATTTGAAATGAGGATATGGACCTCACAACTAGCTCAATTCATTGTCCCAGCTGTGCATCCATGCCCTGATGTGATCAAATTATGCACAGACTTACTCCATGCACCATCTTGCACCATTCAATAAGGTCTCTTCATGCTGCAGATCACACCACAAGCTATCAGGGACATGCTAGCCATGCATTATGACAATACTGCCACATTCCCCACTATTGATAGGATGTAAAGGATGTGGGTGAATGTCAACACTCAGACAAGGTTTTTGCGGTCTGAGTTATAAATGGCCGATGGTGATACTACGGTACCCATGCTCCCTGCACCAAGAACTCAGTTCACGCCAGCTAACCAAGACACACTGTCAATGATGGCTCTCATCTTTAGCATGAAGGATGACATGGCAGTATATGCAAAACAAATGGCCATCCTTTTCAGGCTGAAAATAGTTGACAAGATGCAGGAGTATCGACTTGACTTCTCAGAGCACATCGCCTTTTCAATAGTGGAACAACTGACCCAGTTCAGATCAAAAGGGGTGTTCAGGTATTCCTCCTATTTATTCCATCTCATACTATATCAGAACCCTGACCTTTTCACCCAACATATGAATTTGAACCTGTATGACCCAAGCTTTGACCCCCAAAGGACCATTCCTGTGTCTGCATGGACACACATTTTATTAAGAACTAGTGACCTGTATGATTTTTAGGAACTGTTTGTTACTCCCGTTCTTCATTGCCTTAGCCCTGAACCTATCATAAACAAGTTATTTCCAAGTGTTTTGAACCTCTTGGTTAGTTTTCCAATCCCGTGTGACTTCTATTTTGGGGCCCACCACATGATCATAAGGGTTCATGGTTTCTATGGGGAACCAGTGTTGCTACCGAAGACTTTAACTCTTAGGTTGGCATTCCTGGAATTCATCAAGTAGGTGTCAGTAGTTGATAATGAGTATGGCTCTGGGAAGAAGAAGAGAAAAATGTACAATCTTTCGTGGATAGCAGGCAACATAAGCCTAGAAACCAGAGATGTTGAGAAAGTGTTGCTAAGAAATCTGGCCTTCCTAGGTTTCCTACTAGTCGAGGACAAATGGGTTTATGACCCAAGTGATTACATAGCTTCTTGTGTAAGCACCAATAGAATTGGGGCCAGGATTGGACATGAAGGCTATCTTTTTTGGGAGACCAAAAAAAACCCTGTATAAAATGCTCCTTGTCTCTATGTTGAATTGACAGATTTGCCCCAGCCATAGAATAGGCCATGGGAAACCTTCTATGATAAGCAGAGGGATTATGATCCCAAAGTTAGGATGACTTCTGGTTTGAGAAGGACATTGAAGAACAAAGGTTGGGATGCGGAGAAAATTGAAGCCTATTGGAAATATAGGCTAGAAATTTCTCAAACTACCCATTCTTTTAGAAGCATAGATTCAGATGAAAGATGGGAGGAACTCTGGAATGAGTGTCATCCCTCCCCTACATCTAGCCCAAAAATAATCCAATTACTGACACTCAAGATAGATCAGGAAGTTAGAGCGGGACTAAGCCAGCAACTGTAGGCCTCAGAGTAAGCTGCAGCTCCAGTCACTACATCAACCTGGCCCCAGCCTCTTAGCACCATAGAACAACAAAAGAGTGTGGTGTCTTCACTACCAAAGGCTTACCCATCATTGAAAGTGATTGAAGTCCCTAGTTCTCCACAAGCACCATTCACAATAGCAGAGGTGGAAGGGAAGCAGACGCAGCAAGAACTAGAGACACCCAGGAAGAGAAAGAGGGTGCAGTTCCATTTTGATTCAGAAGAGGAAGAGGAACCTTCATAGTGCCAAGTGTAGAGCACTATAACTTCCTCTCAAGTAATTATTACTCCTCCTCCTCCCTCTCAGTCTGTTCCTTTCCCTATCGGTGTGATGCCTCCACCTAGCGAAATGACACCTCATATCACCTCTGCCATCCCCATTTCGCAATTCACCCCATCCTTGGCACCTCAAGCCCTAACATTACCCTATTTTTCCCCCTCTATTCCCAAAAATATGCCCCTTCAGCTCACCCCTAGCCAACCACTACCTCTTCAATATGGCCTGCCATAAGGATATCCTTTCGCGGGAGGACATATTGCATCCCCTTCCACCTTTCAGACGTAGGTCGATATTGTTAGGAAGGTAAGAGAAGCCCAGATGGAGAAGAATAAAACCAAAGAGAATAAAGCATTGGTTGTCCCACACCTACGGTCATAATTTGACCCTATTTAGTAGCAGTTGACGGTGACCCATTTGTCGCCCAATGTTGTCAAGCCGAGCGAGCAAATGTAGCCAAAGGATTATACAAGGAATACAGTGGCCATTGATATGTCCCTGTTCAAGCCCCAGGACAGAGTTGAGCTATTGACAAAATCCACTTCTATAGTCATGAAGGATTATTTGAAAATATCAAGAAGACTATAGAAGATGGAGGCTGATTTGGCCAAAGAAAAGGTGAACTATAGCAGTTTGGCCGAAGAAATCAATAAGAAAGATAATGAAATAGCTAGTCTAAATAAATAGTCACAAGATATTGTTTCCCTTCAGACTCATCGGGTAGTCCAGGCCCAAAATGATTCATTAAAAGTAGAGTTCACACTTACAAAATATACAGCAACAAATCTTAGGTGGGAGAAAGTAGCATTGCAAGGAAGAGTCGAAGGAATTCAGCTACAAGTTACCCAATCACAGCAGAAGCTGCTGGATGAACAAAACAAGGCTACAGCTTTTCAAGCCCAGTTCCAAGTAGAGCAACAAAAAGTAGCACAACTGATGCTAGAACTGGCTAATAGGCCACAAGGTGCAAGAGTGATAAAACTAGTGAAGGAGCTCTATGAGTCAACATGGGAAAGAATATCCTTGGAGATTATCTAGCTCAGGCCATCTCTCACCTTCCTGGTCAACACACAGCAATTGTGTGAGAAGGTGGAAGATTCAGTGCAGAACACTCTGGCTACAGTCTCCAACAGAGTCACAGACTCCCAAACCTTGTTACAAAAGCTCTACAACATAATGGATGTGACATTGGTAGCCGTGAGGATCCCTAATAGAATGGTCACTACAAAATGGGTCAATGAAGTGCTCAGTTACAATGTCATGGCCAACAGTTGTAAGGAGCTTCTCAAAGTCATAAAAGAAGGCATCGATGAGATGAGACAACATATTGAAGATCTAGTTCAACTAGGCCTTCCTTCTCTATTTCTGGATGCCAACACGGTGCTGATGGTTGATCAAATTGAACCATTGCTCCTAGCCAAACAGAGGGATCAAATAGTTTTCTAGGACCTGTGGGATGATTCCTCAGTCTCAGAATTCAAAGCTATTATGGTTCCTATTTCCTAGCTGGAATTCAAACTGAAAGCTACAGTCCAGATTATGCAAAGTTTTTTGCATAAGGATATCATTAACCTAGATCTAGCTTTCGTTGAATTGCAGAACAAGCAAGGTTTATCTGACCATGAATGGTCCATCTACCAGACATCACTTTTGAAGCTGTAAAATTTTGAAATTTTGATAGAGCAAGAGTCAGGTTTCTTTTTTAGCAGGCTCAAAAGTCTTAGGGGTCACCAGTAACTGTAGAGTAATTTTTTACTCTACGTTGTATTTAAATTTTTAGTCAAGCACTGCAATTTTGTTTCCCACATACCTGGGTCATGGCGGCAGAGTTTTGGAGCAGAGTGCGGGCTTGTTTCTTTCAAGTTTTCCATCTAAGTGTCAAAGTGCAGTAGAAGTTGCCAAGTGGCATAGTCCGAGCATAGGTTCTCTTTCCCCTTTTTTCATTTCCTTCATTTCATTTTTGCCTAAGTATTAAATTCAAGCGAATTCTGCCAAGTGTCTCTTTCTAAAACATAGAGTCGGCCAGCTGGCGTCATTCGAGACACTTTTCATAATTTTTAGGGATGTCGTAAATCGTGCCACATATCTAATAGAAGCTAAACAGAATGCACCATGTGTCAGCATTCATGTCTCATATCGGCACCCACATTTCATTCTATTTTTTGACAAAGGTCTTCAACAAGCTAAGTAGCAGGGAGTAGCAAAAAGCACCAAGTGGCAGTCACGAAAGGCCCTAGACTACCTTTTTCAGAGGAAAGCAAAAGTCACCATGTGTCGACATCCTAGAGACTTTGGTTCAACACCTGGGTTTAATGCTTTGGTTCAATGCAAAAATTCATCATTTCACTTTGTTTAAGTACCGAAGAGCAGCGGATGTTTCCAAGTGTCACTCTTCGAGCCCTTTCTAATCCATTCTCGAAAGCAGCGGAAGATGCCACATACCTCTAGTAAGAGAAGTGGAAGATGCCACGTATCTTCCCAGGAGTAGCAGAGGTCACCACGTGTCAACTTTTGAGAGACCATCTTCAAGCTTTATTGTCGAATAAAGATTGTGGTGGGTCTCTGGTGTTACTTCAAAGGTCTGTGGAAGCACCAAGTGTCAACATGTGAAGACTGCCACGTGCATCCTTCCCCCTTTTAAAAATTTCTCGAGCAAAGAACGTGGTGAGTTTTATTTTTTTTAAACTGCTAAGTATTGAAAAATTGGATTGCGATAGGTGTCGAAGGTGAAGCGTTCCTGAGCAGAATATAGAGAAAGTGGAAAATGTTGAATGTCCTTGATAAATTAGGTGAAAAGTGACAAGTGTCATTCTCCAGTGCTTTCTAAGCAATAAATATAATTTCCAAGGATTGACTAAGTGTCCTCTTCCATTTCAATAGAACAGAATGTCTGTCTATTTTTTATAGCAAAGCGAGATGGAGGGAAACTCAATGGGAGTTATTCCTGGTAGATGGAACAGTTTGTCGGGTAGATTTTTGGAGCTTGCAAGCATTAAAAGGGCCGTTTATTTGTCCCCTATAAGTGGGGGTAGAATAGACAGCTGAGCAGCTAAGCAAGTGATGGAATGAGAAATTTAGCTACAAAAGGAGGTACTAGTCATGAATCACCATGCCACGGTCAGGGCAGCTCTTGATGAGACCAGGATGCATCCAAGGCATTGAAAGTGTCGTTTGTTTGTCCCCTATGAGTTAAAGACAAAGTAGAATTGTGTGGGAAAGGGGATGATGGAAGGAGACATCCGAGGCTATAAAAGAGGAGGATCAGTATCGCAAAAGAAGGGGGGGACTTTTCTATAGTTTAGACTTGCTAGAGTTTTTGACCAGTAATATCATTTGCTTTTGTCTCATTTTCTTGAATTATAAAGTTGATGTAACTGTGCATGTTTTTGTGCCTTTTATGTGGCTGAATGAATTAAGAAGATTGAACTCTATGCCTTGGTTGATGTTATCTATGTCATTTGCAAAGGTAGTTTATATTGTAGATTTTCTAGAGTTGTGATTAGGAATGTCATTTGCTTTTGTCTCATTTTCTTGAATCGGAAGTTCTACATAGTTGTACGTGTTTCTGTGCCTCTTATGTGATTGGAAGATTCTTATAAGAAGATTGAACACTATGCCTTGTTGACATTTTTTGTATCTCAGCAAAAGAAGCCTCTGTTATGAGCCTCTATTTCTATTATTTCAATCTTTTACATTGATCATGCACCTGTCTGCTCTTAAATGTAATTGAATCCTATATATAGTCTCACTGAGCTTAGGTTAGGATTAGGATTACACTTAGGCGCATCGCTATAGTTAAGTTTCATTTCCTACATTTGTGTTTCTGATTAATTTCCTATCCCTTTTCCCCAACACTTGATAAAAAAGAAGAGACCAGCTTCTCTAAAATCTGGAGGTTGTTTCAAGCCGCAATGTCCCACAGCTTGAAACTTCTCATTGTTGATTGATTAGAATCAAGTGCAATTTTCATCATCAACAATCCCCACACTTCATGGACCTGAAGCCAAGGCAGGCCATTTAGTCAAAATATACCTTCTGCCTAGAGTTTATAATCTACCAGAGAAAGGAATGGGTTCTCCCCTTGGTGGTGAAATCCAAGTAGGATAGTTGGGTAGGGTAAGGTGATCCACTAGGTAATGAAATCCTGATGGGCCTTCTCTCAGGTGATTTTAGATGTTTATTTTTGTGAGTGTGATCTATTTGTGTAACATAGGTGCACTAAAATTCATTCATAATTCTTGTAATTAATTAGATGAGCTAATATGCAACAAGCAAATAATGAAGTGCAGTAAGTTTTATTCCCAAACCTGAAATGTTTAGATTTGAATAAAAACAAAGATGAAATAGGAGTAGAGAATTAAATACACTATCCTAATGTGCAAGCAATAAATAAATAAAGAAGAGATTCTTTCAACTTGTAAGAAAAATGATAAATTGCTTTTAAAAGCAAAGAGAAAAGAAGAGTGGCAAGGAAGAAGAAAATTTTAGTTTATTTCCATTAAATAGAAAATAAAATGTTGAATTTTTTATTTTGAGAGAGAAAAGGAGAAAGTGCAAGAAATGAAATTTTCACTATAATACATCTATATGAGTGCTTAAAACAAGCAATAAACCCAGGAAAAACTCCAAGGTCCCACTAGGCATGCCAGAATTATTTCACTAAAATTTGTCTATTTTAAGTCTAAATAAAAATAGGGATAAGTGATTAGAATGAACCCAGATTGGTTTACGCACCATATCCATACATTGTGAGCACTCCTCTTTGACTAGGGACGACTACTTGTGAGTAAGAAAACACTACCACAAAATGTTTTTCATTAGATATATGAGTGGGATGCCAAGCTACACGCTTGTTCGAAGAAGTGTAAAACTTCTTTAGAGATGAAAATCCACTTTTGAGAGACAAAAGAGTAATAAATAACCAAGAGAGAGGAAAAGAGAGATAATGTTACCATTATTCACAACCTAAGTGTAGAAAAAAGTAACAGAGTGTAGGTGTTGTATTTAATTTATATTTTTAGAAGTTGTTTGGGTAGGTCTTAGAAGGGTTATTGAAAATCCACAGTTGCTTACATCAGTTAGGATACTAAGGTCGATGAGGAAGTAACCAATATCGGTTATGCTGCCAATGTTGATAGGGTCAATAATTACCTAAGAGTTTTTAAAGGCTTTTTTGGGTCTAGGAAAGGGTTTTGGTCAGATCTGGAAGATTGGGGGAGAGTTGTGAGAGAGAAAGTATTGTTTGGATGGATCTAGTTGGAGGTCTAGTGTGTTGGCACAAGGGGAAATGAGTGGGGAAGCTTTATAACTCATTTATGAGGGTTTGGTCATGAATGTGTAAAGCAATAAATAGTATATGTAAAGGACTTGAAAAGCAACTAATTAAATTCTTATAGAATAAGTGATGTACTTAGCTACAGTGGTGGTTGAATGATAAGTGTTGGATGGATGGCTCCTACCAGGCAGTTTGAACTAATGCCTTGAATAGATAAAAAAAAGTGGGTGTTGTTGGTTCTCAAGAGTTTGGTTCCTAATCTGGATTGACTTATGCAAGATAATAGTAAGCCAAGATGTCAAAATTTGAATGCCGAAATCCTAAATGCAAATAATAATGAGTTTTCTTGTTTTTTTAATCTAAACATTAGTTTGGAGTTTGGCTTATATAATCAACATCGGTGATCCCACCAACATCAGCCATGGTTGACTATTATCAGTGACATTAGAATAGGTAAAAGTACTATCTTTAGCTTATTTTCTATTGTTTTTTATGCCAAGTGTGGCATCCATTACAAAATGGTAGAAAGAGGACGTTAAGAAGGATGTAGTTAGTTAGGAATTTTTTTTTGGGGTGAGAATAAGTCATGGGTAGTTAGGATAAGGAGACTAAGTCTTGAGGTGACTCATCAGGTGAGAATTAGTCTTAGGATGAGGTGGCCAAGTAAGGTGGCAAAAGGGGTTTTTAATTAACTTAATTAAATATTTTAAATTAATTAAATGTATGAGGGGTAAAAGCATGGGTTAAAGAGGCTAATCTTTATTATTGAAAAAGGGCTCAAGGGGGGTTTCAACACAGGGAGTTACACACGTGTGTGATGTAATTTGTGTGTCTAAAATATGTGTGATAACCCTTAAATCAAATATATTTAATTCATAATAGGGCCATACTATGGCATCCATGTATTGGGTAAGGAGCTCCTTGGCCTTCTTTTTTTCCATGTTTGTACAAGTGTTTCCAACATTTACTAGTCGGTTTTGACCTTCGAGGCCAAGATCAACAAAATTATAATCCTTCCCACTCACCTTGGCAACTCTAGAAACTTTAGCCAATCTATCCTGATCAAACAGTCTCTCTAGAGCAATCATCCCTTTGGGGATCTTGTTGTCACTCAGTTAAAGGACATTACCATCAAATTTGTCTTTGATAGATGTATTTTCATCAATCTCATCAATAATATAAGCATAAATACCCCAAAATTGGTTATGAAATCCAATATCTATTTATCATCATTGAAGACTTGGAAATGGTTGACATTATCAGGTATTGAAGGACAAGGGATCAACTCAATGGTGAAATTATGGGAATCTTGGTTGGGTATGAGGTTGATTGCAACAGATGAAAACTCATCAATAGCTTGTTTTTCCTGTCTTGCGATGGAGGTGATGCTAAAATCATCAAAGGACTCAATTAGATCCCAAACCCTAAATTTATTTTTCTTAAGATATGAAATTTTATACTAGTATTTGCTTCTTACTTGATTGACCACTAGTTTTGAATCTTCATAAACTAGTAGTTCTTTAACCTTATTTTTTATAGCAAACTGCAAACCTAGGATAAGGGATTCATATTCAAAAAGATTGTTAGTGCAAGGGAATTGGATTCTACAAGAAGCATGGTAACTTTTGTTAATAGAGTCAATTAGGATAACACTAACGCTTGATCCATCTTTGCACCTAGCACCATCAAAATGTAACTTCCATAATCTGAGAGAAACCTAAACATTTTAGGGATCACATACCTTATCATCTTCTAGGGTGAAAACCCCTAAGTCTAAGTTAATTATGTTTACCCTCTCATTCATATTATTGAATTATGTTATCATATACTTCATCCTTGGCTCCCTTTCAACTCTAATTTGATTAGGAACTCCCTTCCAAGGTAGCCATAAATGTGAGCAATCAGTGGACATATAACCATTCAAAGCCTTGGTTCATTCACTACTCAAAAAGATTCCATAAACATCAAGTATGTTAACAACTTGAATATCAATGAATTACTACACTCTAAGTTCAGAAGCTAGTTTCATATGAACATTTAAGAGTTCTCCAATTACCTTAACCTTTGATTTGTCTAATTAGGTGACAACCCTATCAAACTTGATAGGTGTTAAGCCAAGTTGTTTCCATATACATGTAAGAATAATATCGGTAAAATCACCTAATTCTAACAATCAATTATGTAAGTTCTTACCAAAAATCATAATCATGAGAAAAAAAGGGGGAGATTTAGCTTTAGCTTTGTGCACAGTCACATTGGCATGATCATCCTTGGGTGGCTTGTTAGACTTCAATGATTCCAATTGTAGTTATTTTTTCTCTATAATTTATGTTAAATCATGCAAACTTATGTTAGATTTTATCTTCTTCATGTCCTCAACTATGTTATATCCAGTCTTAGAAGAACTAGGAATCTCAATGCTGGGCTTAGGAATACTCCCTCTAGGGGGCTCAGGGTTGTTGCTTGAGGAAGTGTCTATAGGAGTTCCAAAGTTTTTTGGAGGCATTGAGGTAGTCAAGGTTTGCCTCTACTCTCTATTCCTCAAAGGATAGGTCTTCTTCAATAATTTTCTAAATGCTTGAATCTCTTTAGGGATCTCATCAGGGTTATTTTCTTCTTGAAAGGGGAAATCAAAGGTCTCCACCATGAAGACTTGATTAGATGGTTTATAACTAGATGTACCTACACCATTATCCTTGTTATGAACTACTTCAAATGTATCTAATTCTTCTTGGAATGCCTCAAAATCCCCACAAAACTTAATATAGTAAATTTCCCCATGTTTATCTATGTAATGCACTCTATAATAATTAGGTAATGCAATATCAGTGAGGTTAATGTCCATGGTCTTCTTTTCAGGAGGTGGGTCATTATTATTATTATTATGAAATCTATCATTTTGATATCTATTGCCTACCCTATTATACCTTTGAAATGAGAAGTTCCTACATGAGATTTTAGCTATATTTCCAACTTGATTTTACAACTGAAGGAAATCAATTTTAAATTTTGGACCATTTTTAAGATAGATTCATTCTCATTTTTATGGGCCTTAGAATTATGTACCTGATTGTTTTTAGCACCATAAATTGGTACTAATTCTCTTTAATCACCTACATTGAAGCCATTAGTGGTAGGATGACTCAAGATCCCTAGGTTCTAATTTGGGGAAGCATGACTGAAAGGCAACTGAGTGAGTTTTGGGAATTGGTTCATAGCTAAGATTTTTTGGTTGTTGTTGGGGAACAAGTTCATCATAGGCACGTGTGGGTTAATGCTTGGCATAGAGTATGCCATTTGTCCTTTGGGTATAATCTAATCATTGATGGTTACTACATCAGAATAGGTCTTAGCTAACGAAGCCATAGATGGCATGGATCTCTTTAAAAATACATAGGTCATAGGATCTACTGCATCTTTATAGATTTCTAGGGCTAAAACATCACCAGGTTTATATGGTTCTATGGCCTTGCTAGATATTTTTTAAAATATAACATTAAAGGACCTGATAGGCTCACTTATATCCCTTCTAATGGTTGTGAACTAATGGTAAATAACACAAAGATTGATAATTTTATCAAACTAATCTATAAACACATTATTAAAATCATCACATCTTGTGATGTTATTATCAGGCAAGTTCAAGAACCATTCATAAGTATCATCCTTAAAGGTGAAGGGGAATAACCTGCATGCTACATCCTCATGCACAATGTTAAGCAATCTCAAGGTAGCTTTAAATAAATTTAAATGTTCCTCAACCATGACTATATCTATTGGGCTAAATGTGGGTAGGTACTTTTCAAGATTACATGGGAGGTCATGTACCAAACCTGGTACATTGAGTAAAGACTCTCCTAGCCAGGCCCATATTGCGATGGAGGTTGAAGGTAAAGGTGCCTTAGGGTGAAGTTGGGAGAGATCTAGATCTCTTGGGCTGACCTTTATGATGTTTGGTCCTTCTGTGCACCTCAAGTTCAAGCAAACACTCCCTGGTTACTGAGTGTGATCTTTTTCTAATCTTTTGCAATTCCATCTTGAAATTTAAAGACCCTACCTAATATATAATGTATCAAGTTAAATTTTATAAATAACAAGAGTTAGACTTGTACATCGAGCTTATTTTGCAAAGGTTGTATATAAAACTGCAAAGGATGTTGACATTTAACTAAATTAACTTAAAAATGCATCCAATTTCATGAATATGATCTATCTTTATGAATTCAAGTCCCAAAGCACTCATAACTATGAAAGATATTCCATCCTTTGATTAAAACGAGCCCTCCTGACCTCAGATACTATGGATTTTCAAAGTTTGAGCTAAATTTACCAACAACAAGCATTAACAACTTAAATAACCTCAATATTTTTCTAAGGAAGCACAAAGGTGTGTGCCAAATAGCAAAGATCAGTGATATTTATACTTTTAAGTAAATATTTCAATTGAAAATACAAAGATACACTAATCTTTAGATGAAACAGGTTAAGATTTGAAAAATTCATAGGGATCTGGGCTCCTAGGACCAATAGATCTTCCTCTTGTTGATGATTATAAATGAGCCATAGGTGCTCTTAGTTTTAAATAACACTTCCCATTTTAGAATTTAGAACATTTAGAGCATGAGTTGCAGGTTTTGGCAATCTTGTTGCCTATGGTGAAATAGCAACAGAGCAAAATGAACTATTCCACAATATTTATAAGTTTTGGTGGTAGGGAGCCACCTTGGTCCGTTCCTTTGTGATTTTTATGTTGATACTTAGTGAATTATCCCAAATTTAAGCTATAAACTAGTATAAGTGGATATTTATAATGAAATTTTAAACTAAAGTGGTTTGGTATAAAAAAGGAGTAAATAGAAGGATAAGGCAAAAAAGAAATGAGTGATTGCCATGTTTAGTTTCAAACATCATGACAAAGTATCAATTTCAACTGAGTATTCATTTAACTAATATATAATACAACATAGCATAAGCTCAAATTCTAATATATATCAAATGAACTTCAAAGGATAATGTAAAGAATCACAAGTAAGAACTAGGTATACTTTAAGGATTTACTACTATAATAAATTAACATTTGCACATCTGAATATAGAGTAAAAATGAAATGAAACAAAACCTAAGATCTTCCAAATAATCTATCATATGCATAAATTATAAACCCTATGATTAGAAAATAAAACTCAAAATTCTAAGACACCATTCAAATTCAAGACCTTAACTAGAAACTGAGAGCCCCACTATATAATAAATTGACACATCAAATATGGAAAATCTTTGCATAATTCCTTGATTATATTAATTGCTTCAAATATAAAAAATTAGCTCAAAATATCTCCCTTGACAAAATGGTAATACATGCCTTTATAGAAATACTAGGCAGTATACCAGTCAGTCAATAAATATTGGTGTACAGAGATAAGGATAGTTGTCCTTACAAGTTCTAGAATACACGTGTTTTTCACAATCATATTGACCTAGAGGCAAATATGCTAAAAAACTAGCATATTCCTTTACAATGGAATATTCTATTTCAAAATGTTACAAAATTATATAGAGTAGAATATTATCTAATTTTCTAGTGGGGACTCTACTTCTTGTTTGAGGATTTTCATGGCTTTCTCATGTTGATCATCAACCCGCTCTAGATCCACAACAAGCTTTAGGATACACTCCTCTTCTTGATTTTCCAAGTCATTAATTTCTCTATCATTCCTAGCCAAGGCTTCCTTAATGCTCCTAACTTCATTGAATATCATGTCTAGGATCTTGTTGTTATCCTCCCCAAATTTGCCTTTGCTCTTCCCTTAGATTTATTGAGTTACTAAATTAGTTTTATGCTTGAATTCCTCATCACTTATGATTCCAAGGGTAGTCAATTATGCAGGATCGGCAAGCATAGTCCCAAGAATTTGTTTAATTATATCAATTATCTATTTATCATCCTCTAGGAGCCTTTTCACTTTATCATGCCATATACTCAAACTCTAAAACTTATCTATCGTAATTCCTAGAAGTGTACTCAAGTGCCCCAAGCTAATGGTTTTGAATTTTAGGATTTGTTTATTTGCTTGAATTTTAAGACGTTGGGTTATGTTATTCTCTAAGGATTGCCATTGGGTGACCAGGTCCTTGACTAGTGTACTCTACCCTTCTAATGCACCCTGCGTCAACTTTATTGACTTAAGTGCCTCAAACATGTCATAAAATGACTCATCTAGCATTTTGGTCATAGCATTTGACACTGATATAATTACCTAAGTTTGCAAGTTTTCCTTCTCTTTTTCTAAATTTAGTATCCTTTGCTTTAGTCCCTGGACTCTAGTCTTAGCTTGTGCTAATTGGGCTTCTATCAAGCTTTCTACATCTTCTTCATGAATGGTAGCTTCACCAAGCTGTTGACCTGCCATAGGGGTTAAACCTAAAAAAGGTTCCACATTTTGAAAGGTGAATTATTCTATTCACACCATAGGTTTCCGAGTTATAACCCTTTCTAATCCATCTATTTCATGGTTGAAATGGATCGTTATGACTAGCTTCTTGAATTTGGGGGGCTCTAGGACTTCCACACCTAAGTTGCTAGATTATCTAGGAGCATCCATCCTTTTGCTTTCTGGTCCTTGGGTAACCACAATATTTATTTCCTCTTGATATTTCATTATAGCCTTTATCCAAAGCTTCATTTCATCTTGAAGTTCAATGTTAGCAACCCTTGTCATGGCCCAAGAATTAGAAAGAGTGGGGATCTTTCATAACTTTCCATAGATGAACCAATTAGGAGTGACTAGTCCATGAATTGGGAACTCATCAATGAATAGATTAACTTCACTATGGGATGAGTGAAGGTCAATCTAGGTCTCTTATTTGGTCCCATAGGGACCAATAATAGCTTTGATTTTCTCTTTTCTTGAGATGCCATTATGATAAGCTCTTTCCCTGTATCTTTTGTGGGTTCTCCTTCCCTATCTGAGTCATAGGCTTCTTCAAGTTCCTTGAGGGCATCCTCAAGTATCTCTTCTGGCTCTAATTTTATCATGTCAATATATTGAATTGGGTAAGGTGGCCTTTGTGGGAGTGTTGAAGGTAGTGGCCCCTCCCTAGGTCTCTCTTCTAGTCTCACTTATCCAACTTGATCCTTTCCTTTTCCTTATTCATCCTGAACTTGCAAGTCTACTATTGGGGTAAGGGTTGTGGTTGTGGTTTCTCTACTTGAGGTTTCTCATAGGCTATCCTAGATGGCCTAGGTAGCAAGTGATACTATAAAGGATGAATTTTCCATGTTTCCCTAGATGGCTTGTTATCCTTGGTTAACCTGTGTTCGAGCTTGTTGTTGTGGCCTTAGATCCTGGCCAACACTTATTCATAGTTCTTATCTTGAATATATATGGTGTCATGGACACCAATTTGATGTGCATACTCAAGTTTGGGGAGATTTTTTTCCTTCACATGTTCACCTACTATGTTCTTTGGATCCCACATTTTGAGTTCATCCAGTTGGAATCCAAATGAATCCTTGTGTGTGGACATGATTTCCACTTGTTTCTAGTCTTTTATTATGGTTTTCCTAATATTCAAGGGGAAGGGGTGGAGTAGACCCTTCTTCCTCTCCTTGTAAGTCTTATCAATTCCATGGATGCGTTGGGAGGCAATTTCTTACTTTCCAAGCTTACTTGGAACATATACTAGCAAACTATAAGGTTGGGACATGATTCCTTCTATCTTGATAACTATACAATCAGGGTAATACCATATGTCTCCTATAATTTCAACATACTTATTGATGAGGGGGTAGACCCTAGGCATGGGAACACCTATGGTGACCTCCACTATAGTTGGATAAACACAGTCACAAATAAAATGCATGTGATTCTTGTACTTGAAGATGTGTAGTTTGGAATAATAATGTGAAATGGTTGTCTTGCCATCTGGGGACCAACTCCTAATCCCAGGGAAGATGATTGAGGCAAGAAGGGCATTGAGTAATTATGAAATCATAAATAATTGCTTGGAGGTCTTTCTTTTAGTGGCATTGAATTGTTTAATGAGGAAGACACTAATTAAATATCTAATTGGAGGGGTGAGTTTCTCTTCCACCATGAAGTGCACATATGGGACCCAGATCTTATTCACATAGGTGGTTGAAGGGGCCAAAGGATTGGTTTAATAGGATCATTATTACCCTAATGCCCTCATGAAATTGGATAATAGGGATATTTCCCTCAAAGTCTATAAATACATGGGATCCTTGGTTAGCCAAGGTCTCAAGATAGAGTTTAGGTCACGTTACTAGTCCACTCTTTGATTTTGGATAGGTCCACATGGGCAAGAGGGAACTTATAATACTTCTCAAAATCAACAGGGGAAATGTAGGCTACTCATTTTGAGTTTCTCTCCCTAATGATCCATTCATTATCTATTCTACAATCAAAAAATATGGGGGAAAGGATGTCCATACAATGCAATACCTCTGGTTTTGTCTTAGTGTGATGAAGGCCAACCATTTGGACTACAACTAGGTCATAGTGCCTCCTGCTTGTGGTGGTGATTCTCTTTTCTTCCTTGGAAATGAGTTACAACTCCTTTGTCATTAATAAGATCTTGGACCGATTCCTAATGCCCTAAACATTTAAGGCTGCAAGGTCCAATTCAATATCCTTGAAGATCTAGCCTTCATTATGTGTTGACAAAAAGAGCTCGATCTCTTCCTTTAATTGTTCCCTGTTAGTTGCCATGCTCCTTGTCTTTGCTAATTGTTCACATCGGATTGTAGATGATCTTTGTGACAACTCTCTTGCACTCAAAAACCCAATTAAGTTCTCTTTAGATCAAATGGTAACAAATTGAGTCTATTTGGGTTGCTTTTATGTAGGGTTTATAGTTTTGGAGCTTTAATGGCAGAATATATCTAGGATTCGGCTTATACATGTCTTGGATTTGATTTAGACTTTTGCCTTTATACCTTTGTATTTTTGAGCCCACAAGAACTAGTATTTTGTCCTTTTTTTTTTACATGGTGCCTATGTGACATTAGTCTAGACCTTTCATGGCATTTTTCATAAATGCCTTTTGAACACTAGACATTGGTGTTTAAAAAAGACTCCTTTATTTTGCTCCATTGGATCAAAATATAGGATTAACATGAACCATTGATTGTAATCCAAGCCCTTGCCTTTTAATTAGTCCTTGGTCTTTAAGCCTTGAATATGTGACACTTGGAATTTTCACATATCTTCTTTGTGATTCACATCTTTTATCATTCACTTGTTGAATGAGTATCAACCACATGGAAAGCTTGTGGGTCTTTGAAAAGTCACAAGCACCTTTGGACTATTGGATCAACTCGTAGTGATAAGGCATGATCCATTGATCTGCATAAATGCATGAACGTTAAGTTAATATATTATTAAATTTTTGACTTAGGCTTAAGTCCCTTAGGCTAAAGTTTGTTTCATGTTTATTAAGCATGAAATAAACCTTAGGTTAAGGAATTTATGCCTAAGTTTTCTAATTTAAAAGGGGGCCATGGTTCCTATATTCTAGGCCAATGTATACATTATGTTTAATGAACACATTGTATATATTAGTCTAAATATTTGTGTTTAGAATTTGTGAACTTATGCCCAAAAGGGGTTAAAAATGATACAATTGTCTAATGTTAAAAGGGTTTTTCATGTGTTAACAAAATATGAAAACCTTTGGTTAGAAATATTTGGCTTATATTCCATGTGACAAGGAATTCCCTTTTAAAATAAGACTTATTATAAGTTTATAGTTTAAGGTTCATGATATTTAAACAAAATGCCATGGGGACCTTAAAGTATAGATTTAGACTAAGTATATTTAGATCATAAGACCATTTCCATATTTTGCAGAGTGAAGACTCCCATTTTTTAGCATCTTTTGAGCATTCCCTTTAGATTGTAAAGCCATTTCAGAGTCTTTCAATAGGATTTTAGAGTAGGATATTTCATTAGCTTAAAATTGATGGTCTCATAGACGTTAAATACGCCCTTATGCATGTCAAATGATGATCATGTGGACATCAATTTTAGGCTAGTGAAACTTTTATTTTAATGGGCTTAAAGTTGATGGTTGTGCAGGCATCAAATAGGTCATTTCGGATGTTTGGATGATGATCACACGAACATCAATTTTAATCTCATTAAATCTTTAGGACCGAATTTGAGGATGCCATTTGGTACCTCCATGGGGCTTCCTAGGGTCTCGATGTTAATTCGCTCTATTGGATCAAATGCCACAATAAAGCAACAGACGTAGGATCTTGATTCAGGATCTTGCTTTTGATTGGTCATCTCTATCAAGTGGGCCACTTTGCTTTTAATCCTCAAATGCAATGGCACTGTGTGTCCATCATTCGAGCCTCCCATATCCTTTTGAATTTTCAATTGTGTCTCTCTCCATCTGATCGATTCCTAGAGAGTAAGCAAGAACTGTTGGATTATCAAAGATGCATGTTGTTTAAGTCAAAGCTTAGGCTTTCCTCACTCTATTGGATCAAATTCAATGATAAAACGTAGGATTTTGGATCCTACAAGATACAAGGAAGTTAATTTAGGACCATAGAGACATAAAATACTTAAAAGGGGAAAATAACAAGGGGACCAATACTTTAGGCTAAGTCATGTTATAAAACAAGACTAATCTTTATAACATGAGTTTTATACTTGGGCTTAAAATGGATTTTAAAATGGTTCCAACCAATTTGGTTCCTACCATCATTCAAATTTGAATTGAGGGTTTTTCTAGGGTTTTAGAATATGGAATTCTTGGGACCACATGTCATGGAACCTACAACTAAAAAGCTATAAATAACATTTATTAGCTCTGTTAGACAAAATAAAGAAAAACAAAACTAGGCAAGCTTGGTTTTAACAAAGTGGATGATCTTCAAATTCTACAAAAGACCCTAACATGCCGAAATTTCCATGTTCACTTTCTTGGGTTTCTCAAGGGTCCCAATTAAAATGGGGTTATTTTTGCTCCAACAAATGGTGACTCATGGGGGAAACATAGCAAAATGTTAGAAGCTAGAGACTCTAATTTAGGCAAATAATTAGGTCATCCACTTCACTTGATCAATATCATCATCTAGACTAGGTCATGGTTGAAACAAACGTTGCACTTGTAGTTTTAAGGTCAAACATCAAGACATAGCCAAAATGTGTGTGTGTTTTGATTCCACTTACTTTTTGCCATGGGGTTCAAGAAGCAACATCTAGGATTCGTATCCTTAATAACTTACACTAACTTATAGCATGCTAAGATGTTCATTAGAAACCATGTTTTTATCTTAGGGAAAGCTTGGGCATTACTCTGATGTCAGCTAGGCATCCATATCCTTGATAAAGATACCTTTGGTTCCACTCAAGGCCTTGCTTCACTATCAGTTAGGCATCCATAGCCCTAATAGAGATTACCAAAATCACCTATTCAATAAGGTTGGGAACCAAGATAGCTAGGTTTTAGGATTTGGTCAAGTATTTGATATTTGGAAAATCACCCATGGTTGCAAATTTTACCTTAGGAATGGATGTTGATTAAGTGCTAGTTTGGGGTATACCGTGAAAATTTGAGTTTTCACCCTACAAGTGAAAGTCTTCTTAAAACCAGTTTGAGGTCAAGATAATTGTTAGGTTCTCATGAAATTATTGGCCTTTTCATTGGTCTTCACTAGTTTCTCCATGTTATAACATTATGCTTTATATTTCAAAACCATGGTCATCCTATGCATGGGGTCTATACGTATATTTCTAGATTAGGGTCATGTTTTCAAGAAAACTTCATAATTTTTGAGCTCAAGATTGTCCATAAGGACTTCTTGAAACCAAGGAACAAGGCAACAAGAAAAAATCACACAATATAAAGTAGGAAAGCAAGAAAGCAAAGGAAAGAAAATAAATATGTACATGGTTATATACAAACTAGGTACAAGAAGGAAAGAACATGAAAATAAACTAACTATCCTACCTACTCTAATCTAATCATCTTACAACTTACTCCATGAAGATCCTAGGAGATGCAGTAGAGAAGTAGTGATTGAGATAATTCCCATTAGTAGGTAATGTGAACTCTACTCCCTGTAGATCTTTGAGCTTAAAGGTGTTATTTTCCAATGTTTCTACAATCTGGTATGGGCCACAATCCACAAGGGTGTAAATTTTTCATGCTTGCCCTTAGGCTCAAATGCTTTGTCCCAAAAGATAAATAGGTCTCCCTATCTAGACATCTTGATCCTTGAACTTTTGTCAAAACATCTTTTCACTATGGTTTGATGTCTACTAAAATTAGCAAAGGCTTTCTCCCTTGAATCTTCCAACTGAACTATGTCCAATAATCAAGAATTGGCATGCTCTTGGCTCTCTTCCATGTATTCTTGCATAAATATGTATGTGGGAATATTGAGAGTGATAGAAAAGATAGATTATTGTCCATACACTAATATAAATGGTGAGGCTCTCAAATCTTACTTGATTTTTATCCCACCAGCCCAAAGTGAAAATTTAAGGAGCTTATGCCAAGTCCTAGGCTTGTCTTTAGAGGATTTATTTCATCAGGTTCTTGTTCATAGATTTAGAGATTCCATTCCTTTGGGGATAATGGTTGGAGGCAAACTTAAGTATAACACCATTATCATAAGTCCATTCAGTCATCTTTATAGATATAAAGGCAAATCCATTGTCACATACTAGAGAGACTAGATTTCTATACCAAGTACATATGTTCTCCTCCAAGAAGTTGATCACTTCTTAAGTCTTACATTATTTGGTGGTTTCAGCTTCAATCTACCTTGTACAATAGTCTATGGCAGTCACAACATATTTGTGACCTTCTAAAGAATTAGGGTTGATTGCCCCAACAAATTCTTATCCCCATTGTGCAAATGGTTTGTCAATCATGACTAGTTGTAGAGGCATTGTTGCCTTTGGCTCATTGGTGATAAAAATTTTACATGAGTGACATTTCCTAACATGTTTGTGAGCATCCTTGAAGAGATAGCTTTACAATAATAACTAGCTAAGAGACTTTTGTGCATTGTGGTTCTCCAAGATGGATGTCCACTACCCAAATTTTCATGAAAGGTGCTCATTATTTGGGTGGCTTCTTCTTGTGAGGCACATCTCAAGTAAACTCCTTCAAATTTTCTTCTATAAAAGATCCCATTCTTGATCAAATAGTGGGTTGCCTTCAATCTTAGAGCTCTCTTTTTCTCCTTGGATAGACTTGCAAGACAAGTACCATTAATTAGCAAATGTATGAATGCATCATACCATTCACTAGCTTGAATGTTTTGTTGATACACTTGCATAATACTTAGCCTAGAGCTGGTGTTAGCAATCATTTGGATCAAACCTTGGCATCTTACCAATTTTTTTATTTTCATTTCCAATTCATACTCCTGCAAACTAACATCCACTTACCTCTACGTTCTCCCAGTTCATTCTGACTCAACATAAGCTTGGTGGCAAGGTCAAATAAGATAGCATGTACCTTATTTCTAAGGATGTAATACCTAAATTTATTTACTGCCTTTACTAATGCACATGCCTACTTATCAATCAAAAAAAATTCAAATCAACATTTTTAAAATTAGTGCTCATAGAGGCTATTGGGTGATCACACCCATCAAATTTTTGAGTTAACACAGCAACCATGGTGTGTTCAAATGTAAAGGAGTACATGTAAAAGTCCCTTGAGAAGTCAGGACTTATAAAGACTGAAGCTTGACTAATGGCCTCTTTGATGTAATTGAATGCCTTTATGGATTCTTCATTCCATGTGAGTTTGGCATCATTCTTTAACATGTCATTTAGTGTCTTGACAATTTATGTAATGCTAGAAATAAACTTTCTTACAAAATTTATTTTACCAAAAAATGACTTTAGTTCTTTCCTACTGTTTGGAGGCTCTATCCTAGATATGGCTTCCACTCTTTCAGGATCAATGGAGATCCCATCTTTGGTTATAATATGGCCCAATAATTTTTCTTTCGTAACACAAAAGATACTCTTCTTAAAGTTTAAGGAAATGCCATACCTTATGTGTCTTTCAAAAACTTGTTGCAGATGCATGAAGTGATCTTCCTTATTTTTAGAAAAAATGGTTAGATCATCCATATATGATAATGCACTTACCAATCAGGCCTTAGAAGGCATGATCCATACCTCTTTGGAAGGTAGCTCCTGCATTGATTAACCTAAAGGGAATTCTCTTGTAAGCAAAGGTTCCCCACTTTTTTGTGAAGGTTTTTTTATCCTATCCTCTCTATCAACTAGCACTTGGTTGTAACCTAAAAAGCCATCAAGAAAAGACATCATAGCTGAACCTAATACAATCTAAATTACTTGGTCTAGAGAAAGAATGATCTATGTGGATCCATATATGCTCCAAAAAATAAAACCAAGTTACGGATTGATTGATGTCATAGCGTAGAGCTCATCAAGAGCTTTCTAGAAAAATTTGAATGGGTCAATTTTGAGCCCGTATGTACAGGATATCATGCATCGAAGATCAAATAGGGAAAGTAAAAAAAAATTGGTTTGGATGAAACATCCAGTTGGGCATCGACAAGTGGCAAGTGGTCAACAAGTGGCAAGTAGAGAATGGTCCATGTGGTAGGTCCTCAATCCACCACGTGGCTTATCACCATTTAATTGGTTTATCGTTTATCCCTATGGTCCAGTTTTAATAGTCATTTAATTGACTATATTAATTAATTAATTATCAAGACCATTGAAGACATCCAAAAAATAGTATAACCTATCACTTCCATGTGACACATCCATGTCACAATGAAGCTTCCATATACTTTCCACGTACATGCCACATGACCAATGTTCCGTGCACAGTTCTAAACCCAACATGCCACGTTCTAACCACTCAACATCCAAATGCCACAAAAAGCACCATATAGCATAAGATTAATGCCATCCACTTCATGGAATATGCCTCTAAAGGCATTAACTACCACAAAATTTGTGGTAATTTAATACCCAAGTTGCCACCCACTTACCAATGTGGGAAAATAGATATGCATATCCACCAAATATGTTGAGAAAGGATTTGAACCCTTATCCTCATGGGTAAAATGATAAGGCCCAACTACTTAGGATATAGGGTTAAATGGTTATATAAATCTAGGACTTTGTATTTAAAATCATCAAAAAAGCTTAGCAGCCATTGTTAAAGGCTATAGAAAAGGAGCTTGTGCAACTTGCAGAGGGAGTTAGAGGAAGAATTGGGGAAAACTTTGAAAGGAGACTTATGTTATTTTTTCCTTAGGAACAACTTTGCAGTTGACAAGATTTCATTTTGGAGATGTTTGTAAGTATTTTTCAAGCATTTTCTTAATATATCAGCCAATAAAGGACCCAGAGACGTAGGCCATTGTGCCAAACTCTGTTATCAATTGTGTGGTTGAATTTCTTGAGTTCTTGTAAAATTGTTATTAAAATTTAATTTATAAGTCAAATTTTAAATTATTTTCATAAAATTATTATTGTCAAGAAAAATTAAATACATAAGTGTATTATTATTTAAGTTTATGAATCAATTTGGTATCAGAGTGGTTAGTGTGATGGGATAACTTATGTGTATACATTGCTCAGATACATCAAGTTTGGTCTCAGAGCTAAGTTTGTGAGTGAAATTTTGATTTTATTATTTTAGCTAAACTCAGCTATTATAAAACAATGGATCCAATGTTGGCTAAAATTCATTTGTTACTGAATACCATTATCATTATAATAATGCAATACTTGCAATATCAAAAGAAATATTAACAAGCGATAGAGCAAAGATAGGAGTAGAAAATCAAAAAGATCCAATAGAGCATTTATGCTCTACAAGTAGAATTATAACAAGAACATCGACAGAAGAAGATGATGTGTAGAGATTCAGAGACTTGCAAACATTGTGCCTGGCAGGGTCATATTACTGAGCAATGTTGGATATTACATCCCAATCAGGCTCCATTATGGTTTAAAAGATGGAATGAGGAGAGAGGCAAGGCACCAGTCGAGTCCAGTAGCGGTCAATCAATTCGACCAATAGTACATCATCAAGCAACTACAGAGTCTCTAATATGATAGTTGTTGCCAATGAAAGTGCTAGATATTATGCTACTCTCTAAATAAATTCAAAGACAGAACTTCACTACTTGAAGGGAAGTTCATGTAGATATATTTTAACTAGAGTCCTAGAGCCATTTATGTCACTAAACATCTCGCACAACATCCAAGGGTAAAAACTCTTTCATTACCCCACACTAAGACATTTTAGAATTGGAGGGATATTCTTTGATTAAGTAGCTCTTGACATAATTCTAGGAGAAGCGGAGGAGATCACTTTGCGTAATTATTATCTCACATTTTGGCATACCAGAAACACTGCATCAGGAGAAGGAATCCAACTGATGACCAATTATACCTATGAGATTCAGTTTAGAACAAGCCAAATAACAAAGGTGCATTCTAATTATAGCAGTGATTTCTCTAATTTTTATACTCCAGTTAGTCCTATTGATGAAAATAATGTTGTAAGTCCAGAAGCAAGTAATGCTCTAATTATTAATGTATCTTCTGATGTACATTCTGAAGATGGAAATAATGAAATCAACTCTTCTGGATATATTGACAATGTTAGGGATACTAAATGTACTAACCCTAGAAATTTATCAAGTTCATGTGTTAATACATTTAAAAAGTACCCAAAGGGAATAGGATCTAAGCTATTAGCCAAAATGGGATTCAAAGGAAAATGCCTTGACATTAATGGTTAAGCGATTGTCTAGCCTATCCAAGTGATAAAGAGACCACTCCATACATGATTAGAATATGGAGGTGAAGGACAAATGTCCCAAGGTGCTGAGTTGAATGATTATTCAAGAAGCAAGCTAGAACACCCTGAAGAGTTGAAATAAGCACTCTCTGAAGATATAACAGTTACATTGAATGAAGAATATTTAAATGACTTGTCAAGGTATACAAAAAAGAAACACTCGAATGTATTTTTTGATTATACACAAGAGAATCTAAAAAGATGCTTAAGAAAACTGTCAAAATGACGTTGTCTAAAGAAGACAAGAAAAGTCAGCAACAACCTAAGACAAGGGTTGTAAATGCAACTTCAGTCAAGCGACAGATAGAGTCTTGTCAGTCATAACCTGAGACAACATCAATAAGGGAGATGATAGTCAATAAGAAGCTGGCAGTTCAAAGTTTGTCACCCTGGAAAGGTAAGCAACACTTTTTCAAAAGAATAATTATTAAGCATTATAAGATAAATGCTATCTTTGATAAAAATTATCAAAAGAATATGATCTCAGAAGATGTTGTAGAAACCCTATGTTTGGAAACTAAGCCACATTTTCAACCCTATTCTCTAGATAAGATATGTGATGGTAATAACGTACATGTAAGTAAAACATGTAAACTAGGGTTTGCAATTACCACCAACTTTTTAGATAAAGTTGAAATAGATGCAATTTCACTTTAATTTAGTGGCATTATCCTAGGTAAACCATATTTGTCTTTGAGAAAGGCAATTTTTTCCGAGAAGGAAAATCAATATAACATTGTAAAAGATACGATAAAATAACTCGTGCGAGCACATCGGTTGTAACTGTTACAGGTAAACGGTGCCTTCAGTGTTATTTTACTCATGTATGTTGTAGATAGGAACACCGCATGGTAACATGAAGATGCCATCATGAGACGAATCAAGAATAGTTCAGAAGATATGTTATATTTTTTTTAATCTATATGTTTTAGAATGTGCAAATAAGTATGCATTATTGTAAGAACCAAGTGTGGGCAATGTTTGTAATCATTACAGTGTTTGTAAAGACCCAAGAAGGGCAACATTTGTAAAAATGTGTTGTTAGTTAAAACCCTAAGAAGGCAATTATAAAATGGTGATTGTTATAACCCCAGGTGAGATGCAACATTTTTATAGTTCTAGATCTAAAGACCTAACAAAATATCTTCAACGATCATCAAAGGTAGAGTCATGAAAATATCCTCATATGGAGTACCAAGTCCAATACTAGTTTTTTGAGGACAAAAATCCTTCTTAGTAGGGAGGATTGATCCAAGTGGATCCATATGTGCTCTAAAAAAGAAATTGCCAAATTACATATTATTCGATGTCATGGCGTCGAGCTCATTGAGAGATTTCTGACACAATTTAAATGGGTCAATTTCAAGCCTGTATGGACAAGATATCGCACGTTGAAGATCAAATAGGGCAAGTAAAAAAAAATTGGTTTGGATGAAACATCTAGTTAGGTGTCGACAAGTGGCAAGTGGTCAATAAGTGGCAAGTGGAGAATGGTCCACGTGGTGGGTCCTCAAGCCACCTCGTGGCTTGCCACCATTTAATTATTTTACCATTTATTCGTATGGTCTACTTTTAATGGTCATTTAATTGACTATATTAATTAATTAATTATCAAGACCATCGAAGACGTCTAACAAAACATATAACCTATCACTTCCACATCACAACAAAGCTTCCAAATACTTTTCACGTACATGCCACATGACCAATGTTCCATTCACATTTCTAAACCCAACATGCCACATTATAATCACTCAACATCCACATGCCACCAAAATCACCACATAGCCCAAGATTAATGCCATCCACTTCATGGAATATGCTTCTAAAGGTATTAACCACCACGAACTTCGTGGTAATTTAATACCCAAGTTTCCACCCACTTACCAATGTGGGAAAATAGATATATCTAGCCACCAAATATGTTAAGGAAGGATTTGAACCCTTATCCTCTCACGTTCTAATCACTCAACATCCACATGCGACCGAAATCACCACATAGCCCAAGATTAATCCCATCCACTTCATGGAATATGCCTCTAAAGGTATTAACCACCACGAACTTCATAGTAATTTAATACCCAAGTTTCCACCCACTTACCAATGTGGGAAAATAGATATGCATAGCCACCAAATACATTAAGGAAGGATTTGAACCCTTATCCTCTCAGGTAAAATGATAAGGCCCAACTACTTGGGCTAAGGGTTTAAACAGCTATATAAATATGGGACTTTGTATTTAAAATCATCAAAAAAGCTTAGCAGTGATTGCTAAAGGCTATAGCAAAGCAGCTTGTGCAACTTGCAGAGGGAGTTAGAGATAGATTTGGGAAAAAATCCAAAAGGAGACTATGTTATTTTTTCCCAAGGAACAACTTTGCAGTCGATGAGATTTCATTTTGGAGATGTTTGTAAGTATTTTTCAAGAATTTTCTTAATATATTGGTCGATAAAGGATCCAGAGATGTAGGCCATTGTGGTGAACTCTATTATCAATTGTGTGGTTGAATTTCTTGATTTATGATCCATAAAACTTAAGCAATAATATGATAACGTAATTTGATTTTGCTTTTACAATATCTTTACGAAATAATTTAAAATTTTGACTTACAAATTAAATATTAACAACAATTTTACGAGAAGAAATCAAGAAAGTCAAACACACAATTGATAACGGAGTTCGGCACTATGGCCTACATCTTCGGGTCCTGTATCGATCGATGTATTATAAAAAATGTTCGAAAAATACTTACAAACATCTCCAAAATGAAAAGTGATCAACTATAAAATTGTTCTTCAGGGAAAAATAATCTTAGTCTCTTTTTTGACTTTTTTCCGATTCCACCTCTAACTCTTTCTATAAGCCACACAAACTCCTTTGCTATATTATTTAACAATTCTACTTGCTTCGATTCCGAAACTTTACTTTGTTTTCGAAAATCGATGATTTAAAAAAAACCATGGGTCCCTATTTATACTTGTATAGGGCCCGAATAATTAGATTACAATAATTATCAGAGGTCTTTAATTGATAATTCTATCCTCCGGATTCATATCTAAAGTTATAAATTTATTAATTAAAAACTAAGTTTAAAACATATAATTAAATAATAAAGTGGGGAAAATTTAAATCTCACTTTATGGATGACCGCCACCTTTTATGATTTATCCCACATTTGTGGAAATGAAATATTATTAAACGCTGAATGAAATATTTTTTAAGCCATTAATAGGCTTTTCATATCCCACGAGTATGTGGCTTGGGCCACATAAATCTCCCTGAACTTTGAAGTTGATAATCCCAGGGTATTTATTTCGGTGGATATGTGGTAAGCTTGGCATTTCATGGAAATATGTGGTATGTGGTCTTTGGGGTATGGAACGTGGGTTTCATGTGGATATTTGTAGATGGAACATTCGGTTATGTGGTATGTACGTGGAAAATGGTAAATTAAATATAGTTTGTTTGGAACATTTGGGAAATAAAATTGGACCATCGAAAATAATGAATGGTGGAAAGTCACGTGGTGGTTTGAGGACCCATTACGTGGTCCAATCTTCTCTCGCTACTTATCGATCACCCGTCATGTCACTTGTTGACGTTTAACTAGATGTTTCATCCAAACTCCAATTTTTTTTTGCTTTGTTATATTATGCCTATCGATGATTGTATTCCCCTGTCAAAGATAAATGATTAAAACTCGCTATTTTCTCATATGCACTGAATGCCACATGTCACGTTCTTACTGGTCCACATTTTGCCACGTCATCTTGTTGACCAAGTTTGACCACAACTTTCATTGGCCATATTTTTCAAATACAGACTCCATTTCATGAACTGTAAATTGTGTCAAAAAGCTCACGATGAGATCTTCATAGTGTAACTATTTTCAAATTGTACCATAATGGTTATTTTTTATAGTTTGACGAACTTTGACTTGCTTTGACCAATTTGACTAGAACTATGACTAGCTACACAAGGAACATATGAGCTCCATTTTTTGTGTTCTACATACCATTAGAAATGTCTTAATGGGCTCTATGTAATGGTACAGGTTTTGATCTACTTCAAGGCCTTTTTTTAATTAACATTCAGATCAATCTTGCCCACTAAGAAGGTTTTTTATCCTCAAAAAGCTAGTAGTGGACTTGGTACTCCATGTGAGGATCTTTGCATGACTCTAGCTCGAATGATCTTCTGAATGTCGGTCGGTTTTGGAGGTACTCCGACAGATCTTCAGATCTGAAACTCTGAAAATATTGTAAGAGATCTGGTGTTATAACAATCACCATTTTACAATTGTCCTTTTAGAGTTTTTACCTAGCAACACAATTTACAAACATTGCTCATATAGGTCTTATACATTTATAAACAATGTCTATATTCAGGGTTTATAAATATGTATACATGCTTGCACACTCTACACAGATTAAAATATACAACTTATTTTTTGCATTGTCCCTGATGCTTCTCATGACATCTTTTGTTACCCTGCGGTGTTTCTGTCTACAACATAGATGAGTTAATTAACACTAAAAGTACCATTTTCCCTGTAACGATTACTATCAATGTGCTTGCACGAGATACTCTATCTTGCCTTTTATAATGCTATGTTGATTTTTATTTTTATTTTAAGTTGCATTTCTCAGAGACAAGCATGATTTACCTAGGATAATGCCACTAAACTGAAGTATAACTATATCTAATTCAACTTCATCTAAAAAGTTAGTGGTAATTTCAAACCCTAATTTACAAGTTTTACTTACATGTATGCCATTACCATCATCTATTCTATCCAAAGAATAGGGTTGAAAATATGGCTTAGTTTCCAAACCTGGGGCTTCTACAACATCCTCTGAGATCATAATTTTTTTGATAATTTATATCAAAAATAACATCCATCTTAGAATGCTTGACAAATATTCTTTTGAAAAAATGTTGCTTGCCTTTCCAAGGTGACAATCTCTGAACTATTAGCTTCTCATTGACTACCATCTCCTTCATTGATGTTACCTTAGGTTCTCGCTGACAAAATTTTATCTAAGGAGGCTCTGTATTTTGCTAGACTAAAGATGCAGTTACAACCTTTCCCTGGGGCTGTGGATGATTCTGCTTATCTTCCTTCAACATTTGCCTCTTAGCATTGATGTAAAATCTTAACTATATTTCTTCTTTAGGCAACTTCTTTTCATCAATTTTTTTAAACTTCCTTTTAGGACTCTCTTATGCATAATCAAAAAATACATTCGATTATTTCTTCTTTGCATACCTTGACAAATCATTTGAAGATTCTTCATCCAATATAATTGTCACGTCTTTAGAGAATATTTCTTTCGGCTCTTCAGGATGTTTTGGCTTACTACTCGAGTAATCCTTCAACTTAGCTTCTTGGGATATTTGTGTTAGTGTAGGATATTATTTTCCTTGTATTTATTATTATGGATTATTCCTACACATGTGTTTAGCTTGCTTAAGTGTTCTTTTGAGGTCACTTAGGTGTCATAAATGAGGTAATTAAGTTGCACACGCATATGAAAAAATTGTGATCAAATTGATGGATAAAGATACCCTTACCCACCAATATTGACATATGGAGCACACAAACCATTTGGTAAAAGTCTTATGTTCACATTGTCAAATGTCTTGGCTCTATGTCTCCATTGTAACTATAAATACACCTCTCATCTAAGCTATTTTTTAAGAAGTTATGAATGTAATATTATTTTAATTCTACTCTATTTTGATTTCAGTCTCAACAACAGAGTTTTGCTTCTATTTGCTTTGTATATGCAATTCATGTGTTTGATTCTATCAGTTAGATCTTGAACAATTCCGTCATAGTATCATATCTCTTTTCTGGTAATGAACATCATTTTATTGTTAATTTCTTGAAATCTTGAGTAGTTCTTTGAGTTTGTATTCTAACTAAGATTGTAAAGAAGAAACATGTAGATCTGTGTGTATCATCTACAGTCTTTTCTTCTTTAATTGGTGAACTTCATCATTATTTACAATTATTTTAATTATATTGGACATATAATTAACCTTTTATAGATTTAAAAGGAGGATTCACGGTGGTTGGATAATAGACAAAAGCATTTTTTAATAAGGAGACAAGATTTAGAAGTTGTTTTGCAAATCCATTTTTTTTTAGAAAAATGATTGGTATTTTTCTGATTATGATTAAACAGTAAATAACCACTCATAATTTTTTTTGGGTTCTATGCATCTTTGTTTCTTCTTTTTGGATTATTTTTAAATTCTTACTTTTGTTAAGAATTTGAAAGTTATCGCAGTTTTACTAACTGTGATACTATTCAGAAAATTACAAAAATTACATTTTTGATGATGAAGTTTTAAGGAGTTTTTTTAATTATTTTTATAAAAAGAATATTATTATGGAAAATCATATTATAAGGAGTTTTTTTAATTATTTTTTAATATTATTTATATTTCACAAAGGGTGAGGTCTGATTTTGACAGGCAGTCAAACCCCCTCACAAGTAAAACAAAATTTCTCCTCTCCTTTGTTTAACTCACAATTTAACACTCTTGTTCTCTTCATGGACATATTTTTGGTTGAGCCCGATGTCCATTTGTTATGACCTTTCACTATCACTTATGTAATCATTGCACAAATTGCTCATTTGTGGATGCATTCTTGACTGAGTCTGACATCCATTTTTTTATGAGTGTGCATTGTTATTTGTGTCTTTAATGCAAAATTTTCACTTATTTCTATGCCAACCACTTTGTTGCTGTGTGTATTGTGTGATAGTAAATACTACACTATACTGCACATTCAACAACCTTAGATAGTCATCTTGTTACTGTGTGTATTGCACGATGGTGAACACTTCACCAAATCATGCATTTTGACAACATCAATTATATCTTTATGATTTATTGTGTAGATCTATACCTACAATTGATTATATTTAAGTGTAGATCTACTATGTAATATCTTATTTGTACTATATGCATCATTTATCTTTCTTATATGAGTTGAAGCTTCATGAATCAACTCTATACTCATGTTTACGACTGTCTTTGGCCCTGCATGATATCTTAAAGATTTGTTAGGCTTTATTTTGCAAAAATTTGGTGCCTATTGTATATGCACTAAAGTGTTGATTGTATATGCACCAAAACATAAAGTGTTAATTATATGTGCATTAAAGTGTTGGTTGTATATGCACTAAAACATAAAGTGTTAAACCTCTATAATTTGGGGGCAAGCGGAGGGGGGGCCGGGCGCGGGGTTCTTTCTAATAGTTTCAAGGAGGGTTCTTGAGTGCCTTGCTTTATCTATTGCTTATTTAGTTTTTATTTGCACTGCATCATGGATCACAATTTGGTTCCACTTCTCACTCCATTCAATTATCATGACTGAAAATCTAAAGTGCAAATTTTTCTAAGAAGCGAAGGTTTACAAAAGATAACTATAAATATGAAAACTAAATTGGAACTTGGTGTAGATAAAATTAAGTGGTATAATAGGTCTGATGAAGCATATGGTCTTTTGTGTTTGTTTATTTCTCCTAACTTACTCTTTCACATTGAATCTACTATATCACCACATGAGATTTGGAACACTTTAGAACAACTCTTTGGAAAGCAGGATGTAATGAGGGGTCATGAGCTAGAGAATGAGCTCATTAGTTTGAGTCCAGGCAATTTTGACTCTATAAAAGACTTTTTCACCAAATTTAAATCATTTAAGTTGTAATTAAAATTGTGTGGTATAGAGAAAAAAGATGAACACTTGATCCTATCTGTTCTTTCTAAGTTGGGTCCTAACTACTCAATTTTTGTCTCTACCTTTTATGCTTTGAAACATGCCCTAGGACCTACATGGAGTATGCCATCCTTGGATGATTTTGACAAAGAATTAACTGAGCAAGACAAACTCATCCAAACGGGTACATTGAAGTCCTCCAAATCACATGCTTTGTTGAGTCATGACAAGTCGAAGACTTCAATAAATAAGGAAAAGAAATATAATAAGGACCAAGAGCAATGAAAGGGTCAAAAATTAGATATTAAGCCAAAATTAAGGGTAAAAAATTAGATACTAAGCCAAAAGTATCATATGAGTCCTCTTTAGGTGGAAAATCTAAGAAAGAGAGGATCGCATGTGCCAATTGTAAGAGAATTGGGCATGATGAAACAAAATATATGAAAAAATAGATTGATCATTTAACAAAGATGCTTGAAAAAAATAACATCAATGTCCCTGATACAGTCAAATCAACCTCATCAGCACATGAGTCTTCTAAGAGAAAAGAATGTAGTAAGGAAAAAGGTTAAGGCAAGGCCCTTGTTGCAGTAGCATCTCAGCCATCCACATGGGTGATTGATTTTGGTGCCTCACATCACATGGCTTCTTTGCGAGATTTGTTCTCATCCTTAGAGCCATGTTATATGGCATCTATTCTAATAGGTGATGATAGTTCTATTGAAGTTTGTGGGAGAGGATCTATTGAAGTTAATGATGGAACATCTGAAAATATCTTGTGTTCCATCACTGTCAACTAATCTCCTATTTGTTTATCAAATCACCCACATTAGATCAGGCAAGAAAGTTAAGTTTACTCCAGATTTTGTTGTCATTAAGGAACTGCATAGTAATACTACAGTGTCCATTGGGAAAGAAAATTACCAATCAAGGTTGTACACCTTCTCAATTTTTGCTCTTGATTACCCTACTACTGCATTACTCACTCATTCTGATAGAGTGAGCAAACTATGGCATGAGTAATTTGGCCATCTAAACTATCATTACTTGATATAACTCAGTCAAAAAGATATGGTAATTGGGTTATTTCGTGTTCATTTTTTTATGATGTTTGTGAAGGTTGCATGCTTGATAAACATCCCGAAGAGAAATATGATAAAGGCAAATCATGGAGAGCCACTAAAATTTTGGAGCTAATGTATAGCGATGTTTTTGGACCATTTTCAAAGCCTTCATTCAACAAGACTAGGTACATGCTTACCTTCATAGATGACTTCTCTAGGTATACTTGGGTGTATTTTATTCAACAAAAGTCTGAGGTCTTTGACCATTTTAAATATTTTAAAGCTCTTGTTGAGAAATAATCAGGGAAAACCATTAGAATTTTACACACTGATAATGGTGGTGAGTATATTAATCATCGCTTTGAACAGTTCTATACTTCAAAAGGGATTGATCTAAAACAAATAGTTCCATATAGTCCTCAGAAGAATGGTGTTGTAGAACATAAGAACATATCTTTGAAGGAAATGGCAAACTGTATGATACACTCTAAATAACTTACACCACAATATTGGGTAGAAGCCATTAATTGTGCTTGTTATATCCAAAATCATGTTCCTCGTAACGAATTGAAAGGGATCACTCTTTTTGAAGCTTGGAGAAATAAAAAATTGGAAGTTAAGTACTTTAGGGTATTTGGATCTCCAATGATGGCCCACATTCCTAAGAAGAAATGTAAGGCCATGAAACATCAGAGTAGGACTTGCATATTTGCTGGGTATGCAGAAGGTGTTAAGGGGTATAGGCTTCTTCATCCTACCACACATGAGTTGTTCATTGAGAGGAGTGTACACTTTCAAGAGGGTCTATCAAACTCCACACACAACACTTCTCCCTCCTCTTGGGATTCTCTAGCATATGATGATAGTTCAGATGATTCAAATCATCCAGATCAGATTCATGTTGATGAATATTTTTCTTCTAGTTCAGATGATGAAGATAGTGATAGAGATTTACCTCATTCCATTCACAGTCACATTTCTAAAGTTGAAAAATCTCCCCTGATTCTTTGATTTTAGGTCCTCTTTGGGATAGATAGACTCTACAAAGTGTAGGTGATTGGGCTAGGAATCCATCAAATGTTAAATAGAATCATTCATAATTTTAGGGTGTTTCACATGTTTTCATTTCTTTTGCTTCTAATCCACAATCATTTCATGAGGCATCTGGCATTCCTGAGTGGGATACAACTATGCATGAAGAGTATAGTTCTTTAATTACAAACCACACTTAGGATCTAGTACCACTTCCCAAGGGAAGGAAACTTGTTCGATACAGGTGGATCTACTAAACAAATTTTGCAATAGATGGGTCGGTGGATAAGTTTAAAGCACGATTAGTAGCAAAAGGATTTTCACAAGTTCTTGGCATAGACTATACTGAAACATTTGCTCCAGTCACTAAAATGAACTCTATTCAACTCACTCTTTCTATTGTCGTAGATTATTATTGGGATGTTCATCAGATGGATGTGAAGAATGTCTTTCTTCATGGTGACCTTGAGGAGGAGATATATATGGAACAACCACAAGGTTTTGTGGAAGATTCTTCCTTAGTGTTTAAAATTTAGAAATCTATGGCCTCAAATAGGCCCCTGGATCTTGGTATGTCAAGATAGATTTATTTCTTCTCATAGTTGGGTTCACAAGATGCAATTTTGATCTGAATGTCTACATCTTATGGCAAGATAATTCACTCTTGATTCTGGTTATAGATATTGATGACTTGTTGATCACATAGAGTTATTCATCCTTTATTGCAGTAGTGAAAACTACTTTGCATGAAAAAATTTCTATGACTGACTTGGGTTTATTGCATTACTTCCTTAGTATTAAGATTTCACAATCTGACTTAGGTATTACCATTGCACAATCTAAGTATGCTCTTGATTTTCTCGCATAGTTTCACATAGATACTTGTAAGCCAGCTCCAACTCCTTTTCTTTTTAGAGTCAAACTCGAGACTGAATATTCTTCTCTATTGGTTGATGCTACCTTATATTGATAACTAGTTGGCAACCTCATCTATCTAACTCACACTAGACTTGATATTTCATATACAGTGGGCATGGTCTCTAGGTTTATGTAGAAACCACATGAGTTGTATTGAAAAGTAGCCAAACGGATTCTCCACTACATTCAAGGTACTCACAGTTTTGGGATTCACTATGGAGTAGGCATTGATATTGACTTGATTGGATACATAGATTCAGACTGGGCTGGTGATATTCAACATCACAAGTCCACTTCAGGATATAGTTTCTCACTTGGTTTAGGACCAATTAGTTGCTCTAGCAAGAAGCAAAATGCTATTGCTTTATCATCTACTGAGGCTGAATATAGAAGGGCTATCAATGTTATAACTAAAGCTATTTGGCTTCAAGGGATTCTTACTAAGTTTGGTATACAGTTCAAGTGACCCACAATCATCTTTTGTGATAACTAAAGCACCATCCAGATATGCAAGAATCTGGTCCAACATCAACAAACCAAGCGCATTGAGATTCATATGCACTTCATTCAAGAGCCCATTCATAGATACGTCATTGATCTCAAATTTTGATACACTATGAAGTAGATAGTTGATATCTTCACCAAACCCTTCACTAAGAGTAAGTATATTCACTTGCATGCTCTTATTGGGGTATGGGCTGCATCAGCATCATCTTCAGGGGGGCCTTTTAGTCCTCTTCTTCTTTTCTCTCTTTTGGGGGGGAGTTTTTTTCCAATGGGTTTCTTCTTCCTCCACTTTGTGAGAGTTGCATTGTACTTAGGTACCTCATCAGGCCATGTTACCAAGACCCAATTTTATTTGCCCACCTAAGCTATGCTTAAGGGGGTGTTAGTGTAAAATATTTTCTTTAAATTTATTATTAAGGATTATTCCTACACGTGTTTAGCTTGCTTAGGTGTTATTTTGAGCTCACTTAGGTGTCATAAATGAGATAATTAAGTTGCACATGCACATGTAAAAATTGTAGTTAAATTAATGGGTAAGGATACCCTTACCCACTAATATTGACATATGGAGCACACAAACCATTTAGCAAAAGTCTTGTATTTATATTGCCAAATGTCTTGGCTCTATGCCTCCATTCTACCTATAAATATGCCTCTCATCTAAGCTATTTTTTAAGGAGTTATGAATGCAATAATATTATAATTCTGCTCTATTTTGATTTCAGTCTCAATAATAGAGTTTTGCTTTTATTTGTTTTGCATTTGTAGTTCATGTGTTTGATTCTATCAGTTGGATCTTAGACAATTCTATCAAGTTATCTTTCGCCTCTATATCATAATCCTGCACAGAGTGGTCTTTTTGCCACTTGGATAGGCTGGACAATCCCTTGACCATTAACACCAAGGCCTTTTCCTTTGAATCCCATTTTTGCTAACAACTTATAACCTATTCCCTTCATGTGCTTTTCAAATGACTTCGATAAATGTTTAGGATTAGTATATTTAATATCCCTAACATTGTCAATATAGCCAAAAAAATTGATTTCATTGCTTTCTTCCTCAAAATTTACATCAAAAGATACATTAATAATCAAAGCATTATTTGCTTCTAGATTTACAACATCATTTTCATTGATAGGACTAGCAGGAGTATATGAATTAGAAGAATCATTGCTATAACCAAAATGTACCTTTGTAGTCTGACTTGTTCCAAACTAAATCTCGTAAGTATGATTGATCATCAATTAGATTCATTCTCCTGATGCAATGTTTTTGGCATGCCAAGATGTGAGATGATAATGTCCCAATGTTTTCTCCTCATCTTCTCCTAGAACTATATCAAGAGCTACTTGATCAAAGAATAGCCCTTTGATGTCAAAATACAAAATGTCATAATGAGTTGCATGTCCTCGTACTATGCCATTAGCTCCTCCAAATGTCTTAGTGTGCGGTAATGGAAGAGTCCTTAGTTGCAAATGTTGTGCAAGACCTTCAGTAATATGACTAGCTCTAGAACTCCAATTAAAATAGATTTGCACAAACTTCCTTTCAACAATAGTAGTGTAATTCTACCTTTGACTTTCTTCAAAGCATATCTTAATATCTGGCAATTCTGTCGGTAACAACTATCACATTAGAGACTCTGGAGTTGCTTGATGAGGTACTATTGGTCAGATGGATTGACCGCTACTAGACATCGTTGGTGCCTTGCCTCTTCCCTCATTTTGCCTTCTAAACCATAATGGATCCTAACTGGGGTGTAGGATCTAGCATTACTCGACAATATGACCTCGTCAGGCACAATATCCATAAATATTTGAATTTTCATGTATCCTCTTCTTCTATCAACGTTCTTGTTGTAGTTCTACTCGCATTACGTCAATGCTCTGTTAGAGCCGCTTGATTTGTCGCTCATGTCGTTGCTCTACCGCTTATTGACTTTGCTCTTGGGCTTGTAGGAATTGCATTATCCCAGTGATAATGGAATTTAGTAACAACTGAATCTGAGCTAACATCAGATCCATTGTTCTACAATAACTGATTTTGATTAAAATAATAAAATCATAAATTCACCCATAAATTTAGTTTTGATTTCAAACTTGACACACCAGAATAATGCTCTAACAGAAGTTAACCCAGCACACTAACCGCTCTGATACCAAATTGATTTGTAAAACTTAAGCAATAATACGATAATGTAATTTGATTTTTCTTTTACAATATCTCTACGAAATAATTTAAAATTTTGACTTACAAATTAAATCGTAACAACAATTTTATGAGAATAAATCAAGAAAGTCAAATACACAATTGATAACGGAGTTCGGTACTATGGCCTACATCTTTGGGCCCTGTATCGACCAATGTATTCGAAAAAACATTTAAAAAAATACTTACAAACATCTCCAAAATGAAAAGTAATCAACTACAAAGTTATTCTTCACATAAAAATAACTTCAGTTTCTTTTTTGAGTTTTTCCCAATTCCACCTCTAACTCCTTCTATAAGCCACACAAACTCCTTTACTATATTTTCTTTAGTGAGTTTGCTTACTTCGATTCCAAAACTTTACTTTGTTTTCAAAAATCGATGATTTAAAACAAACTACGGGTCCCTATTTATACTTGTATAGGGCCGAATAATTAGATTACAATTTTTAATTGAAATTTCCATCCTCCATATTCATATCCAAAGTTATAAACTTATTAATTTAAAACTAAGTTTAAAACGTATAATTAAATAATGAAGTGGGGAAAATTTAAATCCCACTTTATGGATGACCGCAACCTTTTATGATTTATCCCACATTTGTGGGAATGAAATATTTTTTTAAGCATTTAATAGGCTTTTCATATCCCACGAGTATGTTGGTTGGGCCATATATATAAATCTCTCTGAACTTTGAAGTGGATAATGCCGAGGTATTTATTTCAGTGGATATGTGGTAAGCTTGGCATTTCATGGGGAATATGTGGTAAGTATGTGGTGTGTGGGGCATGGAACATGGGTTTCACGTGCATATTTGTGAATGGAACATTTAGTCATGTGATATGCACGTGGAAAATGGTAAATTAAATATGGTTTGTTTAGAATATTTGGGAAATAAAATTGAATTGTGGAAAATAATGAATGATGATAAGTTACGTGTTGGTTTGAGGACCCATTATGTGGTTTAATCTTTTCTCGTCATTTTTTGACTACTCGCTATGTCATTTGTCGATTACTTGTCACATCATTTATCGATGTTTAATTAGATGTTTCTTCTAAACCCCAATTTTTTTTGTCTTGTTATATTACGTCTATCGATGACTATATTCGTCTGTCAAAGACAAATGATTGAAACCCACTATTTTCTCATACGAATTGACTTCCACGTGTCTTTTTCTTATTCATCCACATTTTTCCACGTCATTTTGTTGACCAAGTTTGACCATAACTTTGATAGGCCATATCTTTCATATATGAACTCCGTTTCACGAACCATAAATTGCATTGAAAATCTCGTGATGAGCTATTTGTAGTTGAACTATTTTCAAATTGTTCCATAATGGTTATTTTTTGTAGTTTGACCAACTTTGACCTGCTTTGACCAATTTGACTAGAACTTTGACTCGCTGCACAAGGAACATATGAGCTTTGTTTTCTGCATTCTGCATACCGTTGGAAAGGTCTCAATGGACTCTACGCAATGGTGTAGGTTTCAATCCACTTCAGGGCCTTTTTTGAATTGACCTCTGGATCAATTTCTTCTTGTAAAATTGTTATTACAATTTAATTTGTAAGTCAAATTTTAAATTATTTCCATAAAATTATTATTGTAAATAAAAATTAAATATGTAAACGTATTATTGCTTAAGTTTACAGATCAAGGAAGAGGAAAGTTTTCCTTTTTTGATGTTTTGTTTAAGTTTTTGAAGTCAATACAAAGTCTAATCTCACCATTCTTTTTCTTGACTGTCACCAAATTAGCCACCCAAGTCAAATACCTGATGGGGAAGGCTACCCTAGCATCTAGTAATTTTTTGATCTTCTTGAAGATCATGGGTTATAGGATAGGGTTTATTGGTCTTTGTTTCTGCTTGAAGTGTTTGCATCTTTCCTTAATAGGTATAGTATGTGTGATATCCCTTGGATCAAAGATCTTTAAGTCATCATAGGACCATGCTATGACATCCCTTTATTAGGTAAGGAGCTCCTTGGCCTTCTTATTTTCCATGTTTGTACAAGATTTTCTAACATTTACTAGATGGGGTTGACCTTGGAGGCCAAGATCAATGGCATTATAATACTTCCCACTCACCTTGGGAACTTTAAAAACTTCATCCAATCTATCTTGATCAAACAATCTCTCTAGAGCAATCATCCCTTTGGGGATCTTTTTGTCACTCAACTGAATGACTTTACCATCAAATTTGTCCTCCTTAAATGTACTTTCATCAATTTCACCAATAATATGAGCATCAAATGCTCTAGAATTGGTTATGAAATCCAATATCTATTGATCATCATTGAAGACATGGAAATGGTTGACATTATCAGGTATTGAAAGACAAGGGATCAACTCAATGCTAAAATTAGGAGAATCTTGATTGGGCATGAGGTTGGATGCAACAGATGCCAACTCATCAACAACTTAGTTTTCTTCCATTGGGATGGAGGTGATGCTAAAAGCATCAAAGGACTCAATTAGATCCCAAACCCTAAATTTATATCTCTTAAGATATGAGAGTTTACATTGGTATTTGCTTATTACTTGATTAACCCCTAGTTCTGAATCCCCATAAACTAATAGTTCTTTAACCTCAATTTTTATAGTAAACTGCAAACCTAGGATAAGAGCTTCATATTCAAAAATATTTTTAATGCAACGGAATTGGAGTCTATAAGAAGCATGGGACCTTTTGTCATTAGGGTCAGTTAGGACAACACCAACCCCTGATCCAACTTTGCACCTAACATCATCAAAATGTAACTTCCATAATCTAGAAGTAACCTGAACATTTTTGGGACCACATACCTTATCAACTTCTAGGGTGAAAAGCCCCAAGTCTGAGTCAATTATGTTGACCCTCTCATTCAAAACATTGAATTTTGTTATCATATGCTTCATCCTCAGCTCCCTTTTAACTTTGATTTGATTAGGAAATCCCTTTCAAGGTAGCCATAAATGTGAGCAATCAGTGGGCATATTACCATTCAAAGCCTTGGTCCATTCCTTACTCAACAAGACTCCATAAACATCAGGTATGTCAACAACTTGAATATCAATGAATTATTGCACTCTAGGTTCAAAATCTAGTTATATATGAACATTTAAGAGTTCCCCAATTACCTTAACTCTTGATTTGTCTAATTGGATGACAACCCCATCAGACTTGATAGGTGTTAAGCCAAGTTGTTTGCATATACCTATAGACATGATATTGGTAGAATCCCCTGAATCTAACAAGCAATTATGTAAATTCTTACCAAACATCCTGATGGTGAGTAGAAAAAGGGGAGATTCAGCTTTAGCTTTGTGCACAGTCACATTGACATGATCATCATTGGGTGGCTTGTTAGACTTCAATGATTCCAATAACAGGTCCCTTTGCTCTGTAATTTGTGTTAATTCATGTAAAGTGATGTTAGATTTTATCTTCTTCATGTCCTCAACTATGTTATATTCAAGTCTTAGAAGAACTAGGAATCTCAATGCTGGGCTTAGGAATACTCACTCTAGGGGGCTCAAGGTTGTTACTTGAAGAAGTGTTTGGAGGAGTTTTAAAGTTGTTTGGATACATTGAGGTAGTCAAAGGCTGCCTCTACTCTCTATTTCTCAAGGGATAGGTCTTCTTCAAGAATTGTTTAAATGCTTGAATCTCTTCAAGGATCTCATCAGGGTTATTTTCCTCTTGAAAGGGGAAATCAAAGGTCTCCACCATGAAGGCTTGATCAGATGGTTTAGAACTAGACATACCTGCACCATTATCCTTATTAGGAACTACTTCACATGTATCTAATTCTTCTTGGAATTACTCAAAAGCCTTGTAAAACTCAATATAGTCAATTTCCCCATGTTTAGTTTTGCAATGCACTCTATAATAATCAGGGAATGCAATATCAGTGAGGTTAATGTCCATGGTCTTATTTTCATGAGGTGGGTCATTATTCCTATTATTATGAAAGTTATCATTCTAAAATCTATTCACTGACCTATTATACCTTTGAAATGAGAAGTTCTTACTTGAGCTTTCAGCTATATTTTCAACTTGTTTTTGCAATTGAAAGAAATCAGTGCTTAACTTTTGGACCATTTTTAAGATAGATTCATTATCATTTTTAGGGGCCTTATAATTATGTACCTGATTATTGTTAGAACCAGTAGTTGGTACCGATTCCCTTTGATCACATGCATTGAAGCCATTATTGGTAGGATGACTCAAGAACCTAGGTTCTGATTTGGGGAAGCATGACTTAAAGGCAACTGAGTGAGGTTTGGGAGTTGGTTCATAGTTGGGATGTTTTGGTTATTATTGGAGAACAAGTTCATCATAGGAATGTGTGGGTTAATGTTTGGCATAGGTTATGCCATTTGTCCTTGGGGTTGCATCTAATCATTGATGGTTACTACCTCATAATAGGTCCTAACTAATAAAGCTATAATTGGGATGGATCTCTTTAAAAATATAGAGGTCATGGGATCTACTGCATGTTTGCAGATTTTTAGGGCAAAAACATCAATAGGCTTATATGGCTCTATGGTCCTGTTAAACATTTTCTAAAATCTAGTATTGAAGGACCTGATAGGCTCACTTGCATCCCTTTTAATGGTTATGAACTAATGGTAAATAACACAAGGACTGATAATTTTACCAAATTGATCTATAAACACATTATTGAAATCATCCAAGCTAGTGATGTAATTATTAGGCAAGTTCAAGAACCATTCATAAGAAACATCCTTAAAGGTGAATGGGAATAACTTGCATGATACATCCTCATGCACAACGTTAAGCAATCTCAAGGCAGCTTTAAAGGACTTTATATGTTCCTCAACTATCACTATACCTTTGGGGTTAAATGTGGGCAGGTACTTCTCAGGGTTATGTGAGAGGTCATGTGCTAACCCTGGTACACTGATTGAAGACTCTCCTAGCTAGGCCAGATTGGGATGGAATTTAAAAGCAAAGGTGCCTTGGGGTGAAGTTGGGAGAGATCTAGATCTCTTGCGTTGACCTTTATCATGCATGGTCCTTCTATGAACCTCAAGTTCAAGCAAAGGATCCTTGGTTACTGAGTGTGAAATTATTCTAACCTTGGGAAATTTTATCTTGAAATTTGAATACCCTACCTGAAATATGATGTATCAAGTTAAATTTTATAAAGAACAAGAGTTAGACTTGCACATTGAGCTTATTTTGAAAAGGTTGTATAGAAAACTATAAAATATTGTGATATTTGATTGAATTAGCTTAAATAAGCATCTAACTTCATGAATATGATCCATATTTATTAATTCAAGTCCCAAAGCACTCATATCTATGAAAGATATTCCATACTTTGATCAAAATGTGCCATCTTAACCTCAGATACTATGGACTTTTAAAGTTTGGGCTAAATTTACCAACAACAAGCATTAACACCTCAAAGAACCTTAATATTTGTCTAAGGAAGCACAAAGGTGCATGCCAAAAAATAAATATCTGTGATCTTTATACTTTTAAGCAAAGATTTCACTCAAAAATACACAGATACACTATTCTTCAGATGAAACATTTTAAGATTTGAAAAATTCATAGGGATCTGGCTTTCCTTCTAGCGCCAGAAGATCTTCCTCCTATTGATGTTTCTAAATGAACCATAGGTGCTCTTAGTGTTTAAAGAACACTTCTCATTTCAAAATTTAAAAAACTCAGAGCATGAGTTATAAGTTTTGGCAATCTAATTGCATGTGGTGAAATAACAGCAGAGCAAGATGAATTTCTCCACAATATTTATATGTTTTGGTGTTTGGGAGCCACCTTGGTCCATTTATTTGTGAATTTATGTTGATACTTAGTGAATTACCCCATATTTAAGCTACAAACTAGTTTAAATGGATATTTATAATGAAATTTTAAACTAAAGTGGTTTGGTATAAAAAAAAAGAGTTAAGAGAAGGGTAAGGCAAAAAAGAAACAAGTGATTGCTAGCTTTAGTTTCAAACATCATGACAAAGTATAAATTACAACTGAATATGCATTAAACCAATATATAATGCAACATATCCTAAGCTCAAATTCCAATATATATTAGGCGAAATTCAAAGGATAATGTAAAGAATCACAAGTAAGAACCAGGTGTACTTTAAGGATTTACTACTATAATCAAATATCATTTGCACATCTGAATACAGAGTAAAAATGAAATGAATCAAAACCTAAGATCTTCCAACTAATCTAGTATATGCACAAATTATAAACCCTGTTATTAGAAAATACAACTCATAATTCCAAGACACCATTCAAATTCAAGACCTTAATTTGCAATTGAGAGGCCCATTATATTAGCAATTAACACATCATATATGGAAAATCTTTGCAAAATTCTTTGATTGTATTAATTGCTTCAAGTATACAAAATTAGCTAAAAATATATCCCTTTACAAAATGGTAATACATGCCTTTATAAAAAGACTAGGTAGTATACTGGTCAGTCACAAAATACAGGTTTACAAAGATAAGGATAGTTGTCCTTACAAGTTCTAGAATAAATGTGTTTTTCATAATCATATTGACCTAGAGGTAAATATGCTAACAAACTAGCATATGCCTTTATAATTGAATATTCTATTTCAAAATGTTACAAAATTATACATAATAGAATATTATCTAATTTACTGGTGGGGCCTCTACTTCTTGTTTGAGGATGCTCATGGCTTTCTCAGGTTGTTCATCAACCATCAATAGATCCATAATAGGCTTTAGGTTACACTCCTCTTCTTGATCTACTAAGTCATCAAGTCCTCTATTGTTCTTGGCCAAGGCTTACTTAATGCTCCTAGCTTCATTTATCATTTCTCTAGCATTGAATATCATGTCTAGGATCTTGTTGTTATCCTCCCTAGATTTGCCTTTGCTCTTCCCTTGGATTTCTTGAGTTACCAAAGTATCTCTATGCTTGAATTCCTCATCACTTATGATTCCAAGGGTAGTGGGTTGCACAAGATCTACAAGCATAGTCCTAAGAAGTTGTTTAATTCTGTCAATTAGCTCCTTATCATCCTCTAAGATCCTTTCCACCTTATTATGCCAGATACTCAAACTCTAAACCTCATCTATCACAATTCTTAGAATTGTACTCAAGTGCCCCAAGCTAATGGTTTTGAATTTTGGGATTTGTTTCTTTGCTTGAATGTTAAGAAGTTGGGTTATCTTATCTTCTGAGGATTGCCATTAGGTGACCAGGCCCTTGGCTAGTGCACTCTACCCTTATAATGCACTCTACCTTAGCTTTATTGACTTAAGTGCCTCAAACATGCCATAAAATGACTCATCTAGCATTTTGGTCATAGCATCTGACACTGATATAATTGCTTATGTTTTTAAGTTTTTCTTCTCTTTTTCTAAATTTAGTATCCTTTACTTTAATCCTTGGACTCTAGCCTTGGCCTGTGTTGATTGGGCTTCTATCAAGCTTTATATATCTTCTTCATGAATGGAAACTTCACCAAGTTGTTGACCTGCCACAAGGGTTAAACCTAAAAAAGGTTTCACCTTTTGAAATGTGAATTCTTCTATTCCCACCATAGTTTTCTTGGTTGTAACCCTTTCAAATCCAGTTTTTTTAGGGTTGAAATAGATGTTTATGACTGGCTTCTTCAATTTAGGGGGCTCTAAAACCTCCACACCTGAGCTACTAAATGCTCCAAGAGCATCCATCTTTTTGCTTTCTGGTCCTTGGGTGACCATAATCCTTCTTTCCTCTTGCTCTTTCATCATAGCCTTTATCTAAGGCTTCATCTCATTTTGAAGTCCAATGTCATCAACCCTTGTCATGGCCCAAGAATGAGAAAGAGAGGGGATCTTTCGTAACTTTCCATAAATGAAGTAGTCAATAATGACTGGTCCATGAATTCAAAATCCATCATTGAATAGATTGACTTCACTAGTGGGATGAGTGAAGGTCAATCTAGGTCTCTTCTTTGGTCCCACAAGGACCAATGCTAGCTCTACTTTTCTCTTTTCTTGGGATGCCATTGTGACAAGTTCTTTTCCTGTATCTTCTATGGGCTCCTCTTCCTTATCTAAATCATAGGCTTCTACAAGTTCCTTGAGGTCACCCTAAAGTGTCTCTTCTGGATCTAAGGTTATCATGTCAATATATTGAATTGGGGAAGGTGGACTTTTTGGGAGTGTTGAAGGTAGTGGCCCCTTCTAGTCTCACTTCTCCAAATTTCTCCTTTCCTTTACCTTGTTCATCCTAAAATTGCACAGTCTATTGTTGGGGTTGTGGTTGTGGTTGATCTACTTGAGGTTGCTCATGTGCTATCCTAGATGGCCTAGGTAGTAGATGATATTGTAAAGGATGTATTTTACATGTTTCCCCATATGGTTTGTTATCCTTGGTTAACTTGTATTCAAGCTTGATGTTGTCAACACTTATTCCTAGTTCTTAGCCTTAATATATATGGTGTTATAGACACCAATTTGATGTACATACTCAAGCTTGGGGAGCTTCTTATCCTTCACAAGTTCACTTACTATGTTATTTGGATCCCACATTTTGAGTTCATCCAGTTATAATCCAAATGAATCCATGTGTGTGGACATGATTTCCACCTATTTCTAGTCTTTTATTACGGTTTTCCCAATATTCAAGGGGAAGGGGTGGAGTAGACCATTCCTCTTCTCTTTGCAAGTCTTATCAATTCCATGGATGAGCTGGGAGGCAATTCCCTACTCTGCAAGCTTACTTGGAACATATATTGGCACCCTATAGGGTTGGGACATGATTCCTTCTATCCTGATAACTATATAATCAAGGTAATACCATATGTCTCCTATCATTTTAACATACTTATTGATGAGGAGGTGGAACCTAGGCATGGGAACACCTGTGATGACCTCCACTATAGCTGGATAAATGTAGTCACAAAAAAATTGCATGTGATTCTTGTACTTGAAGATGTACAGTTTGGAATAGTAATGTGAAATGGTTATCTTTCCATCTAGGGACCAATTCCTAATCCTAAGGAAGGTGATTGAGGAAAGAAGGGCATCGAGTAAGTATGACATGATAAATAATTGTTTGTAGGTCTTTATTTTAATGGTGTTGAATTGTTTAGCAAGGAAGACACTGATTAAATCTCCAATTGGAGGGGTGAGTTTTTCTTCCACCATGAAGTGCACATATGGGACCCAGATCTTATTCACATAGGTGGTTGAAGGGGAACCAAAGGCTCAGTTCAATAGGGTCATTATTACCCTAATGCCCTCCCTTAATTAGATGATAGGGATCTTTCCATCAAAGTCTCTAAATACATGGGATCCTTGGTTTAACTAGGGTCTTAAAATAGATTCTAGGTCATGGTTACTGGTCCACTCTTTGATTTTTGATAGGTCCACATGGGAAAGAGATAGCTTATAATAATTCTCAAAATCAATAGGGGAAATTTAGGCTACTCCTTTTTAGTTTCCCTCCTTAATGATCCATTCATTATTTATTCTACAATCAACAAATATGGGGGCAAGAATGTCTATTGTCATGGCATGATGAAAGCCATCCATCTAGACTGCAACTAGGTCATAATGCCACCTGCTTGTGGTGATAATTCTCTATTATTCCTTATAAATGGGTTGCAACTCCTCTATCATGAAGAATAGCTTAGACCAATTCCTAATGACCTAGATATTCAAGGCTGCAAGGTCCAGTTTGGTATTCTTGAAGATCCAACCTTCATTATCTATTGACAAATAGAGCTCCGTCTCTTCCTTTAATTGATACCTATTATATACCATGGTACCTATCTTTGCTAATTATTCACATCGAATTGTAGATTATCTTTGTGAAATCTCTTTTACACTCAAAAACACAATTAAGTTCTCTTTGGATCAAATGTTAACAAATCGAGTCCATTTGGGCTGCTTTTATGCAAGGTTTAGGGTTTTAGAGATTTAATGGTAGAATATATCTAGGCTTTGTATTATACATGCCTTGGATTTGATTTGGAATTTTACCTTTATAACTTTGTGTTTTTGAGCCCATAAGATCTCGTATTGTGTCCTTTTTTACTTGTGTGGTGCCTATGTAACATTGGTATGGACCTTTTGTGGCATTTTTCATAAATGTCTTTTGAACACTAGTTGTTGGCATTTAAAAATTCCTCTTTTATTTCACTCTATTGGATCAAAATCCATGATTAACATGAGCCATTGATTGTAATCTGAGCCCTTACCTTTTAATTGGTTCATTGGTCTTCAAGCCTTGTGGTTGAAAACATTTAGCATTTTCACATATCTTCTCCATGATTTGTATCTTTTTTCAATCACTTTTTGAAAAAGCATCATCAACATGGAAAGCTCGTAGGTATTTAAAAATTCATGGGCACCTTCGCATCATTGGATCAACTCTTAGTGACAAGGTGCGAGCTGTTGATCTACATAAATGCCTGAACGTTAAGTTCATATATTATTGAAGTCATGACTTAGGCCTAAGTCCCTTAGGCTAAGGTTTTTTTCACATTTATTAAGCATGAAATAGACCTCAAACTAAGGAATTTATACCTAAGTTTTCTAATTTAAAAGGAGGCCATGGTCCCTATATTCTAGGCCAATGTATACATTGTGTTTAATGAACACAATGTATACATTAGTATAAATATTTGTGTTTAGACTTTATGAAATTATGCCCAAAAGGGGTTCAAAATAATACAATGGTATAATGTTAAAAGGGATTTTCATGTGTTAACAAACATATGAAAACCTTTATATTTAGCTTATATTCCATTTAACAAGGACTTCCCTTTTAAAATAAGACTTAGTATAGGTTTATAGTTTAAGTTTCATGATTTTTAAATAAAATGCCAGAGGGACCTTAAAATATAGATTTAGATTAATTATATTTATATCATAAGACCATTTCCATATTTTACAGAGTGAAGAATCCCATTTTTTAACATCCTTTGGGCATTCCTTTTAGATTGTAAATCCATTTCATAATTTTTCAATGGGATTTTGGAGTGCCTCTTTGACCCTGAGTAGGATATTTCATTAGCTTAAAATTGACAGTCTCGTAGACATCAAATACACCCCTGTGGATGTCAAATGATGGTCAAATAGATGTCAAATTTAGTCTAGTGAAACTTTTATTTTAATGGGCTTAAATTTGAGGGTTGTGCAGGCATCAAATATGTCCTTTCAGGTGTTTGGATGAGGATCATGTGAACATAAATTTTAATCTTGTTATATATTCAAGATCGAATGTGAGGATGCCACTTGGCACCTCTATGGGGATTCCTAGGGTCTTGGTGTTAATTCGCTCCATTGGATCAAATGTCACAATAAAATGATAGTCATAGGATCTTGATCTGGGAACTTGCTTTTAATTAGTCATCTCTGTCAGGTGGCCCCCTCTAAATTTAATCCTCAAATACAATGGCATCATGTGTCCATCATTCAAGCCTACCGTATCCTTTTGAATTTTCAATTATGTCTTGCTCCGTCTCAGTGGGTCCTAGCGAGTAAGCACAAACTATTGGATTATCAAAGATACATGTTGTTTAAGTCAAAGCTTGGGATTTCCTCATTTCGTTGGATCAAATGCCATAATAAAGTGCAGGTCATTAGATCCTACAAGATGAAATAAAGTTAAGTTAGGACCATAGAGACATAAAATACTTAGGCTTAAGGTGTTAAGACTAAGGTCTCGATTATATTAACAAATACATCGGGGACTTAGGATTTAAAACTTAGGCTAAGCTGGGAAATATTAAAAGGATCCTATAAGATGAACATTGGTTAGGCACATGGGGAACCTTAAAATTGGAAAATAAAAAGGGGACCAAGCCTTTGGGCTAAGTCATGTTAAAAACATGACTAAGCTTTAGAATATGAGTTTTATACTTGGGCTTGAAATGGATTTTAAAATGGTTCCCACCAATTTAGTTCTCACCATCATTCAAATTTGAATTGAGGGTTTTGCTAGGGTTTTGGAATACAAAATTCTTGAGACCACACACCATGGAACCTACAGCTAAAAATCCATAAAGAACATTTATTAGCATTGTTAGCCAAAATAAAGCAAAACAAAACTAGGCAAGCCTTCTTTTAACAAAGTGGATGATCTTCAAATTCTACAAAAGACCTAATGTGCCAAAATTTCTATGTTCACTTTCTAGGGTTTCTCAAGGGTCCCAATTTTTAAAATGGGGGTATGTTGGCTCCAATAATTCATCCATTTGGTGTTACTCGTGGAGATTAAGCTCATATTGAGGTCTTCACATCTCATTAGGTTCTACCATGATGGAGGGGCTTGAGAAATATGGAGTATAAAGTTGTTTTGGAAAGATTGACTCTAGTGATGATTATGTGGAAACTATATATGGGATCTAGAAGGTCGATAGAGGATGATAGAGATTTGCATCATATATGAGTCAATGTATGGCTACAAGATCGATTTATTTCCATAATTGAGAGATTTTAGTATTAGAATGTTACATGATAGTTTTGATTGATTCATGATGTTCCTTCAATTCCTTATCCATAGATGTGGAGTAGTAGACTCATTATTAGAGCAAGGGGTGAGAAAAAAACCTATAGGTAATATGATCCTTGACCAATGAGGGAATGGGATTTTGTATTTCCACTAGCAATGGGTGATGATGTAGGATGCAAAATAGCCTACACATAATGATGGATTACTGTCTAGTGGGTTGTATTGTTTTTATTTACCGTAGGTGATCCTGGTGTTGTGCCCCCTACACAAGGTGGAGGCAATGGAGATAGAGGACATGGAGAAGATGTATATGGAGCAAGATCACCACTTGCACCCTAGCATATGGCATAAGTGATTGATGTAGATTCCCTTGTTTCTATAGTTGTTACTACATTGTGTCAAAGTGTGAGTGTTTGCATGATTATTTTCATTTTATGTTAGTTAGTTATTGATATTATTTAAAGTTGGTTGATGTATATATGTAATCTTGTATTACAAGTGATGCATATTTATATACAATGGTATATGGGGCCATCTATACTTTGACATGGAATGTGCCATATGACATAGTGGGTAGTGGCTTATTTGAGTGGGTTGACCAAATTGTTGGTGAGCAAGCATATTTGTTTGATCCTTGTGTGATTATTTTTGTTGTGTATCTTATTGTTTCTAGTGAGTGTGATGATTTATAGGGTAGATATCAGTAGATGGTCAGTCCCTAATCATAATTTTAATTTATCGAGGGATTTTCTTAAGTGATTTTATACTTTGTAATCTGAGCACATAGGTTTTATGGTTTAGATTAGAGCTCTTACAATTTTTATTAGATGATATAGGTCATGGTATAGATCATATAGAAAAATAAGATGATATGGATCTTCTACTTCATAAGTTACATGACCAGTTAATATTAGTAGTTCAGATTATGATGGTGCCCCCATCACTAATTAAATTTTTTTTCACTATAAAAATGATTATCACACACACCCACACACACACACACACACACACACACACACACACACTTGCATGTGTTTGTTTTGTTTGAATGATTATATTATATGTTTTGATTTCTACAATATGATTTCAATAATGTAATTATTTTTTAATGGAATGTCATAAAAAATAATTTTCTTTATATATTAGCACTCATGATTTTTAGTCTCACTTATGTGAGAATCTTACTCAAAACTAGTTTGCCCAACTATTTGGAAAAATAAAGTCATTGTAATTTGGTTGACAAATCTATTGTTGAACAATTTGAAATGGTTCTAATTCTTATTGTTGTAATACTTTGTTAACTTATAATTTTGGTTGATCCATAAATACTTGATTCATTTTTTGTTTCCATATTTTTTTTGGAGAAGATATAAATACACTTGTACCATGGTGTTCCTTAACATCTATTCCTTTTTAAGTATCACCTCTATCAAGAGCTCGAATAACCAATGGTTCTCGAATTGGAATATCTTGGATAATTTGGTCATTATAAAATGTGCACTAGAAGAACTTATTCTAGTGTTTTATTTCAGCAAAGGTTGATATATAATTCGATCCTTAGTAGGAATGTCTTGGGATGTCTTAGTCTTCTTAGAATAACAACTATAAGAAGTAGGAGAGGAATACCTTGTTGTCTTGGTCTCAAATATAATAACCCCTCTATCAACAAGTTGTGTAAGCTTTCATCTCAAAGAATAACAATCATTATCATGATGCTTATTAATACCATGGTAAGGTAAAAAATGGTTGACCCTTTATCTTCTAAAACCTATGAGGTGGATGGTAGTAATTCATAGGAATAGTAATAATTTGATTATCCAATAATTTATGTAAAATATCATGTGTTCAATCTTTAAGGTGATCAAACTTGAGTAGTTGTCTCTTAGTAAAAGTAGATACTTTTATTGTAGGTACTATTATGTAAACTAATTATTTCCTTTGTATAAAACTTTGACTAATTTTTCCTTGTTATGAGCTCTTTTTATAGTTAAATATTAGGTTCTTTCTTATTGACCTTGTTGGTAAAAACCTCTTTTGTTGATTCATTTTCATTGTAAACTTATTTTCCGATATTTTTTTATTTTAAAAAAGATGCATTGGATTCAACATTTTTAGTGGTAATTTGTTGATTTGGTGAACATGGACTTAAGTCACTCAATTATTATTACCATCTAGATCACATGAATAGTGGTGCACATCCATATATAAGTTGTCAAAATAAGTGTAAGGCTTATGCCATGCTCTTTCTCTAAGTGGAGAAAGAAGACCCTTATTATATATAAATTGTACTTCCAAATTTGATGTTGATATGTTAGAGAGTGTAAAGCATTCTTGAATCATATAATATAATCTCTAATAATCTCATCTTGACCTTGATTTAAACCTTGTAAATATTCCAATGTTAATTTAGGCATTTCATGTTTATGATAATCTGATAAAAATATGTCTTCCATTTTTTTAAAGATAGGTAAATAACCATTAGGAATAATGTAAAACCGATCCAAGCATATCTTGTTAGATGTATATGTCCAAATCCTTTAACAATATGCATTCATATTTGGCCTTATGACCAAAAGAGCATGTGTATTGTGTTAAATGATTATCAGGGTCCCTATGACCACCAAATAAAGAAATAATTGGCATGATAAACTCTATTGTGTATGGATACTCAAATATAATTCATGTAATATTTTGGTCTTTAATGATATTATCTTTAGCATTAGCATGACATGATCAAAGTTGTAAATTAAGAGTCAATACTTGCTTTTGAAGGTCTCCTATAATATGCATCATGCACTCAATATGGCTAGTAAGAATAGTAATAGTTTGGAAAGGTGTACTCATAGATTGTAATTTACTACCTACTCGAAACATAGGTAGGATGGAATCATCACTAAGATCATTGCATTTGTTAAGATTACATTCTAATACTACATCATTGCATAATTTGGAAGAATTGCTTGTCGTATTATTCATATCACATGAAGTTTATAAAGAAGGAATAAAAATTACATCATTTGTAATGTACAATTTGAAAATCACATTATCTTTTAGAAACAAATAAATAAATATGTTATTCATGTGCATCTGTTTGTGCTTCTAGAGAAGGAGAAGGCGTAACACATGTTGTTTCTAAAGAGATAAAATAAGAATCACGTTCTAATTTTTTATCATTTGCATTATCTAGAGAGAGAAAAGGAGAATCACATTCTACTTTTGTATCATTACATTTTCTAGAGAGATAAAAGGAGAAGCACATTTTTCTTTTGTATCGTTTACATTGTCTAGAGAGAAAAGGAAAACCACATTCTACTTTTGTATCATTTGCATTATCTAGAGAGAGAAAAGGAGAATCACATTCTAAATTTGTATCATTTTCATTTTCTATATCATGATTTAAGTGTCTATGCATTGTTCATTATTTTTTAGCTTTTTTATTTTATAACTCTTAATGCAATGAAGTGCATTAGTAAATTATAGAGATAAGCGAGGTGCACTCTCACATAAATATTCTTGAGATTGTAACTCATGTGACATGGGAGGAATAGAAATATTTTCATTATTATTATGTTCATCTTGTTTTAATATATGATTAAAATTAAAGTCTAAAGAAAACTATAGGATTTAGGCTCTTCTATTTCAGAAGTACTACATTATTCCTCTTCCTCACTATATGCTTCTTAATATTTATAATTATAATCATTGCCTTCACAATCATATTCTTCATATACGTAACGAGATTTGTTAATAATATAATAGTCATCATTAGTCCATTCATTAGATTAATTGTAGGGTATAGAATTACTAAAAATTAGAAAATCTAAAGGATGGGACCTATTAAAATAAAAGATAACAATAGATTGGTAGAACATACACAAAATACAGATTTACAACAAGGATTCAAGCATGCAAATCTAAATATTTCAATGAGCAAGCACAAAATGATAGAGATTAACTCTGATTATTTATTGCATATCCCATACATGTATAGGCATGCTCTATGTTCTGATGATGTGAATAAGGATTATATTTTACTTTTTTATGGAATCAATTCTTGTTTCTATTTTGGCTAAAATCAATTGGAATCATACAATATCAATTACCAATCCTGACCTAAGATAGTTGATCTTAACCCTACAAATGCAAGACTTTGATTTTTACTATGATGTATTGGCTATGTCAACAATGTATTTTTCTATGTTCTAAGTCCTTTCTGTTAGGGTGTGTGGAGCTAAAAGCTTCACCAAGGAGCATTCATTATCAGGTTCGGGTCTACACAGACATCGGCGTCGGTCAGGAGCGACCGACGTCGGTCACAGGCAGTTACAGAAACGCCGACGTCGGCAGAGGGTCGGCCGACGACGGTCACAGACAAGCAGCAGGAACCGACGTCGGTTACCTGCGTGTCCAGAAAGCTATTTCCGTGGACAGAAGCGAGTGTTTGCATGATAAGTTTGAGTTGTAGACTCAAGCTCGCGTCTCTATTATTGGCATTACTATTTTTAGAGCCCTTGTTCAAGTGGCTTAACTGCTTGTTGGATGTACATGCTCAAGTCTCCTAATTCTATATGTAGAATTAGATCTTCCTAGATTATTGTAGTTTTGTAGTGGATTATTGTAGTTGAGTGAATTATTGTAATTCATTGTGTGAGAAGAACAGTACAGAATTGAATCAATCCAGGCTTGTTGGAGTTGACTGTTCTTGAGAGAGAGAGCTCTTGAGGAATAGAGATCTATTGAGAGATCTATACATCTAGGAGAGGTGTGGAAGAAAGAAGCTTTCTTCAATTGTATTCCTTTTGTAAAGAGTTTGTTAATACAAGTTTTCAGGGTGTTTTCTTGTATCTCTTGTTCTCGCTATTATCATTCTAATTACTTGTCAATCTGGTTTAATTCCGCGTTTATTGCTGTCACAATTGTAATCTATTGTTGGATTGATCCCCCAACAAGTGGTATCAGAGCCTTGGTTACAGGTTCAGAGCTTGATAATTGGTATCAAAGTTCAGGTTCACTAACAGGTGGTTCAGATCTGTGTAGTGTGTATTGATTACAGGTTCTCACAGGAGTTTCTGCAGGGATTTCTGTTTGAGTGGGAGAAGCAATGGCAGATGAAAGTAAATTGAGAATGGAAAAGTTCAATGGCAAAAATTACCAACATTGGAGAATGCAGATAGAGGACTATCTGTATCAGAAAGATCTCTACTTACCGTTAGGAGGTGTTGCAAAGAAGCCCAAAGACATGGAGGATGAAGAATGGGAAGTTCTTGACAGAAAGGCTCTGGGGTCTATAAGACTGAGTCTAGCATCCACTGTGATATCCAATTTATCACAGGCAAAGTCTACGGTAGAGTTGATGACTACGTTAGCAAATTTGTATGAAAAACCCTCAGCTTCCAATAAGGTATATCTTATGAAGCAGTTATTTAATTTGCATATGAATGAAGGTGGTCTGTTTCTACTCATCTGAATGATTTCAATGGAATTGTGAATCAGTTAAGTTCAGTCAATATAGTGTTTGATGATGAAATAAAAGCTCTTTTGATATTATGTTCTTTGCCTGAAAGCTGGCATGGCTTAGTAATGGTAGTAAGTAATACTGCATCTGCATCAAATATTTTGAAAGTAGAGGATGTTGTTAGTGTTATCTTGAATGAGGAAATATGCAGGAAAAGCACAGAAGAGGCATCCGAGAACGCTTTAAGTTTTGAGAGCAGGGGAAGGCAGAAAGAGAAGAGCAAGAAAGGCAGATCAAGATCCAAATCAAAGGGGAAAGGCAGATCTAAATCCAGAAATGGCAGAAGGCCACAATGCTGGAATTGTGGAAAGATGGGGCACATAAGCAGAGATTGTTGGTCAAAGCCTAAGGAGGACAACCAGCACGAAGGAAAGGAAGAAGCCAAAATTGCAGGTATTTCACAAGATGCTTTAATTTTCTCTCTGCATAATAATATAGAATCTTGGGTATTAGATTCTGGTGCATCTTTTCATGCTACTCCTAACAGGGAATATTTTAGTGACTATATCCATGGAGACTTTGGAATAGTGTATCTAGGGGATGATGAGCCCTGTAAAATAATTGGCAAAGGTAAAGTGCAGCTGAAGATGCAGAATAACAACACATGGGTGTTGAGAGACGTGATGCATGTTCCTAGCTTGAAGAGAAATTTGATCTCTGCAAGAAAGTTAGGGGATGAGGGTTGTACAGTAACTCTCACAGCAGAATCTTGGAAGGTGACCAAGGGTGCACTTGTTATGGCCAGAGGTAAGAGAAAAGGTACTCTCTATTTATGTAATTGTGTTACTAACAAATCTCCTTCTGTATTATCTACTTCAGATGTGGATGCTAAATTGTGGCACTCAAGGCTTGGCCACATGAGTGAGAAGGGGATGTCAATTCTTAAGTCCAAAGGTATGCTTTCAGATTTAAAAGGCATAGATCTAGAGTTTTGTGAGCACTGTGTATTTGGAAAATAGAAAAGGGTTAGTTTTCTCAAAACTGGGTCTACTAAGAAGAGACACAAGTTGGAGCTTGTTCACACAGACGTGTGGGGACCAGCTCAGGTTGCTTCCATTGGAGGATCACAGTACTATGTATCTTTCATAGATGATGCTACAAAGAAGGTATGGATCTATTGTATTAGAAAGAAATCTGATGTATTTGAGACTTTTAAAGTTTGGAAAGCTATGGTTGAGAATGAAACAGGTAAAAGATTAAAATGCCTGAGATCAGACAATGGCAGTGAGTTCTGCAGTCATAAGTTCAGAGATTATTGTTACATGCATGGAATCCGTAGGCAAAGGATGGTTCCAAGGACACCTCAGCAGAATGGTATTGCTGAAAGGATGAATAGGACAATAATGGAGCGTGCAAGATGTATGAGATTGCATGCCAGTTTGCCCTTACAGTTTTGGGCACAAGCTGTTGACACTGCAATGTACCTGATTAACAGAGGACCCTCTATAGCTCTGGATGGTGGTATTCCAGAAGAGGCATGGACAGGTAAAAAGGTTGATCTCTCATATCTCAAAGTTTTTGGTTGTGAAGCCTTTGTGCATATAGATAAGGAAAATAGAAAGAAGCTTGATGCTAAGTCTATGAGATGCACATTTATTGGCTATGGCTCAGATGATTTTGGTTACAGATTGTGGAATCTAGAAACTAACAAGGTAATCAGGAGCCGTGATGTTGTTTTCAATGAAAGAGTGATGTATTGTGATCAGCTAAGGAAGTTGAATCAGTCTGAGCAGAGCAATGGTGAATTGGATGAGGTGAAAGTCCAAGATGAGCTCGCAGGAAAAAGAAATAATCACTTGCAGGAAAACACAGAAACTGGCGTCGGCCATACAGAGACCGACGTCGGTCGTATAGGTACCGAGGTCGGTCAGGCAGAACCGACGTCGGCCAGTAACAGGTCTGCAGGTGACCGAGGTCGGTCACTGTTAGAGAATTTGGGTGGACAGCGTGTTGTGGACGAGTCTCAGACACCCATCAAGAGGTCAGAAAGGGTGAGTAAGCCTCCAATTAGATATTCTCCTTCTTTATTTTATTTATTGCTAACTGATGGTGGAGAACCAGAGAGTTTTGAAGAAGCAATACAGGTGGAGTCCAAGAGTGAGTGGGAGCGTGGCATGGTTGAGGAGTTGGAGTCCTTAAGAGAAAACCAAACATGGGATTTGGTTGAATTGTCAGCTGGTAAGAGAACACTTAAGAACAGATGGACCTACAGGTTGAAGGAAGGTGAGAATGGACAGATGAGATACAAGGCCAGATTAGTAGTAAAAGGATTTGCATAAAAGCCAGGTATCGACTTTGGTGAGATTTTTTCTCCTGTTGTTAAAATGACTTCAATAAGGGTTGTATTGTCTTTGGTTGCTTTTGAGGATTTGCATCTTGAGCAGCTAGATGTTAAGACAGCGTTTCTTCATGGAGATTTGGATGAGGAAATATATATGGAATAGCCAGAAGGATTCGAGGTCAAGGGTAAGGAGAAGTTTGTGTGCAGGTTGAAGAAAAGCTTGTATGGCCTCAAGCAAGCTCCTAGGCAATGGTACTTAAAATTTGACAGGTTTATGACTGAGCATGGCTACAGTAGGTGTCAATCAGACCATTGTGTGTATTTCAAGAGATTTGATAATGGTAGATATATTATTCTATTGTTGTATGTAGATGGCATGCTAGTTGCAGGGTCTCACATGCAGGATATCTCAGAGCTTAAGGTGAAATTAGCTCAAACGTTTGTTATGAAGGATTTGGGAGCAGCAAAGAAAATCCTTGGCATGAGCATTAAGAGAGACAGGAAAAATCACAGGTTGATATTGTCTCAAGAAGATTATGTGGACAAGGTGTTAAAACAGTTCAATATACAGGATGTTAAACCGGTAAGCACACCTTTGGCTGGACATTTTAAGTTGAGTAAAGAACAATGTCCTAATTCATATGAAGAGGTAGAGTACATGAGTAAGGTTCCATATTCTTCCGCAGTAGGGAGTTTGATGTATGCAATGGTGTGTACTAGACCGGATATTGCCCAAGCAGTGGGAGTTGTAAGTAAGTATATGGCCAATCCAGGTAAGGAACATTGGAAAGCAGTTCAGTGGATCCTTAGATATCTGAGAGGAACCAGCAGTAGGCACTTGTGCTATGGAGGTTCATATACTTCTCTACATGGTTATGTGGATTCAGATATGGCAGGTGATTTGGATGGTAGGAGGAGCACTACAGGTTATGTATTTACTGTAGGTGGAACGGCGGTTAGCTGGATATCTAAGTTGCAGAAGGTTGTTGCCTTGTCAACTACAGAAGCAGAGTATATTGCAGCCACAGAAGCTAGCAAGGAGATGATATGGATGACACGGTTCATGGATGAGCTTGGTAGGGAGCATGAGAGTTGCAGATTGTATAGTGACAGTCAAAGTGCAATCCATTTGGCTAAGAATTCAACCTTTCATTCAAGAACAAAGCACATACAGCTAAGGTATCACTTCATACGACAGGTATTGGAAGATGGTGAGTTGAAGCTGGAGAAGATCCATACAGATAGGAATCCTGCTGATATGTTAACCAAACCGGTTACAAAAGAGAAGTTGAATCTTCATTCAACTTCTATTGGTCTTCATGATTGAGTTGAAGATGGAGGAGCTAGAAGATGTTGCTGTACAGGTACTGGTGCAGCTGTTTATCTCCAAGTGGGAGATTGTTAGGGTGTGTGGAGCTAAAAGCTTCACCAAGGAGCATTCATTATCAGGTTCGGGTCTACACAGACACCGGCGTCGGTCAGGAGCAACCGACGTCGGTCACAGGCAGTTACAGAGACGCCGACGTCGGCAGAGGGTCGGCCAACTGCGGTCACAGACAAGCAGCAGGAACTGACGTCAGTTACCTGCGTGTCCAAAAAGCTATTTTCGTGGATAGAAGCGAGTGTTTGCATGATAAGTTTGAGTTGTAGACTCAAGCTCGCGTCTCTATTATTGGCATTACTATTTTTAGAGCCCTTGTTCAAGTGGCTTAACTGCTTGTTGGATGTACATGCTCAAGTCTCCTAATTCTATATGTAGAATTAGATCTTCCTAGATTATTGTAGTTTTGTAGTGGATTATTGTAGTTGAGTGAATTATTGTAATTCATTGTGTGAGAAGAACAATACAGAATTGAATCAATCCAAGCTTGTTGGAGTTGATTGTTCTTGAGAGAGAGAGCTCTTGAGGAATAGAGATCTATTGAGAGATCTATACATCTAGGAGAGGTGTGGAAGAAAGAAGCTTTCTTCAATTGTATTCCTTTTGTAAAGAGTTTGTTAATACAAGTTTTCAGGGTGTTTTCTTGTATCTCTTGTTCTTGCTATTATCATTCTAATTACTTGTCAATCTGGTTTAATTCTGCGTTTATTGCTGTCACAATTGCAATCTATTGTTGGATTGATCCCCCAACACTTTCCACTCGTGCACATGTACTTGAAATATCAAACCCTAGTTTTATGTATAAACACTTGAGACATCAAATGGGAGGGGGGGAGGGGAGATCGGGTGAAAGTGATTGATTTGGACTAACCTTAGTCAATCCCTATTTAAATAACAAGGATTTCACTACATTTCCAAATCTCCAAAGATGGTTCAAACTCACATGTAGTTCTCTTACTTATGTGTGTGTGTGTGTGAAATGATGAATGCAAATCTAGATGCTCTTTCTCCTAATTACCCTTGGTATAAGTATGAAGAATGTAATTGTAACCTTAAATAATTTAGATGCAACTCTAATGATTAAGTATAAACAAATGTAATACTGTATAGCTCTTGCAATGTAAAAATGTATGTCTTAAATGTCTTCTGAAACTATGTATATATAGGACCCTTTTAAAATTTGAATTAAATATCTAGTGGCATGCAAAATAGACCTAAAGAAAATTAAAAAGGACCAATGCAATGGTTATAAAAGGAAACATGTTCGAAAATTACTTTAAAATATCAAGGATCAGTATTGATTGGAATGGGTCAAGATCAACATTCAATATTGACCTTATCAGTTGATCATGTCCTAGGATAATCATAACCTCGAAATGGTAAAAGGGGTTAGAGATATCTATTTTAAAAATATGACCCAAGTAACATGGATTGTAAAAGGGGACCACTAAGTCATGTAAAATCAATGATTAAAATGGAAAAAAATAAAAGACATATTCAACTAAGTACTTAATTCTTTGCTAAAGACCCATATAAGCAAAGTGGCTAAAAGACATTGTAAAATCAGGCTTGCACCAAATTTGGGTGTCTACATTGACTTTGTTCCAAACACCACTATCTAATTTCAACATCTCATTCATTTTCTCATCTAAAATGTTATCATCTATTGTACATGTCTTTATTATACATGCCTAAACTAATAACAATGATTGTTCCATCTTCTTCTCAACTGTAATATATAACCCCTCAATATTCTTCACTTTTCCCTTGGGTAAGAGAAGGCCTCCCACCTTTTCCACATGGTCATACACTATTGTCACACTTGGACATTCATGATCATATTTTTCACTTACCTTATTTTCTTCTAATAAAACATGTTTGTCAACAAATATGATAAGATGGCTCCTATGTTCATCCTTATCTTCTCTTCAAAATAAATGACTTAGAATGTACCTTTTCCCATCCTTATACTAACACTCACAACATTAACTCTTCCATTATACAACATATTTATGTAAATTTCCCATGGCCTTCCAAATAAAACATGGGATATTTCTATAGGTAAGACATTAAAAAGTTCATATATTATGATACATGCCCCTATAACAACCAAGACACCATATATGGTCTTGGGTGTTGTGAACATACCAAATTCAGCTTATATACCATTTTAGTGGACACTAAATTATTTAAACTTCCACTCTCAACAACATTGTAACACTTACCTTTTTTTGTGCACTTGGTTCTAAAAATGTTTCTTTTTTGGTATTCTTCCTCACAAACTTCAAGACTCTCCTCCTTGATATAAAATTCTCTCTTTGTTCAGGTTCTTCCATATGCTTGGGTGAGGCTACAAATTCTGCATTTACTTGCACACTACATTCAAATTTTTTCTTTCACCAACACATAGAGCATGAGAACACTCAAAATTTTGATGAATGAAATCCCCACATCTAAAGCATGTTCCATTGAATGGCCTTCATCTTCCTCTCCCATAATTGCCTTCCCTCTTCTGAAGGTGGCTTCACTGCTCACTTTCTAATTCAGCACATGAGAAATGTTAAATCCCTCCTCATTACACTATTGATCACTCTCATGGGATGGTTGGCCTCTATCACTGTTGAATCTCCCTCTTCCTCTTGATGCACCTCATTGCCTTCTAGATAACTTTTATTTTGCCCATAAAGAATATTGATATGCTTCTTCCCACATATTCAACCTCATTGTGTTGATTTCATCTTGATTGTATACCTACAATTCATTTTTGTATCTCACCCATTTTTCTAGGTCCATATCACTATGACCATACCATATTGTGATTTTTTAAAACTCCCTTGTGTAGTATTTTATGCTTTACTCCTTTTGCCTTAAATTTCATAGCCTCTTCAATCAGTCCAATTGAATATCTACAAGTAGAAATTTGCCTTTTAGTTTTACAACCATCCTTTCCAAATGGATAATCTTTTCTTCACCCATTTTATTCCTCTCAATTTGTACCTCCTTCCACCATCGTGTTACATAAAATTTCATATTTATCTAAGCCACTTCCACCATCCTCTAATCAGCCACTTCATCAAATTCAAAATACTCCTCCATCTCAATGAGCCAATCAAACAATGCTTTGGGGTTCAAAGTTTCTAAAAAGATAAGAACTTTTATCTTTGTTCCTCTTCTAATCTTTGAGATAGCTATAAAAATCATATATTCTCCTCCATCCAACTGATTAGGTGCTTGTCTCATATTTTCTTTTTATAATCTTTATCTTTTGCATTACTTACATCCTCCCTTGGGACCAATCCTCGTCTTCTTTCCTCTTCAACATCAACTAAATTATTTTCATAACTCTCAACATTTATACAATCTCATATAATCTTCCAGTCATATTGGTAGCCACCAATCCAACTCTACCCACTCTTCTTAGATGCATCTAGGCTCTCTCTTAGCCTATACCTTATACGACAATATCTTTTTTGTAAACCTACGTAGGTCATACACCTCTCTCATTCATCCCAGTGTTAACCTTATCCTTGTAATGTTTAACCCCCTCCCCCTATACACACACAATATAAGACTAAAAATTAAAGACAACCACTTTATTTATTGTTTCAAGAGGAGTTAAAAATATTATAAAGTCACACACTCTCACTGTCTTCTCTTTCTAGCTACAATACAAGAAAAAGAACCACACTCAATAGCCCTTTATTAGATTGGACTCCACTCTCTACTCCTTTGTGCTTAATAACCAAGCACCCACACTCTTCAAGAAAGTCCTCATTAACTCTAACTTTCCTTATTTGAATCCTTCCCTTCCTTTTTGTGCCTCATGGAGTGACTCTTGGAATCCCTTTCATCTTGGAAAGGGTCTACAATGAGGAACAAAAAAACTCGGGTCATTACTTATCTTATGCAATTGTCATAAGTGAAACCACCACTTAATGTAGAGTGACAATTTCGTCACGAGAGAAAGAAGTCTCTATCCCAAAGACTGAAACCATCCTTTCTCTATCCCTAAGAACTTGTTGAAGTGTTATCTATCTTTATTGCTGATGGATCTTTTTAAGTGATGCAAGATTTTACTCAATCAAAGGGTATCCTTTCTCTATTCCAAGAACCTATTGAAGTGTTATTTGTCTTTGTTGGTCGTGGTTGTGGTTGTGTTCATATCGCTGATGAATCTTTTTAGGTGATGCAAGATTTCACTCAATAAAAGGGTCTTTTCTTGATTAAAATATTTTTATTAGAGAGTTTTAGAAGTTATAGTTGTATTTAATGTCACATGTTTGGGGAAAAAAACTTGTATGCAAATTAAAACAATTTAAACAATTTAAAAATGTATTTTTTATGAAAAAATATAAATTATTAATTTTTTAGTGAATAAATTTTTTTAAAAAAAATTACTTATAAATCTAAAATTTAAAAAAGTATGGAAATTTAATTTTTTAAGAAAAAATCTTCTTGTGACCACATATTGATCCATAACCTTGGTAAACTCTTAAATGATACTTGTTGAACTATAAAATTGCACAATATACATTAATGTATTCCACAAAACAGATTTGAGTCAATTGTTCTATAAATAAATCCTCAGATGCCATCACTTTCTTTACCTCAAGAATATATTTTTATTTTGAGCTAGTGAGGCTTTCTACATTTCTTACACCCTGGCAAGGAGACTACCCTCGCCACTAGAGACACTCAGTGGGCTTTCACTCCACTTTGCAATCTCTAGTAGGTGGATACACATTGATAACAACAAAGCGAGACAAATCCACAATGAGTAACTGGAATAGTTTTGGCTGCTAATGGGAGCCTCATCTTAATTGAACTTTTTAATGGGGACCCAAAATGCAAGATATGCATTATGTATCTACTCATGGCCATGAACCCGGACCCTGTAAATGCAAGTATGAGATTGGCTTCCATGGTTTGAAAATATATGCAGTTTCACCCTACTTATCTTCTTTTCCATAATATTCCCATTGGGTAAATTGAAGGTTTGGATATTATTGTCAGCAAAAATATCATAAATGAACTCTCCAAGTAGAATCCATGAGGCTTGCTGGGATTCATTTGTTGAATTCGATCCATAAACCTTGAATTGCTTTGGTGCACTTGTTAAATCATATGCCACCCTCTGCTCCAGTAAAAGCAGAAAACATAGCACACCAATCAGTTAACAGTTAAAAAATTAAAGATCTAAGGTTTTCACAGTGCATAGTGTGGAAAATAGGCTTCAAATTTTTATTAATTAATGTTTAGGATTGCATCCCGTGATTTATCATTAGGAAAAGTGTGATCCGAAATATCAATTAATAGAAACATTATATACAACTATATATAATTTAGAAGCATAGAGATTTAGTAAGAATGAGCAACTTCTGATAATATTAATTGCAGAAGAGAAGACACCCAATTGCAGGGAAGAAACTGTGTATCCAATCTGTATGAAAATGCTCAAAAAATTAATAAGTCAAAAGAATATATGACAAAAAGAGGAGGAATGCTTAATCTAATGTCATAGTTTCATCGTTCCTCAAGGGATATAACAGGGAAGGAAGGGAACATAGAACTGTTCATCGGCATCACAGACACTAACCCTCACCAAAACTAACCCTTAACCAGAGGGATCCACTCACTATTCAAAAACTTAGGAATTCAAAGCACTTGAAACAGAGGAATTGTTGACCAGAGCTTTCTTTATGCTCATCTGTGATGTCATCATGTGGTGAGTACAGAGGGTGCTTCAAGTTTTGATGGGCTAAGTTGGTTGTAAGTAGAGGGTGAATTTGAAGGAATAGATATCCCTTAGACATAACTTCTGTATGAAACGATGAATTGATGGAATAAATACCCTTTTGATATTACCTCTAAACAGAAGGATGAATTTGAAGGAATAGATCCCCCCAGACCTGACATCTAAACTAAAAAGTGTTCGAAAGAATTTAGAGGATGAATTTGAAGAAATAGATCCCCTCCGACCTGACATCTAAGCTAAAGGGCGTTTGAAAGAATAACTACCAGTTAGACCTGGCATCTAAGTAGATTCTCCACATGGTGCAATGCAGCTCCAGATAAGCGTGAAATAGGGCAGATTTGCTCACTGGATAGATCATTCCAGCTTCAAGCACGTGATCAAGCTTTCTTTTAGCTTTAAGTTTCATGTCAAGGCTTAATCTATAAGGTCTTTTTCTTACCGCTCCCTCCTCCGTCTCTATTTTCATAGAGAAATTTCCCTTTATCTTTAAATTGATGCACCATATTTCCTTTACTTTTAGAACTTACTTCCACCTCCTTATAGAACTCTTTATTTATTTTTTGTGATAAAGCTCTTTGTTACACTACTACCCATGTCTAAAGACTAAGAATGACCTTAAGGTAGCACAGTTTGTATGCTTCCAATACCAGGGGGGAATTACAAACAATAAGTAATTAAACAGAAAACCCTATTAAACTCGTACTTTTATTTTTGGTGATAGAGCTCTCTGTTACACTATTACCCATGTTTAAGAATAACCCCAAGGTAGCACAGTTCATGTGCTTCCAACACCAGGAGAAAATTATAAACAATAAATAGTAAAACAGAAAAGCCCAGACCCATAATAATGTATAAATAAATCGAAAATTGGTGAATAAAATAAAATCGAAATTGGTGAGTAAGAAAATACAAGTTCGATTCTTATTGAGTAAGATGTGAGACCCTGTTTATGTCCCCAATAGTTGTGGGTACATCCCCCAAAACCCCCATCAATCAATCCAAAAAAACATAAACAACATAAAAAATAAGATTTTTCCAGGTATAACTTTTGTGCCTAAGAATAGTAGCTCATTTGAGAAACAATTAAAACAGCTAAAGAGAATTACTTTAAAAGAATCTAAAAAAGGGAAGATTTCTACCTTTGAAACATGATCCACACTGACTGCTTCGGCAAAAATGGAAGTCCTAAGGCCAATGACGATAAAAACATCACTGCCCTTGAGAGGAAGGCATTTCCCTGGTTCACCAAATCTGGGCTGCAGGATTTCATTAGCAAGGGGATGGTTCAAGGAAATTAGCCTTTGGGAAACATGCCTCCAAGAGAGGCCCATTCCAGTATAATACCCTTCAGAATGGCCTAAAACCTTTCCCCCACCACTAGCTAAAGCATAATCCACTCTTCCAATTCCATCAGCTGAATGCTTTTCAATCTCTGCTTCGATTATCCTTCTCGTCGCGGCCCTGATATCATCCAAGTTAATGACAGCCTTCTTGTACCCAACTGCATCCCTTTCTTTCAAAGCACTGTTGATAAGCTCTATGGCCTCTGATACAGTAAGGAGACCCTTTTCTTCAATTATTTTCAGAGACTCTTCCACCTCTTGCAGGTGGTCATCCATTCTATCAAGCTGGTTTGCAACTACATGAAAATGGTCTCTGATAGCCACCTCCATCTCAGATTTTATCTTCTCTAACTCTCCGGTCAACTTCTGATCTTCCAAATGTAGCTGATCCTCTACCCATTTCTCTATCTTCACAAAAAAATTCTCCAATGTGGCTTGAAACTCCTCCAAATTAGTACTATTAGTACTGTTTTGATTTAAGAACTTTTGAAGAGGATTAATTTTTGGGAGAGATGATGATGGGTATTCTTTACTTATTGGCAAATCTAAGTACAATGATGCTGACATTAGGACAGAAACCAAAGCAACCACAAAGCTAATGAAAACAAATATGTGCAGGGCTTTAGGATAACATCTTGTAGGGTTTTTTCTGCCATGTTGTTGACTCTTTTTTGTTTTTGTTTCGTCTTCATTCTGAGTATAACTGGACCCTAAATACTTTTTGGGATGACCTCTTTTTTTCACAGCTATTTCGTTACAATTATTCTTTGAAGAATATGAATTTACTGAATGAAAATGACCTATCACAGAAGTTGGGGACCTTGTAGTACTTTCAGAATCTATATCCCTGGCACCCATTTCTTCGTTTTCTTCAATTAATTCATTCCCTGCTAATGGGTATTGAAATTTTTTGAAAAAGAAAATAGAGCAATTGTATTCTGAGAGTTTTTTGGCAATATGGGGATTGCCCAACAAAGTTTGGGAAATCTGTTGCATGGGGACCTGAATCCCATGTTGGCAGATTACAGAAAGAGTGCAAGCAATTATCAGACGGTACTTCAAAATAGATTGGAAGAACTACCGAGTAACTACCTTAACTGTATAAGCTTCAGCTGACAACTGAAAACTGCCGTCACGCCCATTCGCATAACCGTTTTATGTTCCTTCTTTTCCCTCTCATGTAAGTTGCCAAAGCAGTACAAAATAATTATAATAACTTTTCAAATTTAATTTTTATTTTTTTATTGTATTTTTTTCTTTTCCCTTTTATTCAAATGAAATAGATCTTGTTATATAAAATAATAAATATACAAGACTATTCAAAAAAAATAAGGTGGTATGAAAATACGCAACAAAGTCTTAAAATAGGTAGAGCATAGGAACAACAAAACAAACAACTAAATAAATAATTATGTCTAGCCTAGCACAAATCTATAACATCGAAAAAAAGAACTAACAAACTAAGCAACCATAACAAAAAGTCAAGTAGAAGGAGGATCTCTATCATGGAGATCACCCTAGCCAGAACTAGTTAGGTCATCCCCCTCAGGTATGGGATCCTAGCCAATAGAAGTAGTGGTATGTTCTCCTTCCTCCTTACCATCTTCATCATGATCAAAGTGGCGAGGGGATATTACTAGTTTGAGTCATGGAAACTGTTGATGTTTATAGCAATGGGAGATATTTTTCTCCATCAAATTCAAATAATATTAATGTTAAAATATCTCTGGGTGACTTGCTATTTTATTATTAAAAGTCATATCCTTTGGTGAAGAGAGGCGACCATGAAGAGACATCTCAATGTGTATATATACAAGGTGTTTTCACTTCATTTGGAATTTGATTGAAGCAAGAAGAATTTGCACTTCAAGGAGGAGATCGATCACCTACAACAGATTGACATTTTGCTTCAAGTAAATTATTATCAAGGAGAAACCATATTATTTGTATATTTGTGCCTAGGAAAGGCACTACCTTTCATTACTATGAATCAGTCTTGTGCTTGGGCCATATTGTAAAGCAGATTTCTGCTCTTATTCCTAAAATATATAAGAGATATATTTTGTTGGGTTTTTCTCCCTAGAGAAGGAGGTTTTTTCCAGGGTATCTGTTGTGTTCATTGCTCTGTATTGTTGTAAATCTGCTTAATTCATTTCTGATCCTAAAACTAACATGGTATCAGAGCGGGTTTAAGCAATATTGTGATCAAATTTGAGTAAGCAACAAAGTTATTTACTCATCTTCTCATTCAAGGGAGTCTATCCAAGCCTCGAAAATGGTGAACGGTCTCAAGGTTGAAGATAGACTTGACGGTGCATCAAACTTCACCTCTTGGAAATTCAGAGTCCTTATTGCACTAGAGGAAAATGATCTTCTAGAATTTGTGGAGAATGATGTGCCCGAACCAACTGATGATGCTGAGAAGACTCAATGGAGAAGGAATGGCACTAAGGCAAGAAATATCTTGATAGATTTCATGAAGGACCACCTTGTGCCTATCATATCTAAGTTGAAGATGGCCAAAGCCATGTTCAAGACTCTACAAAGCATGTATGAGATTAATAACACCAATAGAGCTCTTGCATTTAGGCAACAATTTCATCACATCAAAATGACTAAAGGAGAATCTATCATCTCCTTCTTCATGAAGATCACTGAGTTGAAGGATCAACTATGTGCCATTGGAGACATGATCAAAAATCGAGATATGGTTATGTTGGCTTTGAATGGCCTTCCTCAATCTTGGGAGCCCTTCATTCAAAGTATAAGTGGAAGATCCAAATTGCCAAAGTTTGATCGCCTTCGAGTGGATTGTATTCAAGAGAGCGAAGTTTTATCAATGAAGAGAATCAAGTTCTTGCTGCTCAAACCTCAAAGAGGAAAGGAAGAGAAGGGAGAAAATGAAATTACAAGAGGAATAGAAACACGAAATCAGATGCTACACCTGAATCAAAGAAGGATCTCTCCCATATACAATGCTTCAAATGTGACAAGTATGTTCACTATGCAAGAGATTGTGCAACAAGACCAAAGCAACATGTTGATACTGTAGATGTGGATGATGTCTCTCCTCAGAAGGAATCAAGAGATAATTCAATTGGATTTCTATTTATCTCAGCCCTATCAAGCAATGCCCCAACCGATAGTAGCATATGGTTGATTGATAGTGGCGCTTCACGTCACATTACAGGATATAGAGAGCATCTTTTAGAATCGATGGAGAGAGAAACCAACCTTCAAGTAATAAATGGAGATGATGCTTGCTACTCAGTGAAAGGTGTTGAAGCCTCTTCTCTTTACTTAGACTCTGGCATCTCTCTTCATTTGAGTGATGTCTTTTTCATTCTAGGTATCAAGAGGAATCTTGTATCAATTTCAACCTTGGAGGACAAAGGATATCAAGTTGCATTTTCTAAAGGAAAAGTTCTTGTTTGGCCAAAGAACTCTAGCATCAAGACAACTTGAGTGATTGGTGTTCGGCAAGAGAGTCTTTATAGACTTTCTATTTGTCCAGTTCAAGCATTAATGCATGATTCCTCCAGTTTGTGTGAGCTATGGCATAGGAGACTTGCTCATATTCACTTTAGAGCTCTTCCATCTATGGAGAAGATGGTCATTGGCCTTCTAAAGCTCAGTCAGGAGCATGATGATACTTGTAAAGGATGTGCATTGGGTAAGAATACTAAGGGTCCTTTTCATAGTAGTGAAAGAAGATCAAAATGTATTCTAGATCTTATTCATTCTGATTTGTGTGGCCCAATGTCTATGGCATCCTTGAGTGGTTTTTGGTATTATGTAATTTTCATTGATGACTACTCTAGAAAGACTTGGATTTATTTTTTGAAGTCTAAGGAATCTGAAGAAGTGCTTGAAAAATTCAAAGAATTTAAGGCTCAAGAAGAAAATTTGTCCAGGAAAAGAATCAACGTTATGAGATCTGATAACGGACGATAATACACTTCTAGAAACTTCCGTCACTTCTGTATTGAGGTAGGGATTAAGAGGGAGTTTTGTGTTCCTTACAATCCACAACAAAATGGAGTTGCAGAAAGGAAGAATAGATCTATAGTTGAGGTAACCAAAGCTATGATCCATGATCAAGACTTGTAAATCTTCCTTTGGGCAGAAACATCCAAAATTGTAGTGTATGTTCAGAATCGAAGCCCTCATTGTATTTTGGAGAATATGACTCCTAAAGAAGCCTTCATAGGTGTGAAGCTTGAGGTTAGTCATTTGAGAATATTTGGTTGTCCTGTGTATATTAATGTACCTAAAGATAAGAGAACTAAGTTAGAACCATCTGGCAAGAAAGGAATATTTGTGGGTTACAGTGAATCATCAAAATCCTATAGGATCTACATTCCAAGACAAAAATAGATAGAGATCAGCAGAGATGTCTCTTTTAAAGAAGATGTTGCATTCAAAATATCTAAAGGTTCATTCATGGAGATAGATAATGAAGACCAAGAGACTCCTCAGGACATGGATGTTGTTCATACTCCTGAGATTCAGAGGGAGTTTACTAAACCAAAAGATGTTATTATCCAGTTGAGCCTTTGGAACCTACTGATGGGCCAATAGATATTGTCATAGGTTGAAAGAGACCTCTACGGGCTAAGAAAATAATGCAGGAGACAGAAAATTTTGCAGCTCCTAGAGGCACATTCAGAGAAAGCAAAAGACCATAGAAGTTTCTAGGCTATGTAGCATTAATGAGTCATATCATTGAGTCTGAACCTTCCAGTGTTGAGGAAACATCCAGTCAGCAAGTATGGAGAGATGTTATGGCTTAAGAATATCAATCTATCATCAAGAGTGATGTTTGGGACATTATACCAAGACTTGAAGGAAAATCAGTTGTATCTTCAAATTGGCTTTTTAAGATCAAGCATGTAGCTGATGGAAGTATTGAAAAGTACAAAGCTAGATTTGTAGCTAGAGGATTCTCTCAAAAAGAGGGAATAGATTATGAAGAAACTTTTGCTCTGGTTACTTGTTATACATCCATTAGAACTATTATTGCTATTGTAGCAGCTAAGGGATGGAAGCTACATCAAATGGACGTGAAGACAACATTCCTTAATGGTGTAATTGATCAATAAGTATACATTAAACAACCTGATGGTTTTTTTATTCATGGGAAGGAGTCTCATGTTTGTAAATTGAAGAAGGCCTTGTATGGTCTTAAGCAGGCTTCTCATGCTTAGTATGAGAGGATTGATCGATACTTGATAAGTTTGGGTTTCTCCAAGAATGATGATAATTCAAATCTTTAATTTAAGATAGTTGATGGTGAGGCCTTAATCATGGTTCTTTATGTTGATGATCTATTTCTTACTAGAGCAAAATATCTCATTATCAAATGCAAGGAGGAGTTAGCTTCTAAATTTGAGATGAAGGATCTAGGTATTATGCATTACTTTCTAGGATTGGAAGTGTGGCAGAAACCCAATGAGATTATTCTGAGTCAAGGAAAATACACCATAAACATCTTGAAGATATTTGGGATGATGGAATGTAAATCCATGTCTACTCTGATGGAAACTAATTTGAAGAAGTTAAGTGAGTCTACAACTAGTTCAGGTCTGGTAGATCCTACTATGTACAAACAACTATATTTGCAAGGTTATTCTAATTTTGATTGGATAGGGAGTGTAGCTGATTAGAAAAGCACCTCTGGATGTTTCTTTATCTTGGGGTCTGTAATGATTTCTTGGTGTAACATGAAGCAGTCTTCAGTGGCACTAAGCACTACAGAGGCAAAATATATTGCAGCATGTGTTGCAGCTCGAGAAGTAGTGTGGCTTCAAAATCTCCTTGAAAGATTGTTTATAAAATCATTGGAGCCAACCATTATTCATTGTGACAATAACATTTGTGTGAAGATATCTATCAATCCAATGTTTCATGATAGAAAAAAACATGTTGAGATTAAATATCATTACATCAGAGATATGGTACTGAGGAAAGCTATTCAGTTGAGATACATTTGCACTGATGAGCAGACAATTGATATTCTCACCAAAACTCTCTCCAAAGTGAAGTTTGTGAATTTTCAAGACAAGCTTAGGGTTGTGGAGAATGAAGCCCTTGCTGAGAAGAAGACTCAGCATCAGTAATCTCTTTCAACTTGAGCTAATGCATCTTTCTCTGTGACAAAGAAATTTGAGGTGAAAGCCCTTGTTCCACCCTCTGTGGGTAGCCATGGTGGATGTCATGTTGAGTGACTCAATGACAACATCATGTTGAGAGACTTCATGATGATTTCCTTGTACTTGTGTCTATCCATCCTTTGAGAGAAACCATGGTGGACGTCATGATGAGATGACAACATCACGTTGAGTGAATTCATGATGGGCACTTGTGCACATGTTCTTTCCATACATGGGAGTAGCCATGATGGATGATATCACATTGTGAAATCTTGTACATCTCTGAGACGAGGATTATTGAAAAAATACCTCCCTAGCTAAGAGGGAGTGTTGATGTTTATAGCAGTGGGAGATATTTTTCTCCATCAAATTCAAATAATAGTAATGCTAAAATATCTCTGGCTGATTTTCTATTTTATTATTAAAAGTCATATCCTTTGGTGAAGAGAGGAAACCCTTCATGAAGAGAGGAATCTGATAGAAGAAAGAAGAATTTACACTTCAAGGAGGAGATCAATCACCTACAACAGATTGACATTTTGCATCAAGTAAATTATTATTAAGGAGAAACCATATTATTTGTATATTCGTGCCTAGGAATGGCACTACCTTTCATTACTGTGAATCAGTCTTGTGCTTGGGACATATTGTAAAGCAGATTTATACTCTTATTCCTAAAATATAGAAGAGATATATTTTTATAGGTTTTTCTCCCTAGAGAAGGAGGTTTTTCCTAGGGTATCTATTGTGTTCATTGCTCTGTGTTGTAATTTTGCTTAATTTATTTCTAATCCTAAAACTAACATAAACTTGTTACCCTATGGCAGAAGTCACCCATCTTGAGAACTCCCTGGTGGAGAATTCCATTGGTGTTTTTCCATGAGTGGCAGAGAGGCTCAACCCTATTTGCACAAATAAAGTAGAGACAGAAATCCCCCACCCTCCACAAGTAACTAGGGGGGAGAATGGCATCATTGAGGAGAACCCTGAGCCTAGCTACGAGAGTGATGATGAGAATGGTTGCGCCAATGCGCTCTATGCAGAATACAACTATTACCTCTCAATAAAGCATTCTTGGGAGGGGAAGGTCAGATATGAGCCACATTACATAGGGTATCACCCTAATAATGGATCAATCTCTATAGATGCTCAAGTTCCATAGTGATTTTGTTAGTCTAAACTTAAATATGCAATAGAACATTAGATATAACCATAGTCTTATTATAGACAAAAAATTAGCAGTCAACAATAGCATTATAAAACAAAGTTGAATTGCATTCTTTCCATATCCAAAATGAAATTTCCATTCTAAAATTATGCCAAACTTGGGTGTACTTCAATGGCATCCTAGGACTATCACCAAGGAAGATATGATGTCGGTTGAAAGGCTCAAGATGAAAAGGGTTAAAGAAGTCATGAATCCAAATCCAAACATTCTAGGCCTTAGGTAAAAATTGGAAAAAGTGCATAATAGTCTCTAAATGCCCATATAAAGGGCATAATAGATGGACAACCCCTAATTACACCACATGCTTCTCAAGTGGAAGCCTTTGGTGGAACAAACACCACACAAAGTGAACTAGATTAGGTTCCACATAGGAAGTCAAAATAGTTTGAAAAATCCCACCCCAAGTAGATAGGGAAAAATAAATTCCCCAATGGGCATTGAGATTTTCAACCATTAAAATGTAAGGGACAACAATTTGTATCCCTTACGAGTTGACTAATTTTGGTAAGAGGTGTCGACATACCATGTTCAGTCCATCTACCAAGGGCAAGCAAATATGGTAGAGATTTTATGAAGCATATCGATAGGGATGGAAGAAAAGATATCCTAATATTCCTTCTCTTCATGGGATAATTTTAATTTATATTTCACATTTACCCAAGGCAGCCAAAATTGATTTTATTTGCAAAAAATATCTTTTAGAGTGTGAATTTCCCTTCTAAAGAACCTTAGGGAGTGAATCCACGGAACCTATGCAAGAGGAACATCATGGAATTTGATGATGGGAGAACACCAAAAAGGATGGTGGTTGATATAAATTCCATGTTTGAACCCATTTCCATTCCATAGTAATGAGGGATTAATATTTTCCCATGTTTTCCTAATGCTTTTGACCATGAAGGACACAACAATTTTCACAGGGGCAAAGAGAGTGAGAATGTTAGCAAATATTAACCCTTTCCAAGTGGTTTAGTCATGAGGAATACCCTCAAAGATACAATTTTGGAGTAAAACTTTCCATATCATGGATAATCCATTTGGCACAGAGAGCCAAACCTTGGCAAAAAATGTCAATCGAACCCATCTGTCTAGCCTCCTTAGGGAAACAACAGTAATCCTATGCAACCTTGTGAAAACCTTTTCCAGTGGAAGAGTTGGCCCAAATAAAATATTTGGGAATCATTTTAAGCTTATAAATAAAGTTTTTTGAGGCTAACCAATAGGAAGAGTAGTCGACATGAGTATTTTCCAATACCTTATAACAAACTTGAATTTCCTAACAAGGGATAGAGGCTTGGTTATCCAATAGGAAAGCTTTTTCGCAACTAGATCCATCACATATTTCCAAAAGATAGAAGGGGAAGCCTAAAATGTAAAAGGGATACCTATAAATTTAAAAAAATCATCATACTGAAGCCATTTTCAATCATACTGACTCACCTAGGGAGGCAGAGGGAGGAATGATTATATGTAACATTATATCTTTTGCCACTGAATAGAAGATATGGAGGCAAGAAAAAGAGTATCAACATGTTACATAACATTAGCAATATTAATTCCATCCTCAATGAGGGTAAGAAAGGACCCATCTGATAAGTGACCGTTAAGGAGTTGAGAGGGTTCCTCAATAGGGAGAGAATTCCTTGAAGAAAACCTTGGGATTGAGCATTGGCTAATGGGTATCTAAAACCTTCAGCAGTAAGCAACAAGAAACCTTGTCGAATGGGTCTAAAGAGACTAAATTTTTTGGAATTGATGTCATTAATGGAAAGGAAGACCAAATAATTTACAAAAATCATATGAATTGATTTTTGGAAGTTATGGCCAAACCCAAGGGCTTCCAACATAGCCAAGATGAAGGGCCATTCAATATAGTCATAGGATTTCTCAAAATCAATTTTGATGAACATGAATTTTTGGTTATACCTACGATCCCATTCCATACCATCCCAAACAATAATGATATTATCTAATATGTATCTTTTTTTAATGAATCCCATTTGTTTAGATCTAACAACCAAGGATAAAAGATGGCAAAGATGGAGTGCGAGTACTTTGGCAAAGATCTTGTAAGAGACATTAAGCAGAGTGATGGGCTACCAATAAGAAATTAACTCAGGATCTCCTTACTTGGAAATGAATTTAATGTGACCCTTTTTAATTCCAACCCCTAAAGATTGGGTATTAAAATCTTCCATACAAACTTGATATAGGTCCAACCCAATAATATCCCACAATTTTTTATAAAATTCATATGGAAATCCATCACATCTAAGAGCTTTGTCATTATCCATTAACATGGTATCCTCCTAAATGTCCTCAATGGATGGCATCTTGTTTTAAGTGACTCTTTGAGTGGGATTTAAATTGCATGGAATAATAGAGAGGCATTGGGAAAGGGATTGTTAACTCTTAAATGATGGCTCTTAGGCTTTGAACACTTGCTTGTAATGTCATGTGAAGACTTGAATCATTTTCAGTACTTTAGTAAGGCATTGGCCAACATCCTAAATGGATTTTATTTTTCCGAGAAGCATGTTGGGCTTTGATCATATGAAAAAATTCCTTGGATACCCTATCACCCATCTTGAGCTAATGTAAATAGGCTCATATTTCAGCCCCTCTTGCATTATACTAGTTTGTAATTTGAATGTGTTTCCTAAGTTTTGCCACTTGTATTTGATAAGCTCATAGAAATAAGTTTTCTCAAGCACCACTAGTGCATAGTTGAACTCAAAAAAGGTGGCAGAATAGGAGCACCACCTTATCTTAGCTATCTGGTAGCCATAAATGTAGATAAGTTGAGTGATGTGTGTGATAGCAGTCAGACCATGTTATGCCCTTAACCTATAGTGTGTGAAAAAAATGTCAACAAGATTATTCTAAACCCAAGATCTAAATCATTAAAAGCAAAATCATCATAAGAGGAGTTGTAAGAGCAACAAAGATGATATGCAAAGATAAAGGAAATATTATATAATATCCATAAATAAATTCTATATTTTACAAATGAGAAGCCTTGCATATATAGGTAAGGACAAACAATAAGTCAAACTAACCAATGTGGGATAAATCCACAAAAGGAAAAACTAGGAAAAAGATTAAAATTATCTATATAACCTAGAAAACATGAGAACCAACTCTAACACCCCCCTCCAGTGAAGCTAGGGCTAAAAATAGCCAAAAACAAAGTGACATATCCAAAGAATGAGTCCCAACAAGGCCTAATCAGGTATTCATGTAAAATATATATCCATGAAATGAAGAAAAGAAGAAAACCCCTAAGAAGAAAACTCTCCCTCTCCCCGTACCCCCCCCCCCCCCCCCCCCGCCCCCCGCCCAACAAAATGATGTAAAAGAAATAAAATAAGGGAAAGAAGGAAGGAAGGACTTCATGTAGAATACTTGCATATATAGGCAAGGAAAAATAATAATTAAATCAAACTAACCAATGTAGGATAAATCCATAAAAAGACAAACTAGGAAAAAGATAAAAATTATTTATATAACCTAGCAAACATGAGAACCAACTCTAACACACCCCCCCCCCCCCTCAAGTGAATTTAGGGGGAAAAAATAACCAAAAACAAAGTGACATATCCACAATATGATTCATGTCAATAAGGTCTGATTATGTACTCATGTACAATATATATCCATGAAATGAAGAAAACTCGTAGGAACAAAACTCCCCCACCCCAAAATGATGTAAAAGAGATAAAAAAGGAAAGAAATGAAGGACTACATGTGGAATCCCCCTTAAGGAAAAATTCCTTTACCCCACACAAAGATCAATACTATATAGCTTGCGTGGATGGAAAGGATGTAAGTAACCATGTACATAGGTGGTGAGATAGTCCCAAAAATAAAATGTTCTTCCCATAAATCTACCTTCCTCCTAAGTGTTGTGAATATGATGTCCTAAAGAAACATCACTTATAAAAATATTGATGCCAATAGGAGATACAATACACTATAAGAGTCTATTAAGACCTCCATGAGTGTAGTCCATAGAGTGAAGTATTTAATATCCAAATCTAAGTGTATGTTTCTCAAAGGAACCAAACACATAAGCAAGTGGATCCAAAGTGGGACAAATAAAAAACGTATTAAAAGGAGTAGCAACAAGCTCTAGATCAGAATGTGTAAAAATAATAGGTTCCTCATGGAAATCACCATCTAAACACATATCCTCAAAAATAAGAGGAGTAGGCGATGAATCAAAAAAAAATGTGGCACAATAAAAGTCATCCTCAGGAAGTCATGATGGTGTCTCATTCATGATTTCTAAAAGTGATGCTGAAGGTTCCACATCCTCAAGAATAATTTCCTATTAATTAATGAAATGAATAAGAGTACAAACTATATGAGGAGTAATAGGTGCCTCAAAAAACCATTGTCAAAAGACAAATCCTCAAAAACTACTAAAGGAGGAATAGTGAGAGGTGTAGGAGGTAAGAATGCCTTATCTAGATCACCATCAAGAAGTATGTCCTCACAAAATGAAAAGGAATCATAATCCACATCATTAATAAATAGTGAATCCTCACTAGGATAAGAATAAGGAAGTGCCAATATTGCCTCACCCATGTCACTGTCAAGACTCAAATTTTGAACAACATCAATGTCATCATCAAAGGATAAATCCTCACTAGCGGGAGGAAAGGGAATTGAAACAGAAGGAGATGGAGTAAAAGAGGGTGCAAAAGATCTAAAAGACTCAATATCCTTCTCAAATAAGACTACAATAGCATCCCAAGATTTCTTTGGTGATGTGGCACAAATGACATAGTACTACAAATTATCTAAAACATGAAAATGATAAAAAGAAGAGCCTTATCTTTCATGGATGCAATCCAAGCAAGATCTTCCTCATATGTAAAGTGGGGAATGTCGCCAAACACCATTATCCACATGTATTTTAGTTATGAGTGCATATTCATTTTGATCTTCCAAATAATGTTGTTGGAGGTGTTGAGGGGTTCAAAGAATCAGGAATCTAATGTCAAAAAATAAGGAGAAAGTCAAGAAGAATAAGAACCCTTTTGAAAAAACAAATCCTCCATGACAATTTAACGTCTCTTGATGAAATTAATGAACTCAACCAAAAAAGTGTAAGGTCCCCGCAAATTTGGCACTTTATAATTGAGTGTTTTTTACAAGATAAATTAACCCATGGATGTATAGTCAAAAAACATACACTTTTGAAAAACAAAATATACTCAATTTTGAGTCATAGTTCAAAAATTATAGTCTTTACAAGTTTTTTGTCATTAAAATAGGTTAAATAAGTAAACATTGCACAAAAATTAAATTCACTAAGGACCAAAAAATGCTTCATCACTTCATGAATCTAGACAAAATCTTCAAAAAAAGTATTTCTAGCAATTTATTTAGCAAAAACCAAGTACAAGTCAAAAATGGGTGAAAGCCAACTTCAAGAAGATTCTTTGCAAGATCCAAAAAACATATTTAAATGGGCCATGTTGTGATGTCTCAAAATGTGGTATGACCTAATGCACAATGGTCCTACCTATTATAGGCTGAAATTATACCTAAAATAATAGTCTCCTAGAATCATATTTAAAATTACATATCGTACGGCCTCAAACCATAAAAACATTGACCAGCTATCCAGATGATGAAAATAGATTTTTACAATAATGTTCAAGCTGCCAAATGAGTTGTATGATCTACTCAAAAATACTTGAAACTTATATGGTATAAAATTTGGGACTATTATCTAACCATACCAGGGCTCAAATCTAAAAAAATAGACTTGTAATGCCTATGGTGAGAGAAAACTAAACTGGTGGTAGGTATCTTCCAGTAGACCAATGAGCAGGTTTTTGAGTAGAAGAGATGTATGACTTGATATATAGAGATTATAACAAATTTTAGAGGTATTAAAACTCATATTTTTATGCCCCTATTCATTTATATTTATATTTTGATGTATGGCTTTAAACTATCAAAAAACATGTACAAATTGCCTTATAAACTTCCAAAACAAACTTAAACATGGGTCTAGCAAAATAATCACCTAATGGTAAAGCCTATGATATGCATGGCCTGATCAATGACCAAAAAAATATATTTTAAATCTATACAAAATACCTCCAATCCATTGAGAATTTTTTTTGATAAATGGACAAACTCTTGTAGCAACAAACTTGCAAATGGATGGCTACAACACCTCCAATTCTGATATCATGAAATGAACGTCAACAAGATTGTTCCAAACTCAAGATTTGAAGAATTAATAGTAAAAGCATCACAATAGGAGTTATAAGAGAAATAAATATGATATGCAAAGATAAAGGTAATATCATATAATATTCATAAAATAACTTCTATAAGTTAAAATGAGAAGCCTTGCATATATAGATAAGGACAAACAATAATTAAGTCAAAATAACCAATGTGGGATAAATTTACGAAAGGAAAAACTAGTAAAAAAATAAAAATTACCTATAAAACCTAACTAACATGAAAACTAACTCTAACAGTGCGTCTAAGGATATGTGTTGCCAATTTGTAGCTTACACACCTTCATAGTAGCTTGTGCATTTCTCTATGTTCTTAATATGACCGACCTATGTAATAACCATGGCTAAAAAGAGTATATATAGGAGGTAGTGGTTAGTATTTGATCATCATATTGTGAATTATGTTCTTATTGCATTGTTCGGGAGGTTTCCCTCTCGAAGTGGTTTAGTCATAATATTCAAGTATTATGCTCTTTTGCCAAGTGTTATTATGAATCTACTTTTTATACTCTTAATTTTGTGATATATAATTCTATTATTATGAATCATCTAAGTAATTTCCTTACAAGTGGTATTATAGCTTCGATTTGGGCAAGTTTATACGACGTAGTTTTTTATGGATTGACGTTTTGAGCACTAGAAGGCCAAAAAAGCATAACTTGTGATCTGGGAGGAATTAAATTTTTTCATTGCCACAATTTTGTTCATGAGGGTTTTTTTACAAAATATATATATATATATATATATATATATATATATATATTTTTTCGAGTAAAAAAAATTAAATAAGTCTAGAATTTTTTTACCTTGTGTAAATTACCACTCATTGGATTCATCTCTACAAGACAATTGAAATGGTGTATTCTACTAGTACACTTTTTTTGAGGTTGAAACCCACCTAGGTTTTGTGCATGGTTGGTTTGAACACTTGTAGATGTGGGAAAGGGAAATACAATTCAAAAACTCCTCACAAGCATGACATGGAGTCTAGAACTTCTGATCCATGTATTCTGAAGGTAGTTCAAAAACTTAAGTCAGAGTTATAAGGCATGGTTAAAAAGATGATTTTGATATGGTTCAAGGGGAATTACAAGGTTGAGATGGGACCTAGATAACATGATGGATCAATTGAAACAAATATCTAGGCAATTGGCCAACTTGTCAGCTCAGCCATTGTAAAATAACCCTCCACCACTTCAGTTTGGTTCTCCTCCTCCAAACAATACCAACACCAATTCTGGCCCTAAGCTAATGTTGCCAAAATTGGACTTGCATAAGTTTGATGGTAATTATCCACTCACCTAGCTCACTCAAATTGAAAACTTATTTGATCTACATTAGACTCCATGTTCATAAAAGTGTTATGGCCTCTTTATAACTGGAACTTGAGCCATTCATTTGGTATCATTGGTTGTGTGCTCAATATAAAAATAATGGTGTCCCAATTTCATGGTTGATATTTTATAAGGATTTATAGTTCCATTATCACAATAATGTCTCTAAAAACTACTTCAGTCAGCTAGCCAAGTTACATCAGACTAGGACTATTAAAGGCTAGATTCATCAATTTTAGAATCTCTCCTTACATATGATGAACATCACTAAATAAAATTTGACTAACCTATTTTTGGGTGGCCTCAAAGATAGCATTTAATTGTAATCTCACATGTTTCATCCCAATACTATATCTAAGGCCATAACAAGGGAACACATGGTTGAGGAAAAAGAGATGATCAGACAAAGACCTTTCACCAATGTCCCTCAACACCATCATTTCAATATCTTACTAAATTGACACCTCATCAAGTGGAATAAAAGCATGCAAAATTTTTGTATTTTGGTTGTGATATAAAATGGAGCAAAGGAAATCAATGTGCTAAAAATAAGTTGTTTTAAATTGACATCACTAAAAAGGAGGAAGAAGATGAGGAGGCTTCAGGAGTAGATTTGGAAGAACCTGAGGATGAATCTAAAGATTGTCAACCTCCTACTTTCTGTCATACACTTTCATGCATTATTACTCCTCAAACTCTTAAGTTTGTGGGTTTCTTAAAGAATCTGAATTTGATTGTGTTAATTGACTTGGGGAGTACACATAACTTTATCAATAGTTGGTTACTCATTTGAATTGTTTCATTTACCCAACTCCAGAATTTTAGGTCATGATTGTAGATGGTGATATCGTTAACTATTCTATAAAATGCCATATCACTAAGCTTGCTATGGGAGACTATCTATTATATTCTCCTATGTTTTCTATTCCTATGGGAGGAGCTAACATTATTTTTGGAGTGCAGTAGCTCACCACTTTGGGAACTATTGAGATGAATTTCCAAGAACTATTCATGTAATTCCATTCAGAAGGTAAGACCTTTGAATGACGTGGATTATGAGATAAATCTCCACAACTTTTTGGTTCCCACCATATGATGAAGATTCTTAGAAAAGGTAAAAAATGTTTTGTGGCATGCTTATTTGTCATAGAGGTTCAACCAACCAAGGAGTCTACACAACTTGATTTGCAAAGGGTGATAGATGACCATTCTATTATTTTTGGTGACATGTTAAAAGGACTTCCTCCAAGTCATGTACATGATCAAAACATCAGAATCATTAGAGGAAGTACACCACCCAACATCAAACCCTACATGTATCCCTATTTCTAGAAGAGTGAAATTGAAAAGATGGTACAAGAGATGTTGGAGGCATGAATCATTTGACACAGTCAAAGTGAATATTCTTCCTTGATGTTCATGGTGTATAAGAAGGATGATAGTTGAAGGATGTGCTCAGACTATAGAGAACTCAATAAATACACCATCAAATATAAGTTATATTCTATTAATTAATTATTTTCTAGATGAATTGCATAGTGCTATTTATTTTACCAAGTTAGACATTCGCTCTAGGTCTCATCAAATTTGCATCCACGATGAGGACATGCCTAAAATAGCTTTCAAAACTCATGAAGGCCATTATGAATTTATAGTCATACCTTTTGGCCTCACAAATACACCATCTACATTTTAGAGTTTGATGAATACTATTTTTAGGCCATTTTCGATAAAGTTTTTATTATTGTTTTTTGATGATTTCCTTATCTACAACAAAAATTAGCAAGACCATTTGAATCATGTGAAATAGGTGCTTTCAGTTCTAGAACAACATTAGATTTATATCAAACCTTCAAAATGTGATTTTGGTGTCTAAGAGGTGGAGAAATTGGGTCATATTATTTCACATGGATTGAGAGTTGATACTAATAAAATCCATGTGATGATGGAGTGGCAGGTTCCCAAGACCTTAAAGAACCTCCAAGGATTTTTGGGGCTAACTAGTTACTATCATAGGTTTATCAAAAATTATGGTAGCATTGCAACCCCACTCACCTCTTTGCTGAAAAATACTCCTTATAGTGGATATATTCAGCTACCAAGGAATTTTAACAATTAAAACTGGTTATGTGCACAACTTCAATTTTGGCTACTCTTGATTTTTCAAAAAAATTTGTTATGGAGTGTGACGCATCAAGATATCACATGGGGGTTGTATTCACATAAAAAGCCAAACCACTATCATTTAAAATTCTCCAATTTAAGGAAAAAAATAAGATAAAAGTAATATATTAGAAATAAATGATGGATATTCTGCATGTAGTGAAGCAATGGAGACCTTATCTAATAAGTTGGCACTTTTAGGTAAAGACTAGTCATGATAGCCTCAAATATTTTTTGGAATAACGATTGTCATCTGAATAGAAATAGAAATGGGTGACAAAAATGTTGGGCTATCATTTTTAAATAGTGTATAATAAAGTAAAAGAGAATATGGTGGCAGATTCCCTCTCCTAATGGGATGAATTAGTTGAGGCATCATTATGTGCCATGACCATGTGGCAGGTAGATTGGCTAGAGGAAGCATGATCATAATAGGAGACTGACAGTGCTACTAAGGATTTGATTCAAAATAATTAGTAGGGTTTTGATGAATATAAAAAAATTACATGGAAAGGGAACACATTATGGTATAAATATAGATTATACCTCTGTAGGCATTCTCTTATCAAACATAAAATTGTTCAAGAACTTCATGTCTCTCCACTGGGAGGTCACTCCAGATTTTTTAAAACATTTCATAGAATCAAGAAAGATTTCTTTTGGGAAGGATTTAAGGGTTATGTCCATAAACATGTGGCTGAATTCATGGTATGTCAACAAAATAAAGGTTAAACCATTAAAACCCTATGTCTTTTACAACCTTTATCCATCCCTATCCAGCATTGGGAAGAGGTTTATATGGACTTCATTACAGTGATACCATGGTCTAAGGGTAAAAGTGTTATCATGGTATTTGTGGATCAAATCACTAAGTATGCTCAATTTTTTCCTTATCATAGTCATTTGTTGTCAATACAATAACTACTACTTTTATCAATATAGTTCAGAAATTGCATGGTACTCCAAATATCATTGTAAGTGACCAAGATCCCATATTTACTAATAATTTTTGGATTGAATTATTTGTATATTTGGGTGCCCAGTTGGCTCATAGCTCATCCTATCATCCTTAATATGATTTAAAAATAGAGGTATTTAAAACATGTCTTGAAGGGTATATTTGTTGTTTTGATTCTGACAAATAGGATAAATGGGTTCATTGGTTTCCACTTATTGAATAGTGGTATAACACTTATTTTCACACTTTTCCAAAATGTCTCCCTTTGTGGCATTGTATGAGTATCATCCCCCATCCATCAATCCATCTTTGACATTGCATCCTAAGGTTTGAGTTGTTGAGAAACACATTCACCATCAATAGGAGGTGCTAGTTAGTTTGTGAGAATTTAGCAATGGCACAAAATCGAATGAAGTAGTAAGTAGTTCAACACTACAATGAGAGGAATTTTGACATAGGTGATTAGGTATTTTTGCATTTTCATCCATATAAGTAGATGTATCTGAAGCAAAAAAAGGATAACAAGTTGTCGCCGAAGTATTATGGCCCTTACCAGATCTTGCAGACAATTAGTAGTGTGGTTTACAAGTTGGAATTACCCCCAGCTCTCATACATATGGTATTCCATGTATATTACCTAAAGAAAGTAATTAGACATATATTTTTCAATTAGATTGAGTTACCTAAATTGGATGAATAAGGTTGAGTTGTTTGGAGCCTGAAGAGATCCTTCATATGTGCACTAAACAACTACGGACCATAGCCATTAAGTAATATTTGATCAAATGGATGAACTTGCATTCTAAAGATGTAACATGGGAGGATGAATCATTCCTAAAACAACATCCTGGTTTTATTAAATGTTGATAACAACATTGATTTTATTGGGAGAGTCATTCTATGCCCTTAAACTATAGTGCATCTAGGGATATGTGTGGCCAACATATGGCTTACACACCTTCATATTAGCTTTTGCATTTTTTGATGTTCTTAGTATGGTCAGGTTATGAAATAACCATGGATAATTATAGTATATATAAGAGGTATTAGTTAGTCTTTGATCATCATATTTCTAATTATGTTCTTATTTTATTGTTGTGGAGGTTTCCCCTTTGAACTAAATTAGTTAAATATTCAAGTATTTTGCTCTTTCATCAAGTGTTATTATGGATCTGCTTATTCTAATCTTAATTTTGTGAAATATAATTCTATTTTTATGAATCATCTAAGTAATTTACTTATATACCACCACTAGATCCAACTTGAGTACTGAGATGGTTGAGGTACAAAGTTTCAAATTATATAAACGTGGGAAATGGTGGGCCTATTCTAAAAAAGTGCAGTATTCATAAAGAATTGTAATTTTTTGGATATTTGGTCACTTTAATTTCCAAGTGATGAAAAATAATATGGGAAAGTGGAAATAAATGACAAAATATTACAAGGCTTCAATTGGAAACAAAAATATGTTATCGAATGAGAAGTATGGTTGGGTAGAAATCATAGCCCGATCAAGGTGCTTGAGCACATGATCATATCTACTTTAGAGATTGGAGAAAGTGTAACAAAATTTAGATGTAGGATAATGTGTGAAATTGAGACCACAAAACCCAAATTTATTGTGTATGAAAATCCATGCTTCCCTTTCGTTGGTTATCTAGCACATGTGCAGGTGATTGATCTTGTCAACATGATACTCTACCATATTTAAGTCACTAAAAATGGCCCAATGGGTGTCTGGGAGTTCATTAGCAATTCACTACCATAAATCTTCCCTTTCATGATAATTATTTGAGACAAACATATTAATGATCTCAAAAGCGCAGTTATAAATATTAAAAAGTGTTGAGATGACATGATGTGTAGGATCAGAACCAGAGTCCACATAATGCATCTACCATGTTGGATAAATAAATATAATTTAACCTCCATGACCCACATCATGAATACTTTTCATAACAAGCCTATCAATCCATATAATTTTACTGGCATTGCAAAGAATGAAATCCATCACCTTAATTTCTTGAAGGTAGAGAATGTCCATTTTTTATAAATTTCCTCCAAAAATATCACACAAAGTACATGTGATTTGTGTATTTTATACCCAAAACATTCCATGAAAATAAATTCATGGAATATGGGTGTTAAAAGACATATCTTCAACATCCAATCCCTCAAGATCTTCATAACAATTTTTCAAAAAATGTGCATTGTTTGAATGCATAATTACTTGCAAGTTGACAATGTCTCTATTCTGTAAAGTCTCTAACCATGAGGGTTGGTTGTATTTTTTACCCAAGTTGAGACAAAGGTGAGATATGTCTATCTTTATTTGTATGACCCCAATATATTCTATTTGATATGGCCTTTTAGCCATGAAAGGGGAATACAAATAGTTGGGTAACTATGTATTTATTAAAATATAGTCCAACATGTTAGGTATAAGTATATGATTTATTCTATTTGTAAATATTTTGATCTCAGGAGAAAACATACAGGTATTCTTATATTTCCTTTTATGGATTTAGGCATGAAAGAGATATAGTGGGATTATATTTTGATACGTAAGGAAGACATGTATGTCTGTGACTCTGTATTGACATTCAAAGAGACAAAGACTATTTTATTATATTGCCTCTATTTTATTTTAAGGCCCATGGTCCTAGAGGGAAAATGGTTATAGGGTTATTAGTAGGTAATTGTGTATTTAATTACCTCTATTTTATAATTTAGTGACTATAGAGGGATGTACACAGTTGTCTATGAGAACTAGTTATTACCTGAGCGGGCCTTCACTGTCAAAATTCAGAATTGATACATGTTTCTTAAAAATTCACTTATGATGTAAGTTGAAAAGTGTATATTTACATATTTTTAAATTGATTGGATTGCAGTTAGATTAAATCCTAAATATGTAGCCCAAATTATGGGTGAATTTCATTAACTCTTCTGGTGTCACTATTTCATGTCATTTTATTCTATATTTTGTTGAATTCAGTTACAATTGAATGGGTAGAATACTATAAATACACAAAAAGTAGTAAATGACATAGAATCAAAAGCTTTTATATGTGGGAAAGAGTTTTAAAATTTATCTAATTAATTTCACTCAATCCCAGATTTCTACACCAATTATATTTATCTAAGGAATTGAGATATTTCAGTATCCATTTAAAGAAACTATTTGTTTTGTCTAATAGATAAATTGGGTTTACAGATCAAATTTGGTATAAGAGCAAGTGATTATAGGACCTTGCTTCAGTTATTATAAAAATCTATTTAAATTTTTTAATATCAAATTTTTCTTTATGATTCTTCTATTTAGTTGAATATACAGGAAGGCTAGTGAGAAGGGAAATTAGAAGGTGTTCCAAATCATTGGTGTTAAGTTGTGGAGCTAAAAGCTTCAACTCTTTGCAAACAGAAGGAAAAAGAGGTTGCTGAGATCCAGGATCACCGGCGTTGGTAACAGGACCGACGTCGGTCGTGACCAGTGCAGAAGGCCACCGGCGACGGCAGAGAGTCAGCCGACGTCGGCAGAACCAGACAAGCAGGGACCGGAGTCGGTCGCCTGTGTGTTCTAGAACTGTTCGTTGCATGGACAGTTAGTTAAGTGAACAAAGTGTTTGCATGTAAAGGCTAGTTAGAGTCTTGAGCTGCGAGGATAATTGTCTAAATTAAGAGTCTAAGTTATTGTTTAAGTGTGGGATCTATTTATAGAACTATTGGCATGTATTGTAATTAGTACAAGATAAGGAAGGCAAGGAAGTTCCTTCTTAGTGTAAGATCATTGAGTTGCAGGTTGTTGCAAGCTCATAGGAGATCTACATGTGTGAGTATGGTCTGTTGAATTGTAGGTTGCAGGTTCATGAGAGATCAACTTGAAGTACTATAGAGTGCTTGGTGAACTGGCAGGGTTATTACTGACTAGTTGGAGAGGTGAACACCAATTCTGTTTGTGAGTTGGTTGTTGGGACTGTTTTTTGGTAGGAGAGTGTTGTAGAAGAATTACTATACACTTGAGGTGTGGGAAGCCTCTGTAAGGTGGAAGAGTGTGGCAGCTCTTTATTGTATTCTTTTCTGTAAAGTGTTAATACAAGATAGTGTATTGTCTCTCATATTCTGTGCTATTGGTGAATTCTAGTTACTTGTATTTCTGGTTATTTCCGCATTTATAATTGCTTATATTTGGTAATCATATTGTGCTCTTTCTGAGGAGCAAGATCCTAACAAAGTGGGATCAGAACAGGTGTTGTTCTTGTGATCCCCCAACAAAGTGGTATCAGAGCTGTTGGTTGGGATACTAACAGATTGGATTAGATCTGGTTAGTGTGTTTTGATTACAGGTTACTCACAGGGTTTCTGTTTGAGTGGGAGTTGAGCAATGGCAGAAGACAGTAAGCTATGAATGGAAAAGTTTAATGGCAAGAACTACCAATTGTGGAGGATGTAGATTGAGGATTATTTGTATCAAAAAGATTTGTACTTACTGTTGGGTGGGGTTAATTGCAAACCCTCAGATATGAAAGATGAAGAATGGGAGGTTCTTGATCGAAAGGCTCTGGGATCTATTAGATTGAGTCTTGCATCATCTATGATTTCCAGCTTATCACAGTGTAAGACAACGATGGAGTTGATGGAATCTTTGGCAAATTTATATGAAAAACCCTCAGCTTCTAATAAGGTATTTCTTATGAAGCGTTTATTTAATTTGCAAATGTTGGAAGGTGGATCTGTTCATAGCCATCTTAGTGATTTCCATGGTTTGGTAAACCAGTTAAGTTCAGTCAATATTGTATTTGATGATGAAATTAGAGCTCTCTTAATCTTGTGTTCATTACCTAAAAGTTGGGAAGGTTTGGTAATGGCAGTTTCTAATATTGTGTCTCCTTCAAAAGTCTTAAAAGTGGATGATGTTGTGAGTGTGATCTTGAATGAAGAGATACGCAGGAAAAGCACAGGTGAGTCATCAGAGAATGCTTTGAGTGTTAAAGGCAGAGGAAGGCAAAGAGAGAAGATAGAGCGTGGGAGATCAAGGTCCAAGATAGGCAGAAGATCCAAGTCCAGGTATGGCAGAATAACTTGCTGGAAGTGTGGAAAGCAAGGGCACTTAAAGAGAGATTGTAGATCGGGTGAAGATCAGCATGAAGGACATGAAGAAGAAGTAGATGTTGCAGATTACGCTGCATGGGATGCTCTGGTATGTTCTTTGGATAAAGTAGAATCTTGGGTTTTAGATTCTGGTGCCTCTTTTCATGCATCCCCACATAGGGAATTTTTTCATGAGTATGTCCAGGGAGACTTTGGAAAAATTTGTGTAGGGGATGGTAAGCCTTGTGAGATTGTTGGCAAAGGGAAAGTGAAGCTAAAACTGCAGACAGGTAACACATGGGTGTTAAAGGAGGTCATGCATGTCCCAGTTCTGGAGCAAAATTTGATTTCTGTTAGAAGTTTGGGTGATGAGGGTTGCACAGTAACTCTCACAGCGGACTCTTGGAAGGTTACCAAGGGTACACTTGTTGTAGCTAGAGGTAAGAAAGTAGGTATGCTTTATTTATCTACTTGTATTACTGATTCTCTTTCTGGGTTATCTACTTCAGCTGTAGATTCGGAGATGTGGCTTAATAGGCTTGGTCACATAGATAAGAAGGAGATGCTTGTTCTTGAGTCAAAGGGTATGCTTTCGGATTTGGAAGGTATGGATTGTGATTTCTGTATGCAGAAGAAGAAGGTGACGTTTCTTGAGGAATCCGATGTTAGTGACAAGAACAGGAAAGCCTTGGTTTTCAAGGAGAAGGTGACGGACAGAGTTTAGCACAAGATGCAAAAGAATTTTGAGCAGAGCAAGGGTGTTTTGGACAAGGATTTGATCCAAAAAGGGCTCGCGGGAAAAAGTCAGGTCTCACTAGAAAAACACAGAGACCGACGTCGGCAGGAAAACTGGCGTCGGCATCCAGACAGGGACCGACGTTGGCTATGTACAGCCTGATGTCGGTGACTCAGGGCAGATAACTACCGGCATCGGCCAGGGGAAAACGACGTCGGCAAGGAGGCAGTCGCATGAAACTGACATCGGTCGGGTGCAGACTAAGATGTGACCGGCATCGGTTACTGAGACGAATCTTGGGTGGACAGCAAGCTGTCATGGAGTCTCAAGTGCCCATATAGAAGACTGAAGGTGTAAGTAAGTTCTTAAATTCATCATTTCCCTTCTTTACACTACTTGTTGCTCACTTATGGCATAGGACCAGGAAGTTATTGAAGAAGCAGAACAGGTAGATCCAGGAAATAGTGGGAGCTTGGCATGGATGAGGATGTGATTCCTTAGAAGAGAATCAAACAGGTGTTTTGAGTAGAGTTGCTAGCTGAAAGTAAGCACTGAGAGACGAATGGATGTTCAGGATGAAGAAGAGCGGAAATGGATACGTGAAATGAAAGATTAGGGTATATGGTCTTGTATAGCTGCAGGGCAATGGAGGTTTGATCATTGTGTTTCTCTTTACTAGGTTGGATAATATTAGCTACATTATCCTATTACTGTATGATGTGCTTGTTGCAGGGTTACATATACAGGGTATTGTTGAACTAAAGGTAAAGCTAGTTCAGAAGGATGTCATGGAGAATCTGGGAGTAGCAAGATTCTTTGGCATGAGTGTGTTCTAGAGACATGGGAGGTCACATGTTGACTTTGTTTCAGGATGATTGTGTGAGACCGGTTAGCACGCCGATGGTTTGGACAGTTCACAGAACATGTTCTTGATTCACATAATGAGGTTGAGTGCATAGTATGTACTAAACCTGAGTTTTCCCAAGCAGTGAGAGTTGTCACAAGTTGGAGCCAATCTGGGAGAGAACCATTGGAGGGCAGTTCAGTGGATTCTTACAGGGACTAGCAGCAGGTGCACATGCTATGCAGGTTCAAGTTTATTTTCTACATGGTTTTTAGATGTGGATGTGGCAGGTGATTTGGATGACAGAGTTGCACCATGGAATTTCTAGTGGTTGGTCTTCAAGAGTGATCTTGAGGAGGGATACAAAGCCAAGGGAACAAACTAGACGGAGTACAGGTATAGGTACAGGTTGCAGCTATTTATCTCCAAGTGGGAGATTGTTAAGTTGTGGAGCTAAAAGCTTCAACTCTTTGCAAACAGAAGGAATAGAAGGTTGCTGAGATCTAGGATCATCGGCGTCAGTAGCAGGATTGACGTTGGTCGTGACCAGTGCAGAAGGCCACCAGCGACAGCAGAGAGTCGGTCGACATCGACAGAACCAGACAAGCAGGGATCGGCGTCAGTCACCTGTGTGTTCCAGAACTGTTCGTTGCATGGACATTTAGTTAAATGAATGAAGTGTTTGCATGTAAAGGCCAGTTAGAGTCTTGATCTGCGAGGATAATTGTCTAAATTAAGATTCTAAGTTATTGTTTAAGTGTGGGATCTATTTATAGACCCATTGGCATGTATTGTAATTAGTACAAGATAAGGAAGGCAAGGAAGTTCCTTCTTAGTGTAAGATCATTGAGTTACAGGTTGTTGCAAGCTCATAAGAGATCTACATGTGTGAGTATGGTTTGTTGAATTGCAGGTTGCAGGTTCATGGGAGATCAACTTGAAGTACTATAGAGTGCTTGGTGAACTGGCAGGGTTATTACTAACTAGTTGGAGAGGTGAACACCAATTCTGTTTGTGAGTTGGTTGTTGAGACCATTTTTTGGTAGGAGAGTGTTGTAGAAGAATTACTGTACATTTGAGGTGTGGGAAGCCTCTGTAAGGTGGAAGAGTGTGGCAGCTCTTTATTGTATTCTTTTCTGTAAAGTGTTAATACAAGATAGTGTATTGTCTCTCATATTCTGTGCTATTGGTGAATTCTAGTTACTTGTATTTCTAGTTATTTCCGCATTTATAATTGCTTATATTTGGTAATCATATTGTGCTCTTTTTGAGGAGCAAGATCCTAACAAAGTGGGATCAGAACAGGTGTTGTTCTTGTGATCCCCCAACAATTGGAAGAAGATAAGCTTCTAACAGCCAAGGGTTTGGAACCACTAGCCGTGCAAGATCAACACATGAATAATAGCACTTTGACACTTGAAGTGTGAGATGGTATTTTGAAAGGAGTAACCTTTCTTCCTTGAAAATCATTCAAATAAAGTGCAAGGCACTTTCATTGATGCACATATGAGAGGAAACAGTTGCAGTTCGATTACTAGTCTTACATAGAGGGCAGATTGAGGTATGGTTATAATCTGATTTCATATTGGTATTAACAAATTATTTTGGTTCAGTTAGCCAATTTTGAGGTCTTATTATTTTGGATTATTAATCATATTATGGACACTTATGTCCATGAATATAGGAACAAGTGAAAAGACCAATTCCATGGTAAGATATGGAAATGGCAAAAAGGCAATGTTTAGTATTGGATAAATTTTTGCATTCTGAGTTTTGAGTTTTTAAACTAGTTTATAGATTGGTGTGTTCACATCTTTTTTGAGAGTTGTAGGAAGTAAAAAAGAAGCTATTTAAGACACCAACATGAACTAGCTAGTACTCAATAGGTGAATTTCACACTCTTGCAAAGAGGTATGAGTTATTTTCATTATAACTATGTAGTGTGATCTAGGAATTTTACTCAAGAGAGGATGGTTAGTATGGTGTTAGTTCCAAAATGAAAACAAAATGAAAGAAACACACTAATAACATAACATCTCTAGGCTTAGACAATAGGGAGAGCTTAGTTAAGAAAAACAATGACAAACACAACTAAAATGTAAGAAATAAAACATAAGAATTCCTTCACCTTCCTTGGATGCTCCAAATGCCTTTGTAGTAATGGTTTACTTAGTTTGTGCTCATGAAGTCCTTGGCAATGGAAGCTTGGCTACCTCCATTTCTCCTTAGCACCTTGGGCTTGTGACTTGGCTTGGCTTGAAATCAATTTGGCATGGTAACACTAGTTTCAATGGCTCCTTGAAGATATTTGTGCATTATAAATTTACACCAAGATAGCTTAGAAATGATGTTCATGGCCTTTCTATTTATAGTTTTTTGCAAATGTCTAGAATCAACCTGAATAGTCCATCTCAGGATTAAGATGTGTGGCTAAGGATTAATAAAATTATGCAATTAAAATTGGTAAATAGACTCATCAATATTTGGGATAGAGGATAAATTAAGAGGCATGGAGGGATTTGATGAGGCATGGAGGGCATGAATCTTGATATTTGTGGTATTTATGGCCTAGGGATGTCTTCCCAAGAAATGAGATCACTCGATGATGCAGATATTCAATATTTATTTCCAAAAATAAGTATTCAACAAGTTTTCATGGAATTTTTTATTAGGCCTTGATTTGTATTAATTATCTCTTAAGCATGATTAAGCACTTTGTGCACAAATTACTCAAATTGATCAGAATGCCTTGTTATTGGTCCAAAATTTGACTAGATTAGAATTGAAAGTTGCTACCAGATGCATTGGAACTGTATTCCCATTTAGGATGTTACCAATAATAAATAACAAAGGCATATGTTTTATACAAAATATTTGACAGAAAAGAGCAATCCAAAGCACGTGGATGCAAAATTGGCATTTTGACTCAAATTGATTTGATTAAAGTTAGCTGGCCCATAAATTGCATTACCCCATTTAGGGATACCTTGGCCAAAATTGGCACTTGAATATGTCATCTCCACATCAATTAGCATGTTTTAGTGTTTTTAATCCAAATTATGCATGTTGGGTGGAACTTGGTCAAAAGTCTATTTGGAGGTTATTGGTGGCCAGATTTAGGTGTCTATAGTTTACTCCTATTTGGAAAGGTGTTGTAAGATATAAGTATAGTAATGTCTTTTCAAAGAATGAAAAGGTCTTGTATGCCTATAACTGCAACAATGATAAACTAATTATATGATGCCCCCTCAAGAGAATGGTTGGCACAAGTAAGTCGACAAACAATCCCTCAAAAAGAAAGAAGTGATATGAGGGGACCAAAGAAAGGAAAGATGATGGGTTGAAAACATAGTGATAATGAAAAATTAGTCAAAATCATTGAAAATACAAGTGGGATAGTGTGCAATGATTTGCTCAAAGGCGGTTATAAACATTGTACCCTAATAGTGACAATGTCGTATGATAACATAATGATTCGCCCAAAGGTAGTTATAATCATTAAGAAGATGGAGCTACCCCAGTTAGGATAGACAAATAAGATAATAACATGCCCCTGTATGCGTAGAAAAAGTAAAGTGGTGACAACATAATGATTTGGCCAAAGGTGGTTATAATCATTGAGAAATGTAGGTGGAATAGTGTGCAATGATTTTCCCATAGGCAGTTATAATCATTAGACCTCGATTATGGAAAACATGATAAACTGGGTTGAGGAGGATGATAACTTAACACAGAGGTTAATGATGAATTGGAATAACCTACTAGTAGGGAGATGCTCATTCAAACTAATAAATGTTGAAATTCTTTCGTGTTTAATTACTCTGTTTGGGATATGATTAGGATGGAATCAAGATGTCGATGATGAAGAGATGCCACCATTACTAAATAGACTTCTTGAAGCTTAGGTTTGTTGTATAATGTGTTGGTAGGCATCATGGTATAACATCATGAGGACTTGGTCAAAATATGTATAAGGATTGACTCCCAAAATCTAATACTCAATAGAACACAATGCACCAATGATAGAAACCATGATGACAATGTAAACATATGAATATGGATGAATTCGAGTGTAAGTGTGGGAAAGAAATCACCCAATGAACACACATAAATTGAATCAAGGCAACAGTGCTAAAAACAAAAAAATAGACAGACAAACAAATAAAATAAGTAAAAATAAACAAACAAACAACGCAATAGAAACCCCATGAACTTGCCCCTAGAAAATAGGTGACAACTTAAAAAATAAATAAAATGGGGGAATAGAAGAAAAGGAAGGGGGTGGCCAAGTTGTCTCTATATGCACTAGGCAAGTGGACGCTGCCTACATAGTTTCATGGATGTAATATCTAATAAAAAACTTCAGGCCAAATGTAGTTCTCCTAGGGAATGGGAAGAATATGATAATTGAGAAAAATACATAGAATGGATGTGATAGAAGAATAGGAATGGTCTTTAAAAATGGAAAGTGTGTGAGAGAAAAAGGCCAGAAGGATGGGAAAACTAAATGACAAGTGATTTTTTTGTAACTTAGTAAGGGTTCCCAAAATTCTTAAGGCAAAGAAGTGGTCAATGTTTTTATTCTTTTCTAATGATTTCTGAAATATTTATTGGAATTTTTTGAACTATCTCAACTCAATCAAGAATGATGAGATGCTAAATGGTTCAAGCTCACAAAATGATGAGAGAATTTAAACAAAGGTTGCTCATAAAATAGTGAGAGCGTTCAAACTTAAGTTACTCACAAAATGGTGAGAGCGTGGCTTAAGGTACTCACAAAATGGTGAGAGCATGGCTTAGATTGATTGAGCTGACCTTAACAAGTATCAAACACTACCTACATAGTCCCAGAGTAAGATCTTAAGTCACTGTATTTCTACCCTATAGCGGAGGAATTTGACCAGTGTAGTAGTCAATTCAAAAAAAATAGGTACAGTTGGTAAAAAGGCATAGCGTGGCATAGGAAGTGGCAAGTTGGTATGTCAAGGCTTAATATTGCCCCTAGCTTTCCCATAGGCAGTTATAACTAGTACACAATGGCATAGATCAATGGTACTAGTTTACCCAAAGGTAGTTATAATTAGTAGCAAGACTGGTGGTAAGAAAGGCATAAAAAATAAAAGATGCAACTGCCAAAACTTTTATCACATTATCCCAAAATAAAATCTCTGTCTGAAGTACTTGAACCAAATGATGAAATTGATCAAATACCTCAATGCTAAAACTACGTAATAAATGGAAAAAACCAAGGTCAAACAGACTAGAATTTAGAACATATTGGGTCGATAGAATAGAAGTGGAAAGTGGATACAGTGAAGAGGATGGAAACGGATGGTATTTGGATGGTATTTGTATAAATAAGAATAGTGATAAAATGGCATAACTAAAATGGTCCTTACAAATAATACACCTTAGTACTTAAGCATAGTACCGCTTGAGATGAATAATATTCATTATCTCAAGAAGTTCATCTCCATCTGATATGGTGAGCTTGCATGCTTCTAATCCATAATTTGTAGTAATGATGAAAGACCCTATCCAATTTGGTTTGGATTTCCCTTTATGCTTCTTCTTAGTCATGGTATTCTTTTGGTTTTATTTAAGAATAAGATCACCAAGTTCAAATGGTTTATACTTAACACATCGATTATAGTGGCCTTTGAGTCAGTTTTGATATGCTCTAAGATTGTTGAGCACTACTATGTGTTTCTCATCAAGTAGGTCTAGCTCTTGTAAGTGAGCTACTCAATAGTCATGATCATCCAGGACATGCTTGAAAGAGATGAGTAGTGTAGGTAATTCGACCTCAATGGGAAGGATGGCTTTAGTACCATAAACAAGTGAGTATGGAGTGGCTCTAGTGGGGGTATGATGATTGGTACGGTATGCTCAAAGGGAAAGGAATATCTGCAAGTGCCAATCATAACCAACATCATTGAAAATATTTTTGAGAATGTTAACAATTGTTTTATTGGATGCCTCAGATTGGCCATTACCTTGAGGGTAATATGATGTATAAAAATGTTATGTGATGTTATATTTAGTACATAACTGATCTACATCCTTGTTCTTGAATGATCCTCCATTATCAGATATAATGTCAGAGGGGATACCATAGTGGCAAATGAGATGATTGAAAATGAATTTGGAAATTTATTTTTTATTCATGTGAGGGGTATAGCTTTAACCCACTTAGTGAAATACTCAGTGGTAGTAAGGATATGTTTATGGCCATCAGATGAAGTGAGGTTAATCTTCCCAATGAGGTCAAGTCCCCATGTAGAAAATAGCCATGGTGTCAACATCAGTTTCAGAGTTTTTGTTGGGATGTGAATCAGATTAGTATGTCGTTGACATTTATCACACTTTTTTACATATGTAGTGGCATCTGTGTCTATTATGGGCCAATAATAACCAGTATGCAAATGCTTTTTGGATGGGACTTCTCTACTAGATTGAGCTCCACATACTCCTTCGTGAACTTCTCTTAATGCTAGTGTAGACTCTACCAAAGTTAAACAATGAAGTAGGGTTCCATCAAAACTATGATGATAAAGGGTGGATCCAAGTAAATTATAATGAGTGGAATGATGAATGAAGGCTTTGGTTTGTTTTTGAAATAGGTTAGGTAGAAAAACTTGTTCATGAAGGTATTTGTAAAGGTTTAAGTACCAAATAGAATTAGGACCAACAATATCACAAATCATGACAACAATTGAAGGTTCATGAGCTGGTGCTGACAAATTCTTGATGAGGAACTGATACTCTCTAGATTTATCTATTTGTCAAATCAGAGAGCCAATAGTAGCCATGGCATCTACAATTTTTTTACTATCCCTTGGTATGTGCTCAAACTGAATGTTGGCAATTTGTTGTTTAAGAGTGTCAACCATGGCTTTATATGGAACTAGATTGTCATCTTTGGTCTAAAAATGATTTGTGACCTAATTGATGATTAACTAAGAATCACCATAAACTAGGAGGTGAGATATGTTCCAATGCACTACTTGTCGAAGTCCTATAACAAGTGCTTTATACTCAGCCATGTTATTTGTACAAGGAAATATGATTCTAAATGATTTAGGGATTAGATCCCCTTGTGGTGTAATAAATAATAGGCATGCCCCTGATCCATGGGTAGTAAATAAACCATTAAAATACATCTTCCTAGGCTACTCCTCAAGGGGTGTGTCAATGACGATCATTATGGATTCATTAGAGAATTAAAACGTGAGTGGCTATGTCTATGAGAGGTGCTTCAACAAGTGAATCTACAAAAACTTATCCCTTGATTGTTTTTTGATTGACATACTCTATATCAAACTCACTAAGAAGCATGATCCATTTAGCCATTCTACCTTGTAAAGTTGTTTTAGATAGTAGATACTTGAGTAGATCTACTTTTGAAATGACCATGGTCCTATTATTCAACATGTAATGGCACAGTTTCTGAGCTACAAAAACCATGGCCAGATAAGCTTTTTCAATAGGTGCATAGTTATGTTCATATGTAACCAAGGTATGACTTAGGTAGTACATAGCATGCTCTTTTCCATTGTCATCATGTTGAGCCAAGAGTGCCCCCAGAGCATGGTCAATAGTTGATAGGCATAACAAGAATGGCTTTCCTAGCATAGGAGGTAATAAAATAGGCAGATTAATAGGACAGTCTTTAATTTGTTAAAAAGTTTTTTTTTAGTGATCATCCCAGTAAAATGCAACTCCCTTCTTCAAAATGTGTGTAAATGGATGGCACTTATCTGCTAACTAAGAGAGGAAGCATCGGATTGACTAGATCTTACCCTGTAAACTATGGAGTTGCTTTAAATTGGTTGGTGGCTACATCTCAGTTATAACATGGACTTTAGTTAGATCAACTTCAATACCTCTATGAGACATGATGAAGCCAAGTAGTTTACCTAAAGTTACATTGAACACACATTTCTTTGGATTGATTCTGACTTTGTACTCCTATAATCTTTCAAATATCTTATGCAACAATACTAGATGGTCGACTCTGGTTTTGTATTTTCTTAATATGTCATCGACATAGTCTTCAACAATATCATGCATCATATAATTAAATATGACAGTCATGGCCCTTTTCTATGTAGCTCCAACATTCTTAAGGCCAAATGGCATTACTTGATAACAAAATGTTCTCCATGGAGTGGTGAATGCTATTTTATGTTCATCTTCTAGTGTTATTCTAATTTGGTTGTATCTTGAAAAGCCATCTATGAGTGAAATCATTTCATAACCTACTGTGGATTCAATGATCATGTCAATATTAGGCAAGGGAAAATCATCTTTGAGACAAGCTTTGTTAATGTCTCAAAAATTAGTACAAATTATGATACCTTCAGACTTTTTAATAATAAGTACCACATTAGAGATCCATTCTGAGTAGTTAATGGATCAGATATAACCTACTTCTAAGAGTTTTTCTAACTCTTTCTTTAATAATATAACAATGTGAAGATGCATCTTACGTAGCTTTTATTTTACCAGCTTAGCATCAGGTTTAACCACAAAGTGTTGCAGAACCAAGGCCGGGTCTAAACCTGGCATGTCAAAATAGGCTCATGCAAACATATCTACAAATTCTCTCAACAAAGCTATAAAGATGTCATGTTCCTCCTCACTGAGGGATGCTCCTAATTTTATCTATTTTAGGTATGATGGAGTCTCGATATTTGCCTCTATGGTATCTTCAACTAAAAGGGTTGAACCATCTTCTAGGATAGTAGGCAACGACTTGAACTATTGAATTATATTAGGGTCCTCCGTTAGGACTTGCTCTTCAACATCTCCTAGGCATGATGAATTTGAGTCCCCTAATGGGAAATTTGGCCATGTAACAAAAATAGTCAAAAATTCTTGGAGAATTTGATCAAATACTTATTATTGCTCAAAGTTGAACTCTGATCCACATGCAAGTTCATCGTTGGTGGTCTCTTAGTCTAAATTTAAAGAAGAATGAACACCCCCATCTAATAGAACCTGAAATAGGTTTTCACCACTAGACTGGCCTTTATATTTAATTTTTCCCTAGTCAAAAAGTGCCTCAAATAAGTTTTCACTTTGGGACCTCAATGTTTTACTTATTTGTTTTTGGCTAAGGGTGTTCACTCGCTCTCCAAAATACGCTGTAGGATCCAATGTGATTAAGAATCTTGATTTGTGATCTCCCAATGGAATGTCATCTCTAAGGCCTAAAAAGTCACAAAATGCCTCATCATTCTGAAACTCATCAATCAATAGACTGGATTCTTGTTGGTCCCAATCTATCAATTGGAGATAATATAATGGTAATGGATTGCGATGAATGGCCATGGTAAGGGTACAAATGGCTTTTTTATCAAACAAGTTGGTTTCAGCTAGGTTATCAAAGGTGAGGCAATGATCAGACTCTACTTTTCTATCGACATCATCATCACTAGTCATTGGTGATGGATTTTGAATAAGATATGCGGGGTCACCCCCAGATGGTTTAAATCTAAGTCCATAAGGTCTTTCATACTTAGTCATGGAAATTGGCTCGATGGTTCCTTGTTGATTCAGTCTGAGGCCTCTTCCTTCATAATTGTGATGCTCCATGATCCTATTAAGAATAGGATACTTTGCATTTTTATAATAATTAGCTTGATTGTCATAGTATAACCATGATTTGTCCCCTTTAAGAGGGTCAGGTTCTAGGCCAGATGCTGGTACAAATGTGATAGGTCCCTTATCTTTGTTCTTTTGTTGCCAATACATATATGGGATGACATTAGGTCACCCAAAGGTTTTCATATTTTGAGGAAGATTGGAAATATGAAATGTATCATGGGTCACATACTCTCTTAGTCCATTATTTGAAATGGTGAAATGATTAGAAGCTTTAGAAGGTGGCATGTGGAAAATGGAATCCAAATTATTAAGATCTACGTAATTATCTGGTGAAGGATCAATAAGTATAGCCTTTCCTTTATCATGCTTGAAACTTGGATTCATATTGTACTGATAATTATAGATTTAAAATTTAGCCTCAAGATGCTTGTAATGTTCATATGGCTGTAAATCTTCTGGAATATTCACTTCCATCCCTGAGTGGAAAAATTTGATATATTGGTGCAACATTGACAGGGCTGCATGAATCTCATGTAACCAAGGCCTACCTAGAAGCATGTTGTATGATAACTCAAGATCAAGCACATGGCAAAGTGTATCATGGGTCAAAGGCCCAATGATAACTGGAAAACTAATGGTGCCTTGTGATTCTCTTTCTTGATTATCATAGGCTTTGATAGTTATTGTTTCTACTTGGAGATCTATCATTATGTACCCAAAAAGCTTGATGGACTTTAGAGACACTATATTGAAGCCATATCCATTGTTTATAAGGACACCTTTCACTTTATGTCATCTTATATAAACTTCTATATATAATGGATTATTATGGAGTGGGCCAAGGGAAGATATATCGCTTTGGTTGAATGTGACTTATTGGGCTTGAGCTAGGTGTCCAATCAAAGCTTAAAATTTATCAGGGGATATGTCACTAGCAACAGTGGATTGGGTCAAAAACTCATTCAATATATTCTTATGGATTATTGACATTCACAAAAAATCTAAAATAAAAATTTGTGTTGGTGTCTTTTGTAATTGTTTCATAATATCAAACTTCTTGTCTTGGTCAGTAGTGAATGGTTTATTCTGAGGCTGAACGGTTGGTTGGATGATAGGTAAAGTGGAAGATGGTTTTGGGCCTGGGATAGTAATCTTTGACCTCTAAGTTGTGATTGTATAATCAAGATTAAATACTGGACCATTATTGCTAACCAATGTTGGGAATGGTGTGGGACCAGACATTACAAGTCTCGATTGCCAGTGCACTTGCATGTGATCACGTGACAAGGATGAGTTGTCGATATAAGGTCCAAAAAGGGAAGTCCTAGTTTTCCTATATGCATTTCCAAGTGAAAAAAATATTATCCATGTAATTTGTCTAAATTTTGTTGTTTAGCAATGGTCTAGGTTGATTAGTGCTTGGTCTAGGATTAATGGAGATGGGATTAACTCTACCCGCTGTAATATGACCTAAAACCCTATTGTAGTCATGTGCAACTTCATGGTAGGTTTGTTGGTTGTTACCATTTTGACCATGGTTTTGTCCATTGTTATATCATTATTGGTTTTATTGTTGATTTTATTGATTCTGTTGGTTCAGCCTTTGATGTTAATTTTGCTATTGCATTGATTGTTGTTTTTGTTGTTATTATTGATTGTTCTGTTGTCATTGATTATTATGTCAGGGAAAGGGGTTTTGATAGATCCCAAGAGTTTGATTGGAAGTGGAAGCAAAATTATCTAATGTTATCTCTCCATTCTCCAACATATTCTTAATTAGATGCATGATTTGGACACATCTTCGTAGATTATGCCCATTGACCTGATGATAATCACAAAATTCATTTTCACGATACCAATCAAGATAAGAAATGCCTTGTAGATAATGCTTTGGTATAGGCCAAATAATCAAATTAACATCTATAAGCTTATGAAATACAAACTCAATAGGTTCTCTTAGGTCACTAAAGACACAATGTGCAGGCACGGTTCTCCTAGGAGGGGTTTGTAATGGCAATGGTTGATGTATTTATTGTGCAGGTCTTGGTTATTGTGCTTACGGCATTGGTTAGAGAGGTTACTAGGTAGGAGTAAGATAAAAAGGTAGTGTAGATTATGTTTTCACTATTTTCAAATGATGGGATTTGGTTACTCCATTTTCCAAAACATTCCTATTACAGTTAAATTACTTTGATCTTTCTTGGTTATTGGCCTGTACCAGTTGTGATACTTGTGCTTGAATGGGATGTTGATGTTGGTCATTTTCCTGATTAGTACCTTGATTTTGATTAGTTAAATTAATATTGATGACTTCTTTATTGATGAGTTGCCACTCGATCAACAAACCTTTATTAATGATTTATTTGAACGTATATACACATTGTAGTTCTAAATGGTAAGCTATCTCACTATGCAAATTTTTGGTAAATACAACGACTAATTATTATATAGTAAACTATGGGTGAAATGGCTTGCAAGGGCTATCCATCATTGTAAATAACTTGTAAAACTCTCACCAACTGTTTGCTTTACTTGTGTGAATTCTACTAATGAAATCTCATGCTCGAGATTATAGGAAAAGTGATGCACAAACTTATCAAAAAGATCATCAAAATCCATTATTTAAATTTTGGAAAACTTTAAAAACCATTCCAAGGCTTATCTATCCAAGCTCTTTGGGAAAAACAACAAAAGGTATATGTTTCTATATGCCACTAGTTGACATGCGACAAAGAATTCGGTCAAATGAGTCATAGGGTCACCTTTCCCTTTGTATTAATTGAATTTCAGTGGTTCGTATGCTAGAGGAAATAGTATATGCAAATACTCCATGTTGAATGGATATGAACATACGTCATCTACTTTAAAATTTTTAGTTTGTTTCCCAACCTGAATGGCAGCAATTGCATCCTTCATCTGTTGAAATTCTTGGGATAGAAAATTGGAAGGAATATTGGTTTGAAGAAGAATTTGGGTTGATGGTTGGGAGGTCACAAGTGGGACACTTTGACCAGGTTATGATGGAGATAACTATTGGGGTACATTGGTTTGGTTGGGGAATGAACTGGGAATATGCATATGTAGATTAGGATGTACTTGAAATTACACACTTAGTTGTGCGATATTCTAGTTTGGGTTGGTGATAAAGGTTTGACTTGGAGGATTTCATGGTTGGGACATAGAGATATAACTATATTTTGCCTGCTATGGTTGAAAAGGGACATGCTTCTGACTATTGAGTGGTAACTTGTAAACCAAAACCCTATCTCTGGATTTGTGGCACATTTTGAACCAACGGTTGTCTAGTAGGTAATTGAGAAACATAGGGACCTCCTTGTTGCATGAATCTTTGTGAAAAAATGAAAGCAAGTTGTAAATTTGACATTTGTTGCTAACCAATATTTGCACGTTGTTGACTAGTCATTACTTGGTTTTGGATCGGCATATTAATTTACAACTAAAGAGGTATGTTCATCATTACCTGACAAGGTGGAACATTTATTTCCCCTGATTGAGGTCGAAATGTATTTGTCCTCTATTGCGTTGATACACTAGATTGTGCCTGTTGTTGTGAAATACTACTCGTTACTTGTTGAGGAGTAGGGTTCATCACATTTTATTATTGAGGTGTGACATTGGTTGTTGTTTGATTACCTAATCTCATAGGTTTTACACTTGAAGAAGCAGTCAGTTGAGGTTGGGGTGTAGAAACTCCCATTCCCTGGTATGATGACCTATTCATAGGATTAACTATAGGCACATATTGTTGGCTAATTGTTTGCATGTTAGTACCACTTTGATCAGGATTGGATGTTGTTTGCACATTATCTACTACGTTTGGATCACTATTTAGTGTAGAGGTTGAATACACTTCTTTAATAATGGGCATATGCATCAAGTTATCTATTAAAGCAGTTTGTATGAATGGGTCAAAATTTAGATTCTCTTATCCAATTAACTCTATCGACACTCCTGTTGAAGGAAATAGGTCAATGAGAGGCCTACTTACCATGTTCATTTGATTAAAATGATGTGCTAGATTTAGATATGTTTGATATGCTATCTACATTTGGTTAAAGTGCTCTTCCATTATGTTTTTGCTCGATCAAATATATTAGGATCTTAGTACGTTGTTTGGACTAGAGCCATAGGATTACTAGAAGAAGCCTATTGATCATAAATGATATTATGAGGCACTCTTACTAGACTTGGAAAATTTTCATGGGGAAAGTCTGTTGGAAACTTGGCCCCTACCTCTATGGATCTAACCAAAATCTTGTCTTTATTCTCTAACAAATGTTGCTCAAACAAAAATGGATCATACATGGAAATCGTATTAGTAGAATATGATTGTTAAAGTACTGGCTCATCCACTACAGGTATTGTAGCTAGGTATTGTGCAATTTGCTCTTGGTCTTACTCTAAATAAGGTGGTGTGTTATCCAGATAGTTAGCCAATGGATCTTGGATTTGTGCCCCTGATTGAGTATTATAAGAGGGATAGAAATCCATCTCATAAACAATATTATCTGCATAGGGGTCTTGCACCATTTCTTTCTATGCAACTACATTACCAATCCCTAGATTATACATGAATCCATTACGAGTGTAAGAATACATGTTGAGATCCATAGTCAATGCTTTTATGATAAAAGGTCAAAGAGTTCTTCAAACTCTAAAAAGGACAATGTATAAAATAGATGACGTTCCAACTTGGTCTAGATTCGTCAAAAAGATCAAAAGCTTTATGTAAATATTTGTGAAGTATCTAATGTTTCACTATTCACACAAAGATAAGCAAGTAAATGGACCTAAAATCAAAATTCCAAACTCTAAGGTTGAAGTGTTTGAAATTAGTCTAATCTAGGTTTTGGAAGTTGTTAGGTATTTTGGCCAAACCCGGCATCAAAAGTTAGGCTCAAATAAGGCATATGCTAGGACTCTTAGCAAACGGTGTCAAAATCTAGACTTTGAAATAGATGAAACTTTTAATCTAACAGATTTGAAACACTTCTAACAAACACTAGGCATTTGATTCTTGGACATGAACTTGATCAACTAGGTATAAGGTATGAAATAAAAGGCACTTTATAAATAGTTTATTTTCTCACAAAAAATGATATAAAACTTAGTTTTTTTGACAAACAAGCTAGACGAAAGTGAGCAGTATAATTGTTTTAGACAAAAGATCACAAAAGTATACTTGGATTGGTCTGAAAATGTAGGAACAAATTTGAACCCTATGAAAGAAGGTCTATGAAACAATATTTAAAATGTTTTGGGCAGCGTAACGATGCTATACTACCCAAAATGTGTTACAAAAATATTTGTTTCAAAAAAATTCTAAGACAAAGATATTTTCCCATAATTTTGACAGCATAACCCTACTTTTTTTGACTCAAAATATTGTGGTGTATAGATTCAAAGTGTAAGTGTTTAGCAAAAAATGGCTTAATTATATCAAGTGATGACAATGATTATGAGTCTTAAATGGCCTTCAACCCAAATTGGAAATTAAACCTAAGTTACCTCCAGTTTAGTCCAAATGGCGAACCCACTTAACACATCAACCCTATGAACTTATAAAGGTGTAATTTTGAATTTAGATTATAAGTGAAGGACTTTAAATAAATTTGGTAAAGGTCTAGACTCAATTGGGCAGCATAACTATGTCAAAGTGGATGATATGACTCTCAAGCTTTGGATGACTTTTTGAACAAGGCAAATTGATGATCTCACATAGGCAGCATAATGCCTCTTTGTTCAAAGGAAAATTTGGATAATGTGTTTGGTTTGGATTATTTGTTTCCACCAAGTTTTGACTTTAAACAAGACCTTTATCTAGGATAAGACCAACTAATTAACCGTTCTTAGATCTTAAACTGATAAGGTTGCTTGGTATTGTTAGAATCTATCAATATACGTTATTTGAGAGGATTTTAAGTGTTATCCAAAAGTAAATATGCATTATATAGTCAGGTTTTTATACCCCCCTTCTCTCAAATGATAGTACTATGACATGGACTTTGAGGTGCACCTTGCACCAACAATACTTCCATGGTAAGTGAGGATTTGTCTAAGATCTAACAAGTTTCTGAATGATCTAAGGGAATCAATTGCAAAATAACGTTTACACCAAACAATGCAAAAAAAAAGCATGGATTTTGGGTCTATATCAGTTCACTTGTTGCAAAAAAGTCTAGTATTTTTTGCAACCACTACATCATGTTGTTCACTCAGTGTAGTACGATGTCCAAAGTGCCACTATGTCCCGTGTGCAACTTCAAAGGAGCCAAATAAAGTCAATGCTGGGAGATGGAACCCCAGGTCAAAACTTCCCTAAAGAACTTGTAAGAGGTGATGAAGTCCCCCTCGCAAGCCAAGTTTACATAAAAATAAAGAAAGCATGAAATAGAAAGACTTTAAGGTCATTTTCAAGATCACCCAAACTTTGATGATATTTTGAGGAGTATTTTAGATGAAATTCTTTCTAAGCTTTGGACTAGGCTACTTGCAATAAGAATGATGCTTTTGATTCCAAGGGTTCCCTATAAGGGACAAATAGAAGAGCATACACGCAACATTCATCTTTTTACCAAACAAAGATTTAATCCAAACAACTATTGCAAGCAAGAACTGACAGGTGTGTTCAAGTTTCAACCCAAATGAAAGTGAAGTGGTGTTCATTTGACCCCTTGGTCTTAGTTGCAAACTTTGAAAACATTCGTCAAAAATATCTAAATTCTTTATTAAACACCCAAAACAAGGTTCCTAATTGATTTTTAAGCATACAAAGGTGATTTAAATATGTTTTGAGAAAATATCAAGCTTGGTCTTACAGCAAAAATGTTAGCATGTTTTTTAGCTTTGAAGCTCTTTTTGGTTTGAAATAATGAACTTTGGAAAAATAGTTCTCAGGTCTATGTTTTTGAAAAAACATAGTGACCGACGTCGGTTATATACAACCAACTATGGTTACATTGGCTAACCAAAATCTAACCGATGTCAATTTTGCTATCCGATATCGGTTAAGCTATGTAACCGATGTCGATCTTACTTATCGATGTTGATTATTGTGTAAAACTATGGCAAATAAAAATGGTAAAATAATTTTAGAAAATCAATTTGCAAGAGTTTTAAGGGTCCAAATAAATATTTTAGAGGTCCAAAATGATCTTCAGGTGTGAGATGCGTCTGATCTCACCAAACATGTCATAATGTGATCTGAGAATTTGACTCAAGATAGGATGGTTAGTATGGTGTTAGTTCTAAAATGAAAACAAAATGAAAGAAACGCACTAATAGCATAACATCTCTAGGCCTAGACAATAAGGAGAGCTTAGTTAATAAAAACAAATGACAAACACAACTAAAAAGTAAGGAATAAAACATAAGAATTCTTTCACCTTCCTTGGATGCTCTAAATGTCTTTGTAGTAGTGGCTTGCTCAGTTTGTGCTCATGAAGTCTTTAGCAATGGAAGCTTGGCTACCTCCATCTCTCCTTGGCACCTTTGGCTTGTGGCTTGGCTTGGATTGAAATAAATTTGGCATGGTAACACTAGTTGTAATGGCTCCTTGAAGATATTTATGCATTATAACTTTTCACCAAAATAGCTTAGAAATGATGTTCATGGCCTCTTTATTTATAGATTTTTGTAAATGTCTAGAATCAACTTGAACCATCCATCTTAGAATTGAGATGTGTGGCTAAAGATTAATCAAATTATGCAATTAAAATTGATAAATAGGTTCATCAATATTTGGGATAGAGAAGCAATTAAGAGGCATAGAGGGCTTTGATGAGGCATGGAGGGCATGAATCTTGATATTTATGACATTTATGGCTTAGGGATGGCTTCCCAAGAAATGAGCTCACTTGATGATGCAGATATTCAATATTCATTTACAAAAATAAGTATTCAACAAGTTTTCATGGAATTTTTTATTATGCCTGATTTGGATTAATTAGCTCTTAAGTATGATTAAGCACTTTGTGCATAAATTACTCAAATTGATCATAATGTCTTGTTATTAGTCCAAAATTTGACTGAATTGAAATTGGAAGGCACTGTTAGATGCATTGAAAATGTATTCCCATTTAGGATGTTACCAATAATAAATAACAAAGACACATGTTTTGTGCAGAAGATTTGACAAGAAAGAGCAATTCAGAGCATGTAGGTGCAAAATTGGCATTTTGACTCGAACTAATCTTATCAAAGTTAGCTGACCCATAAATTGCATTGCCCCATTTAAGGATACCCTGACCAAAATTAGCACTTGACTATGTTAGCTTCACATCAATTAGCATGTTTTAGTGTTTTTAGGCCAAATTGTGCATTTTGGATGGAAATTGGTCAAAAGCCTATTTGGAGGTTATTGGTGGCCAGATTTAGGTGTCTACATGTAACACAAGTTTTGGGTTTGAATCTTTGACGTCAAGATAACCTTTGGGTGGGTTACTCTTGATATAAAATATATATCTTTATACGGAGTTATTTTTCAAATCCTTTTGAATGTTAGCGTGGATCATCTAACTCTTTGAGAAAGAGTTGAAAAGATGAAACCATTACTATTCATTTGTGAAAACCATGAAAAGGGAATAACCCTTATTAGATAGATGGCTTATTTGAATAGTTAATAAAACATAATCATAGAAAAAAAAAATATGCTTAGTCATCACTTCCAACACTATTGCAGAGAAATTCTTACTTATTGAATTTGGGAAGGAAATTTTGATAAAGTTGTGTTTGAAAGGGTATATATTGGCTCTCTTATTTCAATTTTTTGAGGAAACTAACTCAATTGGATGAGTTGTGGAGGTATGAATCAGGGAGAAATCGGATGGTGAATGAGACCTTGAGACAGGTTTAAAATACTTGGTTTCTTCTCACTTTTAAATGATATTTGCTTACAATTACTTATAGATTTGTAAGTTGTAAAGAAACTTTTATTATGAAAATTCTCTAAGTTAACATTAGAGTTTGATAGGTACAAGTAAATATTTGAGGGACACAATAGTTGATTATGTTGTTTATAATTCCCTTAAAAATGCTTTCAGGTATTGTGCATTAGTCACCTTACGATAAACAAAATTTATTGCACATTTTTATACTTGACATTGTGTACATTTAAGTCCCAAAATAATATGGGCAATATTTGTATTGCAAACTTTTTGTACACACATGTATGTTTCTCAGTCACATTATGTAGGTGTACTTTCAAAAGACCCATAGATGGGAAACGTTTGTAAAACGTAGGTATATATATGTACAATTTGTTTGTAAATCTATAGGTGTATGTAGCACAATGATTTTCCTTGTGTGATAACAAGGAGAATACCTTAACCTTCATGCAGTGCATGGGTTGAGAGAAACCCATAGATTTAATGACTATTTTAGAAAATTGGTCATTTGAAAAAATTGGTACAGAGTTTATTTTACTCTTCATATATAGGTTGTAATTTTAGTTGGATAGTTGACTTTTTGTAGATTTCTGTTTGTTGGTGTAATAAATAACGTTGTGTAATAGGTTCAGTTAGATTCTTGATATTTTTGAGAACAAAAGCCTCTTTGTGGGGAGGTTTGATCTAGAGGACTATTCGAGTTACTATTTCATTAGTAAAAGGGTCGGTTATGGAGAACGTAGCCAGTGGAGTCCACTTGTATGATAGAGGGGGACTCTATCGTTGTGATGAGGAGCAATTGGAGAAGCCCATTTAGTGGGTCCTCATGCCACCATGTGGCTTGCCACCACCTCCTCTATTGGACAACTTGTCAACCCAACTTGGTATTCAACCCAACTCGGCAGTCAACCCAACTCGCCGTTTAAACCAACTCGGATACCATCACATATCACGAGTTCGAATACTTACCATTGACAGCGCAACTCAACTCAACATAGCAACTCAAGTTCTAATCGAATGCATGCCAACCTGAGTCCCAGTGTACAATAGTTCTAACACCAACTTTTGTCAGGGCGAGATTGTCTCTAATCAGCTCAAGATTTCAAGGCACCATGCAGAGTTTCTTTAACAAAAAGAATGTTATACGTAGTCATAGCCACAGATCATTATCACAAATTTTGCTTATTTAAATATTCGGTGCTCGTTCTATTCTTGTATATGTGGGATATTAATCTCTCTTTGGCAAAAAGTCATTGAACCACAGGCTAGCAAATATTTGATGAGAATTTTATTTACATCAAAAAAAAGATATACAGGGAGATTTTGGAAAATGATAGCACATATGGTTGGGGCGAGGAGTACATTTTTATTAATAGATCAAGGTTGTGAAGAGGGAAGAGTATTTTAAAAAAGATGAACCTGTGTACGGTAAAAAGAGAAAAGAGTCTATTTAAAAAGATGAACCTGTGTACAGTAAAAAGAGAATTGTGGTCTTAATATTCAGTCCCGAATGTAGCTTCGCCAATTTTTGTAAAGCCATTGGACCGTAGTATAAGGTTGTGTGGTTGCTAACACAGGTCACCATTGGATTGAGGATTGAGAAAGTTGAGCGGCATGATCTTATAGCTCATTCTTTTTCATAGTCCTAATAGGGACCAAACTCCCTATATATTGAAAGAATGCAAATCTGAGTCCTGTTTAGATTGTCCCTATATCTGTAAAGGTTGAGCTCATGAGAAAAGACAACATGATTTTAAGCCGAGTTATAATGAGGGTATTTATCTGCATTTGTGTACAGTAAAGCCTCTAAAGTTGAGCCTTGGTGAAAGCTTGGGATTATAGCGTGAAGGTCTATGTGTGGGTCTATTGTCAAGACTGTTGGGCAGATCGGGAGCCAAGTCGAATGAAGAATGCATGACTGAATTTTCTCATAGATAATTTGGGAATATGAAAATTCATAGTCCGCATCAGGAATGTTTCCTAACAGTTTACCTTTGGGATGTATGCAATCTAGAACTCTTCTTGTGATGACCAACAAAAACATTAACATTGTCACTCGACATACACGGCGGAAATACGTTGGTAGCCTTCTTCCTATGGTGAACGAATAGAATATTGCGACTTATCTCAGTCGAGTTATGACTGTTGTGGAAGAAAATACTGTTGGGCCATGGTTCATAGCAAAGGGGCATATACAATCCTTAATGGGAAAAGAAGAAATGTGAAATGTTTGTTTGAGTCTTGGATCTGTTCAGTTTGTATGCATCGACTGAGATAAGTGAGCATTCGTGTTATTTTATTTGTGAGCTATGAGACATGGCAGAATAGCAAAGGCGTTTGATCGAGGTGAAGTCAGAATTCTTTTGACATAGAATCATGTTCACCTATTTGATCGAGCTTGTAATGATACACCGGGTGAAGACTATATTACTTGCAGGTTGACAATGTCTCTATTCTGTAAAGTCTCTGACCATGAGGGATGATTGTCTTTTTTACCCGAGCCGAGACAAATGTGAGATATGTCTTTCTTTATTTGTATGACCCCAGTCTATTCTATTTGATATGGCTTTTTAGCAATGGAAAGGGCATACAAGTAGTTGGGTAGCTACTATATTTATTAAAATATAGTCCCGCATGTTAGATATAAGTATATGATTTCTTCTATTTGTAAATCTTTTGATCTTAGAAGATAACATACGGGTATTCTTATATTTCCTTCTATGGTTTCAGACATGGAAGACATATAGTGGGATTATATTGTGACAGGTAAGGAAGACATGTATGTCTGTGACTCTGTATTGACATTCAGAAAGACAAAGAGCCCTTAATTGTTTTATTATATTGCCTCTATTTTTTTTTAAGGCCCATGGCCCTGGAGGGAAATGGTTACAGGTTTATTAATAGGTAAATGTGTTTTTAATTGCCTCTATTTTATAAGTCAATAACTATGGAGGGATGTACAGAGTTGTCTATAAGAACTAGTTATTACATGTTTATCATAGTGTTGCAAATACTCTGAGTGGAGAAGATATTACTCATTTGCATGGAGAGAAAATATAATGTTGTTGATGAAGGATGATTGCTTCAGAGCAAGCCTTCACTGTCAAAATTCAGCATTGATACAGGTTTCTTAAAAATCCACTTATGATGTAAGTTAAAAATTGTATATATACCCCCTTAAAATATTTCCAACTCTTTAGGGCACCATGCATAGTGTCCATATATATGTGAGCCAAAGAAAGTAGCCTTTGAGATCATTTTATGCATTCTGAGTAGGTCTGAGATGAAAATAGACTTGAATGACTAATTTTTTGATTCACTCTAAAAAACAATGGTCTATTCCAACATTTTAATATCCCATGAAGGTCATAGTATGGTTTGGAAGGTTCATGTTGTCTTATGACTCAGGTTGGAGGTCATGAAGGCTTAGGCTTAGTTATAGGCCTGACAGACCTAACTATGTGTGACTGCATATTTGATCCCCTAGAAGTATCCAATGGATGAAGAGGTCTCTAAATTATTTTTTCATATTTATATAAACCCTCTAATACATATATCCATGGTTCCAAGACTATCTCACTCATTAATTTACTCTTCACATAATAACCTGTAGACTGTGTTGCTATTAGAGTGCTCTCTGTTTGTGATAGAATAGAGAGTATCTCCTCTATCTTTTTGACTAAAATGAAAGCATGGAGGGATTTTTTGCATCATTTTGACCTTATATATCAAGTATCAAATCTTTATCACACCCCTATTAGCTTCAACATCTCAAATCCCTGAAGACTGGCTTCTAGAATTATGACTACAAGCAAGGTTTTAGTTGACTGAGGTTAGAACCATCTTTGATCAAAATATGCTATGTTTCTTGCCTCTGATGGTCTTATTAGAATATGTTATAAAATTTTGAGTATGTATTAAATTTTATGATCTAACTTATATTACTTTTTATCAACCAAACTATGTTTCCCACTAGCTAGAACTATTCTACAGTATGAGTCTAGCTATGCCACCTGTAGGTGGTCATTAGGGGAGAAGTTTGAAAGATTCTTGTAGGTGGAAATTGATTTTTAACACTGTACATTGTGATATTTACCTAACTTTAGGTTAATAATACCTTTTAACACTTGAATGATCTCATTTATGCATGTAGATGATGCCATCACTCACCACTATCAATGCACTATAGGTCTGCAGTTTAACGAAGTTGTGAGACCTATAGGTTCATATTTCATACTTGAGTACTGTGTCTCATGCATTTAATACCTCATAAGGTCATGAGTTTATATTTACACTTGAATGGTCTTAAATCATATCTTATAACCATGTTCTCACTCACTACTACCAATAAACCACAGGTTACTTACAAGCTACAGGGTCATTTAGGTTCAAGAGCACTGTGTTTCATTGAATATCTACAGTGGAAACTTCCCTTACTTGGGAGTAATCCAACCATATTATTTCTCAACCAAACAACCTCCTCTCATGTTCAAGTGTGACCTCTAAGATCAGGTTAATAGATAAGAGTTATAAGTATTATTCAAACATCATCAACTCTTACCCACAAGTGACATTTTGTAAGAACAAGACCTTATTTAAAGAAGTAAAGGTAACTTCAACCCATTAGGCAACTTTGTAATCTCTATACCTTTGAGTGTTGTTGAACTGATCTTGAATGCATTTTATGAACTTGTATGGCTTGATAAACTCATTCAAGTCATGAAGCTAAATTCAACCCGTGCCTCTTGGGGTTTTTGATGATCTTCCCTACTCTGTACATGTTTAAATATGTCTGTAGATAACTGTGAACATTGGGAATTCGATAGTCTTTGATCATTATCTTGAGAAGACTCATCTTCATCAACCTCCAAGTCTTCCAGTGTAAGACCTTCATAAATAACTAACTTCCATTCTTTAAGAAGAGAGACATAGGTGTGTTACTACCTTTGATATGAAATCATCTACACAAGGACAACTCTGTAACTATGAAACATATTCGAAAGATCACTGTGATGTCTATTTCCAACAAGATGAGGTGTTTCTTCCTTACCTTTCATGAACACATTGCTTAGGTATGTTCACATTATTAATTTTAAATATTATAATTATTGATATTACATTAATATAGTTTTATAGTTTGATAGTTACTCAGATATATTGTTAGTAACAATATATTCATATATAGTGTTTGGTTAGTCAGCTATATATTGTTATATATAACAATATTACACATATAAGTTTGAGGAGATATTTAGGTGAGATATTGGTGGAGATGTGATCTCCCCAATTATAGGAAATAGTTTTCCTATATAATTATAATCATTCGTATGAAATAATATAGTTTGCAGAATAATATTATTGATTTTTTATTGTTATTTGTGTGTTCGACTCTCTGTGCAACTCTAATTTCCTGATTATCTGGTATCAGATCATGGCAGAGGATTATTTTGAAATATGGTCTATTAATCTATGAAGGGGAAATTCCATAATTTCTTAAATGCCCTGAGCTATGAGAGTCATATTTTAGAATAAATTTTAGCTTATATTAGCTCTGTAGTTTTCATTCTAGTTGTTATACTATCAAAGAAGCACTTCATAAGAGTGTGTGTCAGTCTTCTCAAAATTCTACTTGCTTTAACACTGCCTGAAGGAGACTTCATGCCAAGCATAGATCTATAGATCACTTCATGCATTCGACCAAAAATTAATTATTATTTGTCCAACATCGAGGGCCTATTCAGAAAGCACATGTAGTTGTTATGAATAATTTGAGATGAGAAAGTCCATTAATACCTATTGTCAATGCTTGAAACTTATCTATTTATGCCTTAATGTTATGTTAAGATTTGTTTTGATTAATTTTTAAATAGAATCCATCGCATTCTTCAATTAATTCTAATTACCCAATGCAATCCTACAAGTATATTTTGCCTAAATCCTATGTGGTTCATACATTAATTACCTTTGTAGTTTTGTATTGAAAGTGTGTATCGAGTATATCACTCTTCATTTCAAAGGCAATTACATTGCATTCCATTGATCTTATATTAGATCGATGACTGCATCGATACATTACAATGTTCATCGTTTCTATCATCCAAGTGTGAGTTATTTATTTTATGTATATCTTAGGCATCATTTGAAGTTTTAGTCAATGGTCTTTTAGTAGTAAGGTATTTGTTATTATGAGTTATAGTTGTTTAGAGTTGTATCTCATCATTTGTTAAGATTTAGTTTTGATAAGTGTTAATGCATTTTCATAGATTTTTTTTATTAAAGAAATCTATAATATGCATATATTTTATAAGTAAGTTTATGTATAAAAATATATGAGTTAAAAGAGTCAAGTTATTGTTTTAAAAGTAATTTTTTCCTTTAAAATTGTCAAAATAAAAAATGAATCAAGAGTCTTATTTTTACGTAAGAATCAAAGTCTTTTTAATAAATCATTGTGTGTCATCATCAAAAAATTGTTTGTAAAGGGCACACTATCACTTGTATGCGATGTCTTAAGTCAAATGTCAAATGTGTCAGTCTTGTTAGGTGGGGGAGCGACAAGGGGGAATTATATTCTAAGTAACATGTATTTGAGCTATATCAACACATGTGTTGAGTAAGTAGCTTCACCTACTAGAGGAAGTAAGAAATGGAGGTTGGAGGTTTCATAGCCTCTGGTTAGTCACTAGTGATAGGGCCACTTTCTACTTTAGTGGCATTTTTATTTTTAGTTGTTTGATTTCAATTGTGTGTTATTTTCAACATGGTGTGGTTTGAAATAATAATAGATGATGTATGCTTATTCAAATTTGTCATGATTGAATTGAATATTCCTATGTAACTTCTCTAAAATGTGATAATGATGAGATCTAGTAACTATACTGCACATCATGGTACAGTTTATGTTTAACCACTTGTAAAACCATTTTTTTGTGGTTTGTGGTAAGCCACTTGTAAAACCATTATTTTTGGTTGTTGATCATCCATTTGTAAAACTATTAGGTAAGGTTTGTGATTCTCCTTTAAAAATCACTAAATCATGAGTACAGGTACAAATATGGGAGAGTTGTTTTCCCCATGTTCAGATTAAGGGGGTGTAGATAGGATTAATAATGTTCAAAAGGGGGTAAATGTTGAGGTATATCAACATTATTAATTTTAAATAACATATAGTTTGATAGTTACTCGAATATATTGTTAATAACAATCTATTCATATATAGGGTTTGGTTAATTGATTGTATATTGTTATATATAAAAATATTACACATAATTTTGAGGAGATATTTGAGTGAGATATTGGTGGATATGTAATATCTCTAATTATAGGAAATAGTTTTCCTATATAATTGTAATCATCTGTAAGAAATAATATTGTGCAGAATAATATTATTGTTTTTTTGTTGTTACTTATGTGTTCATCTCTCTGTGCAACTCTAATTTTATCATTACACACATGAAAACCATCTTGAATAAAACATGGAGATGAATAACATGCTTTGAAATAATACATTCAATACTTGGAAACATCAAAAAACTATAGTCATATAGGAAAATTGAAGGTGCAAGGGTTATACAGGTAGTTTGAATACATTAGCAATCTTAACATTTGTTCATAAAACTCATTCCATCAATCTGAAAACCACTTCCATAGAATAAAAGGCCATGAAGAGTGATAACATCCACCAAAATTATTTAGACCAGTTCTTCTCCTTCAGTCTGTAGTAGCATAAAACTAGTGACCCTTTTAACCTTGTTCAAAGGAGCGATGAAGGAGACAAGTAGGTTTTCACCAATTTTGGGATTGTCAAAAAAAATTGAATGTGATGATAACTTGAGGGTATCTAAAAGTACACTCATAAATCTTCTCACATGTCATCTGAGATATGCAATCTGTATAACTACCTATTTTATAGTTAAACTCCTTCTTTGTACATTGAAACCTATATTTTGTCAATTCAAAATAGTTTCTAGGACATATAACTAGCACATATTATATTATGCCTCTTCTTGACACATTTGACTCTGGTTATAAACCATACAACCTATTAGAATAACCCAAAATGTGGCCTAGTATGACATGAGACAAACCATACAAATGTGACAAGGATGAAAACATATAATTTTATCTCATTAATGACCATGGTGGACATTTTATTACCTAGGGGACCCTATGGAAGTTTTAACTTGTAGGTGTGTTGTCTTATTTGACCAAGGGGTCAAATTAGTCAATATTTTGGCAATTTCTTAGGGGTAGCATTCTTGCTATGCTAAAGACTAGTTGCCTTCTCTTATCCATTGGGTAATGGAGTCACTTATACACCACTTTTGACATTGAAAAGCCTTTGATCAGACACTAAAACCAAACCAAACATAAAATAGTGAAGAAAGAAAAAAGAAAAGAAACAAAACTCACACTTGTATTCTCATGAACACTTAGGGAAAACACAAACCAACACTTAAGAAAACTAATCTATGTATAGACTAACCTTAGGCAAGTTTCTCTAGCTGGATCAAAGGGTAAATTGTCACCATATCTTTCTCTATGGGATGAAGGAATGCATGAGGAAAGTTGTCCTTTGAGCATTGGCTTTGATATCTTCAACTTCTTGATGTTTGCCAACTTCCTTAGCATAACCTTCAATGCAATCAAGGTATCCACAAATATATCACCTATGAAGGTGAATTCTTCTTGAATTTCAAAAAACTCAACCTCCTCATGAGAATCCTCAACTACAACCTCCAATGTTACTTCAATAAAGCATGATTTATTAGCTTCCTTGTTACTTTGAATGAGGTCAGATTGCTTAGTAACTGCAAGCTCCTCAACCTCATCAAGGATCTTTGTATAGTCCATCCAATCTTGGTCATTATTGTCTATAAGGACATCTTGCTCTACATTATTGTGGACTTGACCTTCCACTTTGAAAAAATCTTCAAGTTATTTAAAAATTTCAATATGTTGCATCCAATAATCATTACTCTTTTTCTCCTCAAGAAACACAAATCCTTCAAACTCATCCTCTTGACCATGCTCATGAAATCCATAGTCATCATAGATTGTATCATGACATTACTCAAGATATGTTTGTTTAATACAAACCTTACATTCTTATTTAATAATCTCACTTTTCTCTCTTTCAAGAACTATATTCTCAAGGTTTTCATACTCATTTAGCATCTCTTGATAGGTCCACCACATACCTTGATCAAGCTCCTGATGAATAGTCACAAATTCATCTATATCTTATTTTCCTTGACCCAAGAAGGATGACTTGTTCTTGTCCTCACTAAGTGTATTCCCTATGATTAATTATTCTTCACAAACACTTGTATCATCTTATGGATCAACTATAAACTGATCTTGTTCTTCTTTACTTGCCTCTCATAAGATGGGTTCTCCTTCAATAGGGGATGATGTGGGAGGGTGGTGGATTAGTTCATGGTTTTGAGAGAGAGTAGGTGTGATGGATGGCTCATGAATGGGCATGGGGATGGAAAGAGACACTTGGAAGAACTACTGGAGGGATAAAATGTTTTGTTGAGCTATGGACACTTCATTTTCCTCAATGAGTACCTCATGATCCTCATTATCTTCTTGAAACTCCTCCACAACAACAACTTTGTCTTCCACATTCTCAACTAAGGCTTAATTTTCATGTTGAAACTCTTTTTGGATGGACTTATAATATGAACAAGATGTAGGTTTTTGAAGAGAAGGCAATGTGGTTTGACCATATACAAAGTTTTCATTATTGTCATCAAAATCTTGGTTCCAAATAAAAACTTTGAGGCTACTAGGCTCTTTTGAGGATTGGATAGGCTCTTCATGATGTCAAGGAAATGAGAGGACTGACATTAAACATAATAAAACACTTGAGGATGGGAAATATAGACATGTTTTTCAAATATATTTTCACTTTATCCATATCCTTCATGATGTGGACACCTAAAATTGGCCACCGATAACCTCTAACCAGGATTTAGACCAGTTTCCACCCAAAATGCAAAATTTGACCTAAAACATGACAAATGGTGTGAAACTAATATATTCAAGTTACGAATTTGGCCAGGGTATCCCTAAATGGGGAAATGTAATTTATGGGCTAGCTAACTTTGATTAGATCATTTCAAGTCAAAATGCCAATTTAGCACCTGGGTGCTCGAATTAATCTTTCCTATCAAATTTCTTGCACAAGATGTATGCATTTGTTATTTGTTGTTAGTAACATACTAAATGGAAATATATATCCAACACATCTAACATCACCTTCCAATTCTAATCCAATCAAATTTTGGACTAATAACAAGACATTCTGATCAATCTGAGTAATTTGTGCACAAAGTGCTTAATCATGCTTAAGAGTTTAATTAAACCAAATTAGAACCTAATCAAGAATTCCATGGAAATTTGTTGAAAACTTATTTTTAAAAATTAATGTTGAATATCTACATCATTAGGTGACCTCATTTCTTGGGAAGACATCCCTAGGTCATAAATGCCACAAATATCAAGATTCATGCCCTCCATGCCTCATCAATGCCTTCCATGATGCCCTCCATGCCTCTTAATTTCCCCTTATTCCAATGTCATGATGATGATAATTATAAACTTAATTTCAAAAATTGAATTAATCCTCAACCACACATCTCAATCTTAGGATGGACAGTTCAGGTTGATTCTAAACATTCTCAAAAATCTATAAATAGAGAGGCCATGAACATAATTTATAAGCTATTTTTGTGCAAATTTATAATGCACAAATAACTTCAAGGAGTTATTTTAACTAGTTTTACCATGCCAAATTGATTCCAATCCAAGCCACAAGCCAAAAGTGCCAAGGAGAGATGGAGGTAGCCAAGCTTCCATTGGCAAGGACTTCATGAGCACAAGCCAAGCAAGCCACAACAACAAGAATTTTGGAGCATTGAATGAAGGTAAAAGAGGGTTTATTTTGAATTTTGATTGTGTGTTTTATTCATGTTTGTTATCTAATCTCTCCCTAGTGTCTAGGCCTAGAGATGTTATGCTTGTTAGTGTGTTTCTTTTATTTTGTTTTCATTTTGGAAATAACACCATACTAACCATCCTCTCTTAAGTCAAATTCCTTAGATCACATTATGGCATGTCCGATGGGACTAGACACATCTCACACATAAATAAGATCATTTTTTAACTTTAAAATATTCATTTGGACCTTTAAAACTCTTGCAAATTGATTTTTTAACTTTGCCACGGTTTTACATAGTAACCAACATCATCAAGTAATACCGACATCAATTGCATATCTTAACCAATGTCAGATAGAAAAATTGACATCAGTTGTATACTTGTTGTCAGTCACATTTGTGTAACCAATGTTGGTTGGATAACCGACATCGGTTAGAAAATATACCTGTCATCGGTTATATAAACCAACATCGGTCACTATGTTTTTCTTAAAACATAGACTCGAGAGCTCTTTTTCTAAAGTTTATTGTTTCAAACCAAAAATAGCTTCAAATCTAAAGGACATGCTAACCTTTTTGTTGTAGGACCAAGCTTGACATTTGCTAAAAACATGTTTTAAATCACCTTTTGCATGTCTAAAAATCAATTAGGAACTTTATTTTGGTGTTTAATAAAAAAATTAGATGCTTAGATGAATGTTTTCAAAGTTCACAATCTTAAGACCAAGGGGTCAAATGAACACCATCAAATCTTTCATTTGGGCTTAAAATTGAACACACTTGTCAATTTTTGTTTGTAATAGTTGTTTAATTAGATTTTGTTTGGAAAAAAGAAGAATGTTGCATGTCTGCTCTTCCATTTTTCCCCTTTAGGGAACCCTTGGAATCAAAAGTGCCATTCTTATTGCAAATAGCCTGGTCTAAAGCTTAGAAAGAATGTCATCTAAAACACTCCTCAAAAACTCATCAAAGTTTGGGTGACCTTGAAAATGACCCCAAAGTCTTTCTCTTAGTCTCTTATTTTTATGCAAACTTGGCTTGCGAAGGGGACTTTATCACATCCCGTGTGTTCTTTAGGGAAGTTTTAACCCAGGGTTTCATCTCTCAACATTGACTTCACTTGCTCCTAATTGGAGTTGCACATGGGACGTATCTGCATTTGGACATTGCACTACACTGAGTGAATAGTAGGATGTAGTGGTTATAAAAAGGACTAGACCTTTTTACAACTAGCCAATGTTACGGTCACCCAATTTCCAAACTTTTTTTTTGCATCATTTGACATGAAAGTCATTATGTAATTGATTCCCCTATAGATGTTCAAAACTTGATAATTTTTTTTCAACCTTATTTTTCCATACCCTTTCTAGGATTTGGATGATTATACTTAGTGTATTTTTGGATCATTTTCTCATTTGGTATGTTTTGAGACTAAAACTTGTGTGTTTGTTCATAAGCCATGTCAAAACCAATTTGTCTATGCATCACTCTTTTTTATAAAGAGGTGTTATGCTAGACATTTTAAACCATACTTGTGCATTCAAATTTTTGTTAAACTTGTTTGTGTGTGTGTCATTTAAGTTACGGAGGGTAGTGTTATGCTACCCAAATCATGTTAAAACCATTTTACCTTTGAGTCTTTTTAAACATATCATTGATCACATCATTCGAGTATGCCTATGTTGTTAGGCTCCTCAATTTTTTTCAAGACTTGTTTCACCTTGTATCAAAAGCCATTTGTTTCAAACCATTTTTTGTATAGCATTTAAACTTTTATCTTCTGCTATCATTTTGTCCAACCTTGTCTAGCTTGTTTGGTCAAATCCTAGTTTTCAACATTGAATTTTCAATTAGCCTTGTCAAGTTTGGTTTCAAACATTGATTGATTTTATTTAGGCCTTAATTCATGGGGCTAATACATAGATCTTTCTCTTTTGGGTTGCATAACTTCGGTTAATCGATTACCCAAATTTGAAAACTATTGATGGTTTGTTTGTTCAGTACCTATCCTTATCATTGTTTATGACTTTATTTGGGAAAACACAGCCTTACTCAAAGAGTTTTTTGTCTTATGCCTTATCCCAACTGATCATGTTTATGTTTGATTATGTGTGTCGGGTTTATGTCAAAGTTGTTTCCAAACTTGTTAGATTAAATCAAATCACATCAACCTTTATTTCAAGTCTATATTTTGATGCCATTTTGGCTAAAAGTCTTAGGGTATGCCTATTTGTTTGAGGCTAGATTTTGAATCCGTATTTGGAAAAAAGACCTAGTAACTCAACTTTTTCCTTTCCTAGTTTAGACCTTGTTTGGAAAACTTTGACCTAGACCTTTGACATGTTGGTTTTTATTCAGACACTTGACCTTTTGTGTGTATGACATTTAATGTTAGATGTTTGACGTTAGGCTATTTTATGCCAAGTCTTAGCACAAACCATTTTGGAGATATAGCTCTACATTTAGACCACATTGGAGATACAGCTCCACCCCTTTGACCAAGTTAGACCAAGCTTGAACCATTTGTACTTTGGACATAATTTTTCTAAGTTTGTGTAACTCTAAGCCTTTTTGTTTTAGAGCTTTCATTATTTATGTAGATATGTCTAGCTACACTTATGGTGGAGTCACTTACAATCCAACTTATGATATAATGGACACATAAAATGACTTTTATGACTTTATTCAAGACTCTAATGATGTTAATATGGTTTGTGAGATAGATTTCTATGTGCCTCATATTAATCATTCATGGGAACAAAGTCATGAAACAAATTATGATCCAACTCAAGACTTTGATTGGTATGAAGAGGCTTGTGAAGAGGACTTTGAAGACCCAACTATAGATAATGTTGTTTGGGATATGAATCCATACCTTCTTTAAAATAATCAATACATGGAACATAGTTAAGAACCAGCTTATGAGTCAACTCATGACTGGGATGATATGGTTTATGAGGAAGAGTTGGATGATTTTTCTTGTGCAAGAAATCAATTTTCATGACATCCTTTTATTATCTAATCATCGACTACCCCTAACCCTCCTTTGGATTATACAAACTATCAAGCTTTGCACTATCCAAGGAATACCATTACCATTCTTAAACCTAGTCCTTTGGCTTGTGTGAGCAACCAAGCTCCACAATGCCCAACCATTTCTAAACCAAGACCTCATATTTTAGTTTGTGCAATCAATCAAGCTCCACAATGCCCCTTCATCATTTTAGGATATAGTCCTTTGGCTTGTGCAAGCAATCAAACTCCACAACACCCTATCATTACCATTTTAAGACTTCATCCTTTGGCTCATGTGAACAATCATACTCCCCAAGGCCCTACCATTATCTAATTGCAAGCCATTCCTCATCCAAAACCAATACTATCTAAATCTCAAATGATCCAATCTTTCGAAGACCAAGCTATGTTCAAAACTAGTATTTTTCAACTCATTGGAAACCAAGGCCAAGAGAACCAACCAATCCAAGATATTTTTGTTGAATCAACCATTTGTGATAAGTCAACCTATGATATTTTACCTATTGATCATACACTAATTGTTGAGGAGTCTCACACTAACTAGTCAGTCTTTGCTGAGTCACTTCTTAATGATTATAACTACCTTTGGAAAAATCATTAGCTCAACCATATGCCTATTTTTTAAGAGCCTCCTATTGACAAGCCAGTCTCTTAGGAGTTATCTCTTGACCTTTTTTCCATTATAGAGGAGACTCACTTTGACAAACCAGTCTTTATGGAGCCCATTATGCCATCATAGGCCATTACTTGTCCAAAACCAAATATTCAACAAGGCATCATTATAACAGAGTACCCATTAGATGAAGAATCAGAGTTAGAATCAAGTTTTACTCTTGGACCGACATCGAATTCACCATTAGAATCTAAATACACATCAATCTCAACATCAGATTCAGAATCCCTTGAGTTAGAATCAGATTTAGAACAAGAATATGTTTATAGTTGTTACAACATTGGTTACGTATGCCTTGCAGATTAATTTGAATACATTTGTGATCCTTTTACAATTTTTGAGGATGATTACTTTAGCTTTGACACAAGTTCTAGTATATTCTAAAAATATTGTGATGCCAACACCCATTCCATTACCATTCCATAGGCCATTACCATCAACCAAAATAGCCATACCATTGACATTCCATCTCCCACCAGTGTTGATTGAGATTGATAGAATCACACTTTGTTAAACTGCATCCATGGAGACATAGTAGTTGAAGAAGAGCAAGGAGGCCAAAACCACAATCATATAGTAGAATAATTCTCTACTAGTGAAAACTTTTTCAAAGCACTAGGGGATAATCAAAGTCAGAACTTAGCATCTTCTAGTGAAACTTTTTTGGAAATGCTAGAATACAACCAAAGTCAAAAGTCTACATTCCTTAGTGAAACATTCTTGAAGGTACTCTAGGACAATCAAGACAACTGTGTTGGTGAAAACCTCTTTGAGGCACCAATAGCTGAGCACAAAAAAAATTCACTACTTGATGAAGTCAAAATCAAAGATAAAATCAAAATAGCTTCCAATCTATAGCCTAATCAGATGGTATTTACTCTTAAGATCAAACAACAACAAAATTTGGTGGTTCTATTGAGATAAAAAGTCTTCAGCCCCACCATAACCAAAATTATGTTGAATCTAGCATCAACAACATTACATGTGATTGAAAGCCCTGATCTTCATTTATTTCCCTACCATTATACATTCCATTATCATCTACCATTCCATTTCACAATCAAGGCTACCATCCATTATTTGTGCCTATTTAGGATCCATGGTCACACTTTCCTTTGTAGAGGCTAAAAAGATACCTTGTCTCGATGTTTAAAGGAATCAAAATCAATGACCAATGAAGATCACAAAATCATTCTTGGCATCAAAATCTATAGGCCATTTTTGACAAAGCAACTATTCAGATGAGGTGTGGGATAGAAATTAACATGATCAAGTATTATATTTGTATCATTTTTTTATTAGGATGTGCATCTCCCCATCAATAGGAAAAATAGAATCATATGCCATTTTACCATACCCAGGTCAAAAACATGTACCATATCATTTCACATTGCCATTGCCATTGTTGCATATCCATTTGCCATTATTGTAGATCCCAACCATTCACCCCACCACTTAGGGGAAACCTTCTTACCATTTTATCCAATCTGTCAAAAACCATCATTATCCTTAGCAAAACCATACCATCTTATCATTCCATTCCTATCTAGACCAAAGCCTATTTTTAGTCATATTACCCAATCCTATTTTGATCTTGGTACTTCCCGCACTTTTTGTGAGAGGATTCTGATCAAGTTTCAACAATCAATATAATCCATTTTCAATGACAGTCCATGAAACTAGTGTGACAGTTGATCTGGAAAGATATCTTTCATCCTATCAAGTTTGTTTATGTGAACCTGATTATAATTGCCTATGGGTAAATCAATGTCTCACTAGTCTTGCTACTAATTATAACTACCTATGGGAAAATTAGTATCATTTACCTATGCCATTGTATCCTAGTTATAATTGTGTATGGGAAAACTAGTGGCAACACTTGTTTACCATGCATTGTTGCATCACCTTGCCATTACTATTTTCATTTTACTAGCCATTTGCCAGATTTGAGAACTTTTTGGGACGTAGTTGGTTTTTCTCATACATTTTGTGTGGATGGAATTACTATGACTTGAGGTCATTTTAAAACTATGTGCGTCATGCTCAATTCATGTTGAGGTTGCCTCAATCCCCCTTTCCATATGCTCTCACCATTTTGTGAGCAACCTAAGCCAAACACTCTCATCATTCTATGAACAACTTAAGCCAAATGCTCTCACCATTTTTTGAGCAGGTATCTTGTCATTCTCTAACGAGTTAAGATACCTCAAAATTTCAAAAACATTCATAACATTTCAAAAATCCAAAAATATTTGTCCTACCTAAGCCTAGTCAGTTATCCTTGATCCATCTTATTAGGGCATGGTCATTGTTAAGATGCTTTCTTTCGCTTTTGTTTTTACCCTTTCTATTTGTTTTTTTTTTTTTTTTTGCTTTCATATTTGTTTGTTTTTAGCATTATTGCCTCGACCTGGTCTATATGTATGGATTGAGTGATTCCTTGCACACATTATTTTTGAGTCTATCCATATTCATACATCAACATTGTCATCATGTTTTTTATCATTGGTACATTGTTTGCAAGTGTTTATTGGATGGGGAGTCAGTCCTTATGCATATTTTGGCTAAGTCTTCATGGTGTTCTATCTTGAAGCCTACCATCACATGCTACAGAAAAAATTAGCTTCAGGAAGGTCTACAATCAATGGAGTAACAAAAGTTTCTCCTTGGCACTTTAGAAAATCCTTCCATCCCACCTTTGTTCAAATCGACCCATTGACCATTTTGGTTGTATCATTTCTAATCAGGATGAGCATCTCCTCATTGGTAGGTACAATTAAATCATTTCTAATGATCAATCTTATTCCTCTATCCATATCTTTCATTACTTTGCACCCGCTCATATTTAATCTATATTCCAAGTTATATCCTTGAGTTATGCTTGAGCATCATCCCTAACTAGGGCACCATCAGTTTTAGTCAATCCAGGTCTGCTTAATGATTATAACCACCTGTGGATAAATCATTATTTTGACTTTTATTCCTGATTATAACTGCCTTTGGGAAAATTGGCATCCTTTTTACATCAATGCATGCAAGCATTTTTTGATTTAGATTAATCTCAACCATGGATTAATTCAACCTTTCTTCTTGTTTCTTTTTGAGGGACCTCCCATCAACAAATGTGATGGCCAATCCCTCAAGGGGGCATCATCATAGGCTTCCCAAAAACATTTAGAGCTTTGTTCTTCAACTATCATCTTAATTTTAGCATACAATCCATCTCTCATTATTTGAGAATACATTGTTTTTCCTATGGTTTGCAATGCCTTCCCAAACAAGGGCAAACTATAGACACCTAAAACTGGCCACCAATAACCTCCAACTAGGATTTTGACCAATTTCCACCCAAAATGAAAAATTTGGCTTAAAAACACTAAAACATGCTAAATGATATGAAATTGATATATTCAAGTGTCAATTTTGGCCAGGGTATCCCTAAATGGGGCAATGAAATTTATGGGTTAGCTAACTTTGATCAGATCATTTTGAGTCAAAATGCCAATTTTGCACCTGGGTGCCCTAGATTAATCTTTCCTATCAAATATCTTACACAAGATGTGTGTCTTTGTTATTTATTATTGGTAAAATACTAAATGGTAATATGGATCACATCACCTTCTAATTCCAATCTAGTCAAATTTTGGACCAATAACAAGACATTCTGATCAATTTGAGTAATTTGTGCACAAAGTGCTTAATCATGCTTAAGAGCTTATTAAACCCAATTAAATACCAATCAAGAAATCCATGGAAATTTTTTGAAAACTTTTTTTTACAAATAAATGTTGAATATTTGCATCATTAGGTGACCTCATTTCTTAGGAAGACATCCCTAGGCCATAAATATCAGGATTCATTCCCTCCATGCCTAATCAATGCCTTCCATGATGCCCTCCATGCCTCTTAATTTCCCCTTATTCCAATTTCATGATGAGGATAATTATAAAATTAATTCCAAAAATTGAATTAATCCTCAACCACACATCTCAATCTCAAGATGGGTGGTTCAAGTTGATTCTAGACATTCTCAAAATTCCATAAATAGAGAGGCCATGAACATCATTTCTAAGCTATTTTGGTGTAAAGTTATAATGTACAAATATCTTCAAGGAGCCATTTCAACTAGTGTTACCATGCCAAATTGATTCCAAGCCAAGCCAAGCCATAAGCCAAAGGTGTCAAGGAGAGATGGAGGTAGCCAAGCTTCCACTGCCAAGGACTTCATGAGCACAAGCTGAGCAAGCCACTACAACAAGCATTTTAGAGCATCCAAAGAAGGTAAAAGAGGTTTTTTTTTTACATTTTATTTGTATTTTTTATTCATTTTTGTAAAAGATGTTATGCTAGTTAGTGTGTTTCTTTCATTTTGTTTTCATTTTGGAATTAACACCATACTAACCATCCTCTTTTGAGTCAAATTCCTTAGATCACACATGAGGCCTTTCAATATATGAAATTTGCCTCTCAACTTCTTAGTTTTTCTACTTTTCAAGCCTATTAATACACATTGTATATAGCATCTCATTTAATGCAAATATTCATTAATTACATAGTTAGCTTCCTCTTCAACCAATCTCCACTTTTTCATCAATAATTGGATAGATTTTCTCATTCTCTCTATAAAATACATAGGGATCACATCAAGATCTTGATCCCATTTGCTCATCAAACTTTTTGATTCTATAATTTCAAGCATGAGTTCTAAAAAGGACTTATCTTGAGGTGTAATTGTAGGAGGAGGATAGGATTATGGGTTTTAGTATTGACCTCTTGAGGAGGTTTGATAGGAGTTTGATAGGATGGACAGGGTTATTGGAGAAAAATGCTTTCAAAAATATGCCTCTTAAGAGCTTTGACTTCTTCTTTAATAACTTGGATCTTAATAGATTGTATCTCTTCTTCAAGGGTCTTAAAATTATCTTCTTGTCATCCTTCTTCATAAGACTCTTCAATAACTTTATGACTATATGGAGGAGGAATGGGTTGACCATAAGGTGGATAATAACTTTAATATAACTATGTGTATTAAGGACTCAAAACATATACATACATATCAAATTCATTAGTCAAATGAAACACAAGAATTTATCAAATATTTTATAATAGGTACTTGGGATGATCACAACTAGATGATGCATTCGGATTTGCCATTAGTGTTTGCTTGCATGCTTCCAAAATATGATAGTAGGAAGAACACACCAAAAAAAATTATACTCTTTTGGACCTTGGTCCCATCAATCATGTCATAACTATTGTAGAAAAATATTTCACCCTAGGAGAGGGCATTTAAGACTCTCCCATATCTAGAACACATGGGGTTACCTTTGGGCTTGTAGGTTTCCTATAGTAGAGGTAAATCTCTAGGTGAAAAGCTAGATCCCTTTATTTGTCTCTTAAGCTCACACACTACACTAGACCAGTCACTTGGGGGTGAAAAGATAATAAGGTAAAACAAAGTAACCTATTCTAATGAGGTGATACACCAAGGATAATTCCACATAGCACGCTTGCATCTATACTAAGAAGGAAAACTAACAAAACTAACCTCAACTCTATGACCTTTTAGCATAAGTGTTTCAAATAGAGGTAGATTGCTATGCACATTTAGAGGTTAGTGAAAATAAGGTTCTATACTAGACACTGTTATTCCCCATCACACTTCAAGAACACTAGATACAATTATAAAAATGGCTTGCCTTTATAGAGCATAGGAGAAGAGAGGGAATATAAGTGGAAGGGTAACAATTCCATGTGTCAATCTATGGAAATTAGTTAAAATTTGAGAGAATGAGGTTGAAATTAATTCAAGAAGTTTTTTGGATAAATGTCCATCTTAAATTTATAATTCTCCCTCGAGGTGGCATATAACTCTTAACTATCCTTATTTGAAACTACCCTTTGGTGATGAGTCCACTTGACTAATTGAAATTTACATAGGGATATTTGACACCTTTGCATCATCATGAGAAGGTGATAACAAGGTTATAACATCCTTCATATGCTCACCAACTAATGGTGTCTCTTGTACCATTTGTCATTCACTATTTACATGCCATTCAATAGTCCTTCTAGACTGGTCTTCACATTTTTCAATCAACTAACCTATAATTTCTCAAGAGAATGTGTTTCATATGTGTTAATACATCTATTGAAATCGTATTCATCTTCTAGTCTATCAAATAAAACTCATAGAACACTTCTCACTTCCAATTATTGATAGTCACTTTGCCTTCTCACTATTTATTTAAATTAAAAATGATGAATGAGATAATAGAGGTCTTTTCATGTTCAACCAAGGTGAGAAATGAGTATGAGAGTTTGTAAAAAGTCTCTATAGACCTCATTCAATTATTTTCATCTAAAAAATCTCCTTATCCTTGTATAAAACATCAGAACTTACAAAAAACAACATATTAGGTATGTTTGTATAGAAAAAAATATGGATAAAAGAGTTTTAAGGAGCCTAGAAGAGTGATAAATATTTAAAATACCAATTGACTCCTTATTAGAAGCATTCCCATTCATATTTTCTCCCATTCATGTTTTCTCCATCGAGTCTAGACAAGGGTTTTAGGTGTCTTGGACTGTTAGCAATGGTTCATATAAACTAGATGCTAAAACTCCATACCAATTCCACTGAGTTTTAGATAGATACCCACTTCAAATATTTCCAACTCCTTAGGGAGCCATGCATAGTTTCCTTATATATGTGAGCCAAATAAAATGGCTTTTGAGCTCATTATATGCATTCTGAGTAGGTCTGAAATGAAAATGGACCTGAATGACCTATTTTGTGATTCAACCTAAAAATCAATGGTTAATTCCAACCTTGTACCACCTTATGAAGGTCTTAATATGTTTTGTAATATTCATGTGGTCTTATGACTCGAGTTGGAGGTCATGAAGGCTTAGGCCTAGTTCTAGGCTTGAAAGACCTAACTATGTATGACTGCATATTTGATCACCTAAAAGTCTTCAATGGTTGCATAGGTATCTAAATTTTTTGTTCATATTTATATAAATCATATACAACATCTCACCATGTTTATAATAATATCTCACTCATTCATTTACTCTTCATGTACTAACCTATAGACTATGTTTCTACTAGAGTGTTCTCTATTTATGATAGAACAAAGAGTATCTCCTCTATTTGTTTGACTAAATTGAAAGCATGAAGGGATTTTTTGGGTAATTTTTACTCTTTGAATCAATTATAAAATCTTTATCACACCCCTAGTAAACACAACACCTCAAATCCCTCAAGATTGGCTTCTAGAATTATGACTGCAAGTAAGGTTTTAGTTGATTGAGGTTAGAACATAGTTTGATCAAAATATGTTTTATTTTATAGCTCTGAGTGTCTTATGAGAATATGTTAGAAAATTTTGAGTATTTATTCAAATTGATGATCCAAATTCCATTATTATTTATCAACCAAACTATATCTCCCACTAGCTAGAACTATTCTACAGTATGAGTCTAATTGTGTCACCTATATGTGGACATTAGGGGAGAAGTTTAAAAGTTTAGTTTAAGTGGAAATTGAGTTTGAACATTTTAAATTATTATATTGATATAACTTGAGGTTATTAACACCATTTTACACTTAAATGAGCTCATCTATGTCTGCAGGTCATGTCATTACTCACCACTATCAATGAATTGTAGGTCTATAGAACTTGTGCATGTTTCATGATTGAGTATTGTGTCTCATGTCTTTACTCCCTCATAAGTTAATTAGGGTATATTTACAATTGAATGGTCTTAACTCATGTCTTGGAACCATGTTATCTCTCAATAATACAAATAGACCATAGGTCACTTATAGGGGACAGGTTCATTTGGGTTCAAGAGCACTGTGTTTCACTAAATATCTACAATGGAAACTTCCCTGACTTAAGAGTCATCCAACCACCTTATTTATCAACAAAACAACCTAATATCATGTTAAATTGTGAAATATAGGATCAAGTTACTATATATGAGCTATAGGTATTATTCAAACATCATCAACTCTTACCCACATGTGACATTTTGTAAGATCAAGACCTTATTCAGAGAAGTTAAGGTAATTTCAACCCATTAGGCAACTTCTCAATCTCTACACCTCTAAATTTTATTCAACTAGTCTTGAATTCAATTTATGAACCTTTTATGACTTGATAAACTCATTCAATTCATGAATCTAAATTCAAAATGTCTCTTAGGGTTTTTGATGATCTTCCCTGCTCCGTACATGTTTAGAGATGACTATAGATGACTGTGAACACTAAGACTCTCACAATATTTGCTCACTATCTTGAGAAGCCTCATCTTCATCAACATCCAAGTTTTCCAATTTAATAACTTCATTGAGAAATAAATTTCATGATTTAATAAGAGAGACACAGGTGTGTTACTACTTTTGATATGAATTAATCTACACATGATCGACTCTACAACTATGAAACATATTTTTTAGATCATGTGATGTCCATTTTCAACAAGATGAGGTATTTATTTCCTACCTTTCATGAACACACATGAAAACCATCTTGAATATAAAATGGATATGAAGAACATTCTCTATAAAATACATTTAACACTTGGAAACATTAGACAACTACAGTCATATACGAAAACTGAAAGTGCAAGGGTTATGCAGGTAGTTTGAAGACATTAGCAATCTTAATGTTTATTCATGAAACTCAATAAATCAATATGAAAACCATTGCCATTTAATGTAAGGCCATGAAGAGTGATAACATCCACCAAAATCATTTAGACCATTTCTTCTCCTTATGTCCATACTAGTAGAAAAATGGTGACCCTTTCAACCTTATTTAAGGGAGTGATGAAGTAGACAAGCAGGTTTTCACCAATTTTGGGATTGCCAAAGCAATCTAAACGTGGATATGACTTGAGGGGTTCTGAAATGACATTTTTGAAGCCTTCTCACGTGCCATTTGAGCTATCCAATCTGTACAACTATGTAAAACTACCTATTTGATAGTTAAACTCCTTTTTTATACATTGAAACCTATAGTTTATCAGTTTAAAATAGTTTATCTAATATTCTAACTCACACATGGTACATTATACCTATTTTTTACACACTTTAATTTAATTAGAACCCATACAACTTATTATAATAACCCAAAAGGTGGCCTAGTATGATATGAGACAAACCATACAAATGTGACAAGGATGAAAACATATTATTTTATCTCATTAATGACCATGGTGGACATTTTATTACCTAGAGGGGGATTATACAAGTTTTAATTTGTAGGGGGGGTTTACTTATTTGACTAAGGGGTCAAATTAGTCAACATTTATAACTAGAATCCCATCACACTATTGAACATCATCACCAAATATCTCACTTCACACAATTGTAATATCATTATGATAATTGTTAGGCATAAAAAATAGGTTCATTAAAATCAGATATATATTTAGATAATAGAATTATCATCTAGGAAGGTATGGAATGGGCTTACAATTAGTCCAATTAATAAGACATTTTCATGAAGATAGACTTTGAGAAAGCATATTCCTGCATTAAGTGACCTTTTATTCTTTCCATGTTGGATTCCTTAGGTTTTTGACCTAATTTTATTTATCATTTTCAAATGCTCTTTGTTGAGGCTTCTTTTATCTATAAATGGCATACATTATGAAAATTTATATTGTTTCTTATCAATTAGGTAAAGATGTCCTATTTCTCCTAAACTTTATGTGCTTATTGCAGAGTGATTTAGATATCTACTAGATAATATTGTTTCCTAAGGGATTGTTAAAATAATTTACCTTCTCGTAGTGAGTTCCCATCAACTGGTTAATATCATCATTTTTTAAATCAAATCCTTTCTCACCTTAATTAAATAAGAATAAAATGTTAATGATACAATGTATTGCCTTGATACTTTTTATTAAGCCTCGGTCTCTGGTATTCAATGGAAGAAGATGCAACGCTATAGGCAATCCTTCAATCCCCTCCTTTATTGGCTTTGTACATTTTCTTGGAAATGAATTCAACATTGCAATTTTTTTTTTTTTACTTTATTAATATCACATTTTATTTTCAAGCTACCCAATTTTACAAGTTATGGTAGTATGTCATTGAGGGGAAGAAAATAAGCTTTCATGCTATATTAGTAAGCTTACCTCTTTAGCTAGAAAATTTTAAATATGTTCTAAAGTTCTCACTATGACCCATATCTAGTTCAATCATTTTGATTGCTTCTACATCCTTGTACCAAAAGCATGAAAATGTTCTTAGAGATTCCTATGGGCCTATTCTAAACAAATGGGAAATTATTCCTTTGGGTTTCATGGGAGTATTATTTCTTAGTTAAAGAGGTTGGTAGTTTGGGTTCACTCGATGTCCTTTGTCAAGACACTACTCAATGTGTTAAAAGGATAATCTGAGCTATTGAAGGAAATGAGTCATGTAAATTTTTTTGGAAGAATTATATTTTATTTTTACTCCTTACGGGTGAGAAGATTACAAAATTTTGGTCTTTAAAACCCTTTTTATCATTCCATCCCCAGTCAATATTATGGGGACTTTTATGGCAAAATAATTTGGGAAGCTTGGGAATAAATCAAACCCTAATTATTGTGGAATGGAAAAAAATTTGGTGATGGTTTATTCATCAACTAAAATTTATTATGGTGGACCTATGTTATCAATTATCATGAGGTCCCATTTACAAAGGTGCCCTAGATTTATGACCTCATTTTTTTCAAACCAAGCATCTCCATTGTTTAGGTTATTTTATCCAAAAACCACTTGTTCTTAGCTTTCTTGACATGAGGAAAAATCTAAATATAATCATCACAAAAATGACCAAGAATTAATTCATGCTATTATTGATGTTATCCCTATAGATTTACTACCAAAAAATACATTGAATTCAGTTTGCCCATGGTATAAATAGCAACAATGGTTTATTGAACGGCGTGCTTGGAGAGGGTTTGGCCGTGGGGAGGGCCTTGAACGGCACCCCGTGGCATTAGATGTTGTGTTTTTTAGTGGATTCAGAGGGGATCTGTTTCTACTGAAACCCCAGGGGCTTGATTGAAGATGAGTTTATTGGGGGTGGTTGCCTGATCCGGTTTTTCGCCATTACCTTCTGTCTGTGGGGTCATAGCTCATGCCGAAGTGCTTCAAGACATCCTTTGACAAAATTTTGATTGCCAAGGTGGTGTTTCCTCTGTGTTTTGTAGAGGGGTTGAATGGGTTGACGATCGTATGGACGTTTGGGGTGATGGCAGCGCTGGTTCTGGGGTTTGTTTGGTTGGGGATGTGGTCTGAAGGCGGACGTTAATGTGGCTCCAAAAAACCCCTCCTCGTGTTAACGCAGCTCTGAAATGTGTAGATCTTTTACTGCGTGGATTTTTTAAGGTTACAGGTCCTTGTAAAACCTGGGTTCCTGTTTCAGGTCGTTGTGCCTGGTTTTTTTGTTTAGGTTTCAGGTCCTTGTAAAACCTGGGGAGCGTTGTCTGTTTTATCTTGGTGGTTTTAGGTCCATGTAAAACCTAGTTTTTTCACTGTTTTTCAGTGGGTTTGCCTGTCATGGCAGTTTTTATTGTTTTATTTTTTTTCTTTGATTTGTAAAGGGTTTTGGGGCCCCTTCAAAACCTGCTTTTACCTTAATCTAAAACAATGGTTTATTGAAAGCCACTTTCTTAATGTTTTACCCTATTTTGGATTAATGTGGTTTATTAACCCTTAACAAGATAAAATTGTGTAAATGAATTTGGATTACAAATATATATAGTAAGGTATAAATATGAATTTAAAAGCTTGAATTTAATCTGACACTCTAGGTTGATAAATATAGAAATTAAAATAAAGGACAAGATACTTAGCAGTTTCATGTATTATGTAAGATTGAGACAATAGGTAGACAAAAAGAAAGGTGAAAGACTAGATTGTGGGTCACTTAGATCGGGATATGGATCTATATGTGTACTTGGACAGTAACATAGCCTCAATTTGGTACCATATATCATTGTGTTCGATATTAGATGGTTATATCAATGTAGATTATTCTTCTTTATTTTGATATAGACATATGTGCTTGATTTTCTTTCATATTTGTATGTGATGTTAAGGTATAATGATGTGCATAACTCTTAGACATTTATCTCATTCACTTAAAACCCTTGGTCTACTTCTAATGATAAACTTACGGCTACAAAAGAGGAATAAATTTGGGTTGAGGTGGCTCCAAACACTCCCTGTTGAATGGTTGAACCTTTCCTACATATCTAATATTCTAAAGAGAAAATTCAAACCATATGAATCTCTCCTTGTTAGGTGAATCTATGAAATAGTGCTCTTTCAATGTATATAACATGTAATATATCCCTTCATACTTGGAGATTGGAAACTTTGGCTTGGATTTTGAGTGATTCAAACCTTGTCTAAGACCTGATCCTAATGACTAATTTGAAAATTGAAAAGAATAGGGAAGTCCGCTTAAATGTGAAAGTATTTGAGTATGTTTGGTAAGTACTTGCTATATGACTAACATGATTATACGTATTTAGTTTTTATACAAAACTCTTTGGGTACTTTCCCATACCAATGACAAGTGAAATGTATGGGATAACCCATAGGAATTATTTGAATTTGAAACATGTCATTACTTAGGACATTAGGAAACCATTAGACTCAACTAGTACTGACAAATGATATGTTTTGAGTCTAATGTTACTTCCCAAGAGAGAAGATCACTAATCTAATAATATACAAATATATGAGTGAGATAAATAACTACTTTAACATAGACTGTAAGAATTAATAAAGGTCATTTAGATCAACTTAGGAAGTGTTTACCCTATTTTTGGATTAATGTGAATAATAATAGACTAAATTTTTATAATTAATTCAAATTGTAATATATGGAAATCAAGCATAATTATGAATATAACTACTTTATATTGATTTTTTGATGTAATATACTAGTTAAGGATATCAAGATACTTAGCTTTACTATTTAATTGGTTGATTGTGATTTGCTCTAATGATGGAAATAGATTGAAATCAAGCCCATGATATTTACAAATCAAAAATTATGTCTCTTTATGCATAGGATTTGTATAATCAATCTTGGGTAAACTTTGATGGTAGTGAATGAGGTTGATGTTATCATCTAGGTTAGATTTATCTCTATGTAATAATACAGTGTGGTGCATCCTTATATGGGTGATCTTTGATCCTTAACTACATGTGCAACTCGATAAATTAGCTTCCTTATCTTAAAACCCTAAGTCATTTTTTAAAGGATAAAAGCATATAAAAAGTGAGGAAGTATAATTGGGTTGAGCTAACCCCAATCACTTATGTTGATGAGTGATCACTACCTATGTATCTAGTAAATAGAAGAGGGAAGTCAAGACACATTTAGTTCTTCCCCTTAATGTGAATTTATGATTGTGATATTTTTATATATAAATTCACCTAATGTTGTCATGGTTTTTGACAAGCTAAAACCTAGCATAAATTCAAAATTTTAATAGTTAATTATTAAACTTAGGGTCAAAATCATAAAATTTTGAGAAATTTAGAATTATAATTAATTAATTAAGTTTAATTGATTAATTTTGAAATTAATGGAAAAACACTTTCTATCTTGAGTTGTTTAAAAAAAAATTTGAGCTTTTCCATGTAATAATTTTTTAGCTTTCCCATTATTTTGCAAAACCCATTTAGCTTTTTAGAAGCCATGCAAATATTTTTATGTTTTACCCAAGTTGTGTTAAATGCCCTAACATTTTTCCAAGTTGTGTAATTTACAAGTTTATTTTTCCACTCAATGTAATTTGTATTTTGTATTTTGTATTTCATGCAATTTGCAAATTTGTTTTTCGGTTCCATGCAATTTGCAAAATCAAATTTTCACTCAGTGTAATTTGCGAATCCAATTTTTCACTTGATGTAATTTGTAAATTTATTTTTTATTTTCCCTTCTCATGTAAATTGAATTTTTATTTCTGAAGGCCGTGTAATTTCAAATTACATTTTCCTTGACTATGTAAATTTAAATTGGTTTTCTCCACTTCGTGAAAATCAAATATTTATTTTTATTTGCCGTGCAATTAAGCCTTCCATTTCCTCGACCATGTAATTTACAACATGATCTCTCCACTCCCATGCAATTTTTGTGATTATTTCCCCAAGCCATGCAAGTGAAACCTATTCTTCCCTAAAGCTTCATGTTCAAAACAAGATTATGAACATGTATATCAAGTGTGGTAATTTTGTAGATTCTCATGAAGTGTTTGAAAAAATAACATAGCAAGATAACTTCTCATATAATGTGATGATTACAAATTATAGAAGACATGGGAGACCTTGCCAATATTTGTCAATGTTTCATCAAATGTAATGAACAGGTATTCAACCTAATCACTTCAACTTTTCCAGTGTATTCCCAGCCTATGCTAAAATAAAAGATTTAGAATAGAATATGGGCATCTATGCAAGCATCATAGAAAGAAGATTTTCATCAGATGTAGTTACAAGTGCCTGATGGAAATATTGTCATTAATGTCAAAGGTCTAGTATTATTGGTGATAAAATCCCCATTGCATTTAATGTTGTTTGTAATAAATATATCTTGGCTAATATGAGTTAATATTTATTTAATATTAATGAATATATTTTTGGTTTCATAGGAGACAAAAGAAGGGCCCATGGAGAAGTTGAAGAGCCATGGGGTAAAGACAAAAGAAGGATGGGACGCATTTTCCCATGAAGAGTCATCTTAGGGAATACCAAGAGTCACCAAGTGAAGACAAAAGAGGAAGGGCACATTTTCTCATGAAGGGACACTTTAAGGAATATGAAAAGTCACCAAGATGAGGACAAAAGGTGAAAGGATGTTTTTGGTCATGAAGGGTCACCACATGACTTTTCAAAGGCTTGAATATGAAGGGTCATACAAGTTTGGTGCCATTTTCCATGAGGATTGAAGGGTCACAAAGGGGGAAGGCCAAAGGTCATTTGGAAAGCTATAAATAAAGGCTTGAGAAGCCATTTTTAAATATGGTTGAGAGAGGTTGATTTGATATTGTAATATCTAGCTTAGAAGAGCAATTGTGAGAGATGAATAGTATTTGTTATATCTAGCTTAGAAGAGCAAAGGTGAGAGAGAGGAAAGAGATGTTGTATTGAACTATCATTTGTTGAGATAAAAACATTGAGAGATAGGTGTGTGGTATACACAAAGGGGTTGGTGCTCCTGTGGGTTGGTGCTCAGGAATTGTTGCTAGATTGGTGCTCGGCAAAGGGGTTGGTGCTCCTGTGGGTTGGTGCTCATGAATAGTTGTTGGGTTGGTGCTCGGAAAAGGGGTTTGAAGCTCTTGTGGGTTGGTGCTCAAAAATTGTAGCTAGGTTGGTACTTGGCAAAGGGGTATGGTGCTCCTGTGGGTTGTTTCTCATGAATATACTTGAGATTGTTCTCCATAGTTTTTCCCACATTGAGTTTCCACATTATATCTGGTGTCTCTCTCTATCTTGTGTAATGTTTATTGTTTGAGTTTTATTGCATATCTTGAATGTTTGATTAAGTGAAATTTGATAAAGGGAAAGTTTTAATAAGATATATGATATACTGATTCACCCCCCTCAGTATATTCCATGCTTAACAATTGGTATTAGAGTAAGTTCCCTTTTGAAAAGTTTTACAGCTTTAAGGTAGATCGGGAAAGCACGATGGTTGGGTCACAGGAAAGATTTTCTACAAATAAGGCACCTTTGTTTGATGGAACAAATTATGATTTTTGGAGCATGAAAATGAAGGTTTATTTGATGGCCCTTGGATTCAACATATGTAAAGCAGTGATGGAGGAATATGAAGAGCCATAGACATATACAATTACTTCAACAGAAAAGAAGGCAAGTGAATGTAATGCTAAAGCTTTAAATACTATTTTATGTGGTTTATGTGAATCTAAATTTGTTAAAGTTATCCAATGTAAATTTGCTCATGAAACTTGGGTAAAACCTGAGAATATTTACAAAGGTGATGGAAAGGTTTAGCAAGCTAAGTTGTAGACTTTTAGAAGGCAATTTGAAATTTTGAAGATGGAAGAAGAAGATATAGCAAGTTATCTTTTGCAAGTTGATCAAGTCATAAATCAGATTCAAGGTCTTAGAGAAATTTTGGATGAGTCAATGGTGGTGCAAAAGGTTTTGAGATCTCTAACAATGAGATATGATATAAAGGTTTCAGCAATCGAGGAGATGAAGAATTTAGCCAAGCTAAAGATGGATGAGCTTTATGGTATTCTCACGGCATATGAGATGCAGACAAAATAAGATAAACCCTCAAAGAGAGAAGTAACTTTCAAGACATCAAAGAAGGAGAAATCTAAGATTCAAGAATCAAGTGATAGTTTCAGTGATGATGAAGATGGCAATAGAGCGCTTTTCATTCGCAAGGTAAAAAGAGAGATAGGGAAATATCAAGGAAAATTACCTTTTAAATGTTTTAATTGTGGAAAGATTGGACATTTTTTAGCTAGATGCCTAGATAAGGTTAATGATGATGAAGAAGAAAAGCCTACATACAAGAAGAATTTTAAAGGCAAATCTAAGAAGGGTTTCGAGAAGAAGAGCCTGTATTCTAAGGATCCTAGTTTAGGCGAAGATAGTGGAGTCAGTGATTCAGAAGAAGAAGAGATTCTATTCATGGCCATACATGAAGGTGATCAAGAAGAAGAAAAAGAGAAGCTAAAGTGAATATAGAAGGAGAGCTCATTTGTGCCTTAGAAGACTTAGAAGCTATTCAGAAGAAGAATCAAAGATTAAAGTGCCAGATTGAGAAAAATGAATAAGAATCAAAGGAAATGATTGAAGATCTACAAGCACACTTTGAAGAAGCCAAGAAAAATGAAGAAGACCTCATAGCATAGTTGGAAATAGCAAGAAAAGAATGTCAAAGGTATGTTATTGAAATTGCCTCTTTAAAGGAAGATATTAAGAAAGTAGTCAGTGATAAACTAATCAGTGATTTAAAATTTGAAGATAGCATTAACATGCTGAATAAGATATTGGAAAGTCAAAAAGCATATTTAGATAAGATAGGGATCAGTTTTGAAAAGAAAAAGAGCTATGTTGAAGCTCTTACACAAGAGGAAACAAAAAGGGGAGAAGTGAAGAATACAAAGGACATTCCAAATAGAGAACGCTGGAAAGAACAAAGCTACAAAAGGCAATCAAGTCAGAGATATACAGACAGGTCTTATTTTTATGGCTATTGTTTTTATTGTAATGGATATGGTCATAATAAATTAGAATGTAGAAAAAGAGCTAACAATTTCAGAAATAAGGAGAAGGAAAGTCAAGTAGAGTCAAGCAGAAGCCACAACTCTTTTGCTCCTCTATCAAGCTTTGATGAAGAGACCATAGTATGCTACAAGTGCAACAACTTCAAGCACATAGCTTGGTATTATAGAAGCATGTTCAAGTCAGTCAAGAAGGATCAGAGCTTCAAAGCTCCATTCATCAAGAAGAAGGATCAGAATCTCAAAGCTCCATTCATCAGGGAGAAGGTTCAAACATGTACATGGTAGAAGAAACAACATGAAGATTCTATGATGGTTCAGATAGCCCTGCATGTAAAAGGTAAAGATTAGCCATGGTTAATTGATAGTGGATGTTCGAGGCATATGATAGGAGATAAAAGTAAATTCATATCTCTAAAGAAGATCAATGGTGGTACAGTGAGATTCAGAGATAAAACCACTGCCAGGATAGCTGAAAAAGGTACTTTGAGTTTGGATTATGGTAGAACTAAGACTAAAAATGTTTTGTATGTAAAAGGTCTTAAGCATAATCTATTGAGTGTTAGTCAAATATGTGATCAAGGATATACATTAAAGTTTCATAAATAAGGTTGTGAGATTAGAAGAAAAGATTCAATTGAGTTGATTGCAAATGCTCAAAGGATAGGGAACAATGTGTATGTATTGTCAGATATCTTCTCAAAGGAACGATCAAATGATACATTCAAAGATCGGTGAGAGGAGTTGGGAGTAATTTCTATTGCTTCCTGCCATTGATGTTCAGCATTAGTTGAGGGGGAGCTAAGTGTTAGCTCCAAGTAGGCCCTTTGCCATTGATGTCAAAGGGGGACAATAAGAGGTAAAGGTATAGGTACAAGTGTAGAAATTAGGTACAAGGAATAGGTACAAGTTGCTACAGTAAGGGAGAGTTACTGTATTTTTTTTTATGATAGTATGTGTAGGTGATAGGATGTGGCAGTTTTAGGATTGAGGTTGCCATCAATGACAAAGGGGGAGATTGTTGGAAATATTGTCATTGATGTCAAAGGTCTAGTATTATTGGTGATAAAGGCCCCATTGCATTTAATGTTGTTTGTAATAAATATATCTTGGCTAATATGAGTTAATATTTATTTAATATTAATGAATATATTTTTGGTTGCATATGAGACAAAAGAAGGGCCCATGGAGAAGTCGAAGAGCCATGGGGTAAAGACAAAAGAAGGATGGGATGCATTTTCCCATGAAGAGTCATCTTGGGGAATACCAAGAGTCACCAAGTGAAGACAAAAGAAGAAGGGTGCATTTTCTCATTAAGGGACACTTTAAGGAATACGAAAAGTCACCAAGATGAGGACAAAAGGTGGAAGGACATTTTTTGTCATGAAGGGTCACCACATGACTTTTCAAAGGCTTGAATATGAAGGGTCATACAAGTTTGGCACCATTTTCCATGAGGATTGAAGGGTCACAAAAGGGGAAGGCCAAAGGTCATTTGGAAAGCTATAAATAAAGGCTTGAGAAGCCATTTGTAAATATGGTTGAGAGAGGTTGATTTGATATTGTAATATCTAGTTTAAAAGAGTAATTGTGAGAGATGAATAGTATTTGTTATATCTAGCTTAGAAGAGCAAAGGTGAAAGAGAAGAAAGAGATGTTGTATTGAACTATCATTTGTTGAGATAGCAACATTGAGAGATAGGTGTGTGGCATACACAAATGGGTTGGTGCTCCTGTGGATTGGTGCTCACGAATTGTTGTTGGGTTGGTGCTCGGCAAAGGGGTTGGTTCTCCTGTGGGTTGGTTCTCATGAATAGTTGTTGGGTTGGTGCTCAGCAAAGGGGTTTAAAGCTCCTATGGGTTGGTGCTCATGAATTATAGCTGGGTTGGTACTTGGCAAAGGGGTATGGTGCTCATGTGGGTTGTTTCTCATGAATATACTTGAGATTGTTCTCCGTGGTTTTTCCCACATTGGATTTCCACGTTATATCTGGTGTCTCTCTCTATCTTGTGTGATGTTTATTGTTTGATTTTTATTGCATATCTTGAATTTTTGATTAAGTGGAATTTGATAAGGGAAAGTTTTAATAAGATATATGATATATTGATTCACCCCCCCTCTCAGTATATTTCGTGCTTAATAGTGCCCCGATAGATATGTATGGATAATTTTAGAAGCATCCACAAGGCATGTGAATTGTTTGAAAAAATTCCTCTAAGAAATGTGGTCTCATGGATTGAGATAATTGTAGGATATGCATAAAATAGAGGACTATCCATTTTTTAATGAGTTGTATCAATAATGTCAATCTTATACCGATGGATTTATTTATGGTGTTGTAAAACTTAATCACAAATAATGAAAGTTTATGATCAACTAGGTTGGTGGTCTTCATAATATAAAAATGGTGAGGCATTAGGATTTTGCTATGTAAATGACATTATTCTATTCATATTAGAGTTATTTAGATATCACAAGTGTGTTTTGTATGTTGATAACTACATTCACCATGGTGATGGAGTCAAGGAGATTTATACATAATATATGGGGTCATAATTGTCTTATTTCACAAATTAGGGGACTATTTCCATATTATAAGAGATATCTGATACATTGGATATGGGAAAGCAAACGAAGAGTATAGATAATTTTACCACTTACAAAGGATGTGATTTTAAATTAGCATACAATGAAGTATATCTATTATGATACTTTCATGTTGTATCATCTTCCTCATTATTCACACTATTATATTTGTGGCAAGTGTGTTGAGCGATTTGATCACCATTGCCAATGGGTTGAGCAATGCATTAGCCAATGTAACCACCACTACTTTTTTTTTGTGCTCATATTCACAATAACCATGTTGTGCATTTATGTATTTATTTTTTGTTGGGTGATATGTACATTTACTCTCTAAAGGGGATGATTTTTATCATTTATTTGAGGCTATGGATAAGTGAGAAGGTAAAATTGCTATTAATAACTATAAATTCAATAATATAAGTCCTTGATTGCATCCTCATAGTTGGTGTGAATCAGATTGGATAAGTAGCAAATTAGGTAGTGTATTTCTTTAAAACATTTTGCCAAATATTTTACAGGTGCCACAAATTCCTTTGAGTCATTTTTTCAAATAATCCATCATTGTTTGAAATACATTGCCAATGGGAATCGGTAATTAGTTTAACAGATGGACATTGACTATGTAGAAGTTAAAAAGTTTTAGTAATATTTTAGTAAAAATATCTTTATGGATGCTAATGGAAGCATCTAAAATTTTCTCCATATGGTGAGGTTAGCTTATTAATTTAGTATATTTGATCTTCTCCCCTAATTTTATGGACAAGTTTTGGTAGAGGATTACAAAATTGGCTATATTTATCATAAGGCTAGGATGGTTAGACTACTAGAATTATTGCCGGCATTGGGATGCCTAATATAATAGTGGTTATTTTACCTCACCTTCATTTGGTAGTGTTTCCTCTTCTTTGGGTTGTCTCAGCTTTTACATCCAAGGGAGTAACTTATCAATGTATTTTTGTTAAAATAGGAAATGAAAGAAGTGGAGACTCCAATTAAAAGGTTAGATGATGTAAGTAATTTTATATCCCATGTTATGCCAAATTCACATATGGAATAAATCAATTACTCTACCTATAAATTTGGTCAATGCATTTATGTGAGACATTTTTCCAATAGTGTACATGGCCATGAACATGGACATGAAAGTCTTGCATAAACATGAAGTCTATTTGTTGGAGGCTTGAATGAGTCTAATATGGTTGGGTCTATTACAACATGCCAGAGGTGAAAAAAGAATCACTTTCTAGATAAATTTGGGATTATCCTCAGTAAAAGTGAAAATCAATAGGCTCCATTGAAGCTTCTAGTATTTTCATATAAATGTTGAATTTCATTTTACAATTTATATTTGAAAATTTTGTAAGTGTAAACATGCAAATGTAATTCATGTAAACACACTATGTAAACTTTGTAAGTGATGAGTCCTAATTTCACTTGGTACCAAAAACACAATTGCACCGCTGCACTTTTCAAGTCGTGTAATTTCTCTTTTGCACTCTTGCATGCAGTACAATTGCACCAACACATTTTTGCATAACTTAAGTGGTGCATTTTTTTAAAATAACTTTTACACCATCTAAAATGTAATAAAGGTTGTTATGTACCATAAACACCTTCTTGCGTGATAAATATGAGTGTTAGGCTCATTTTTAAGGGACTTTTTGGAAGTGAGACTATGTGGAGATTTTGTGTAAAGAGTTGAGCTTTGTTATCAAATCAATAAAGATCAAAATTGGGAGATTTTTCAAGCTTTAGATTCAAAATTTATGTTTGATTTATATTTTTATATGTGATTCTTGTAATATTAGATTACAAAGGTTATCAGTCAAACATTTGTCATGTAAACACAAAGAATGCATAAATAACTTGATAAACTAAGCCAACCTATTCCAATGGGGTTTGAAAATGATAATGAAGAACGAATTGAAAGAAATCAATACCAATTACCTTCCCAGATGATTCCACCATCCAAGAGTGGCTCCAAACATATTTTACCCCTTGATCTATTATTCTTGTCTTTGCCAACAATGGATGCCAAGTTCCTCTAATGCCTCAAGAACACTATGCATAACCTAGGCTCAAGATACAAAATATTTGATTTGGCCTATCAAATAAAGAATGAAAATAAAAAATAATGATCAACACAAAATGTTGTGGAGATAATTTTGCATTATAAGTTTATAATAATTTAGCTTAAAATGATGTTTTATGCCCTTCTATTTATAGATTTTCCAAATGGGCTAAGATCAACCATGACCATCTATCTCAAGATTGAGATATGTGGCCATGAATTAATCTAATATATATAATTAAATTCATAAATGTCCTCATAATGATTTGGGAGGAAGGGGCATTAATTAGGCATGGGTGTCCATAAACTAGATATTTATTGCATTTATGGCTTATAGATGCCACCCCATAGATCATGTCACTAGGTGATACAAATATTGAGAATCAATTTCCAATAATGAAATAATCAATAACCTCCATGGAAAATCCACTTAAGCTCTTGATTTGAATTAATTAACTTAAACAAGATTAATCAATTTTAATGCAATTATTTAGAAATTGGAGCACAATTAATCAAAATGATCAAAAAGTCATATTATTAGGTCATAATTTGACTCAAGAAGAATTAGAAGGTGATGTTAGATATGCATGGACCATTACCCCATTTAGCATATTACTAAAACAAAATAACAAATTTATGTGACATGTACTAATGAATTAGAAGAAAAGAGTGATCTAGAGCAAAAAAAGGCGAAATCATCATTTTGACTCAAAATGAATTGATCAAAGTTAGGAATCACATAAAATGCATTTCCCCATTTAAGGATACATTCGCCTAAATAATCACTTGTATACGATAAGCTTGAACCATTTAGCACATTGTTAGTGATTTTGGCCTAAATTAGGCAATTGAGTCCAAATCAAGTAAGATTGACAATTTCAACACAAATAGTGTTAGGAATTGGATGTCTATATTTTGCCCCTATTTGAGAATGTTTAGCAAGACATTCAGTTGAAACATCTTTTCAAAGAAAATAGTTGTCAATAAGAAAATGGAAATGACCCATGATACCCCCTTGAGAAGACATACTAAGATGAAAGAGAAGGAAAGACTCTCAAAAAGAGAGAGAAAGTGAGATTAACCCATGGAATAGATCACATGCAGACGAGATAATGCTTGCACACGTAGTTATCATCAATGATTAAAATATAATTATAGGTATAATGGGCTCCAAATATAGGGAGAATGGGAAGGATTCAATCCTAACATATAAGTGACACACTTTGAATGTGCCCAATTTGAGAGTTCAAGTTGCACACTAAAATATTTCCATCATGGGTAAAAGTGTGGAGAGATTAGAATTAGAGGAAAAGGAGAATGTGGTCTCCAAAAGATGATAATGAGTGGTACTCCAATAGGGTAGATTTTATTGTGATAAGATAGTTTTGCCCCAATAGGGTTAATTTTGATCATTGATAAAGAATAAATAATGGTCTTGCCCTCGTACGGGTTTAGATCTGTGACTTGGTTCAAATGTTGTGCCCATCATGGGTATTTTGATAAGTAATTAGCTCAATAATATAACCTAAAACATAAATTAAAGTGAGCAGGTGCAAACATAGATGAGATGGTGGAATGGTTCCTAGAGCCAAAAAAACCATGCATACAAAGATGCACAAAGTGATGAAAGATATGAAAAGAAGAATTAAGATCGCTGAGCTGACCTGAGATACGTCATGTACCCAAGTTCTACCTACATAGTCCAAATAGGCCTCAAGCTAATGTAGTTCACCCAAAATTGGGAGAGAATGGAATGAGGGATGATGAAAACTAACCAAGAGTTGATTAGACTCGTGGTGTATGCAAAAATATGTACATATAATCATAGAGTCAGGTGCTAAACCTATTGATCCTAGTTTATGCATAGTGATTTTGAGATCTATTCATCAAAATTATGTTGAAGTTAAGACTTGAATCTAGATCACAAAGTGATTGCTATAGCAAAAAACATTAGGCATAATAAATATGAAAAATTCATAATGACATTTCATTCCAATTATGTGGACCTGGCTCAAATGTGAATATATATAACTAAGGATAATGTTAAAACAATGACCAAAACTAGAGTTACAACTATTTACATTTAAACAAAAAATCAAAGACAAAGAAAAAGGTAAACATAAATGAACCTAACTTAGAATCAAGATATGAACAATCAGGATCTAAGTAGGAACAAGAATATTAAAAACAACACAATAACATCTTAATAGCTAAAGATCTAAATATGAATAATCAAGATCTATGTGGACCATCAAGATATACTTGGAAAAAAGGAAACAAAGAATCAAGACCAAATAGTAAATTAAAAGACCAAACAACACCAACAATAATCAAATAAATAAAATATTTTTAGATTTTAAAATTTAATGAATGTTTTTGTACTTTTCTTAGTATCTCAACTCAATTGAGGATTAAGAGATACATAATAGTCTAGCTCATGAAATGACAAGAGTGTGCTAACTTAAAATTCTTGTAATATAGTGAGAGCATAATGAAAATGGAGGATTGAGTTGACCTCAACATGATTTGAGCACAACCTATGTAATATCATTAGGACCTCAAGTCACCTTAATTCCACCAACACAAAAGGCTATGAAAGATAGACCAGGTCATAATAAGTTTGTAAATAAAGGCAAATGATAATAATAATGACCAGGTGATGTGGCAATACATGATAAAACGGCATTGTACCTAATTCTACCATAGGCAACTATAATTAGGAAACAACATCATAAATATTATTTGCCTAAAGGTGGTTATAATTAGGGGTATCAAATATAATATTGATTTGCCCATAGGTGGTTATAATTAGCTATACCAAACAAGATGATATATGAAAGATAACTTACCAGATAAAATGTCACTCTACTTCCCTAGATTATCATTCAACACAACATTCTAAAACTATTAAAACTGGATCAGAATCCCCTCATGGAAAGTGTGGTAAGAACTAAAGGAACTAATATCAAATTACAATAATCAAGACAACTAAAAACAAGCTTTGGAAAATAATAAGGACAGGGTATAATAAAATGGTATAAGGAAAATGATCAGAAGATAGATGGTTATAGTGGCAACCATGTTTCCCCCAAATGATAATGGCTTAGTGTGCTCATAAAATGCCAAGAGTGTGGCTTATGTTGCTCATAAAATGGTGAGAGTGTGGATTAGGTTACTCACAAAATGGTGAGAGTGTTTAAATTTAATAAATAGCTCTCAAAATGGTGAGAAGGTGGTGAAGGGGTGACTGAGCTGACCTCAATAAAAATTGAGTGTTGCCTACATAGTCTCGAAGGACCTCAAGTCAATGTAGTTCAAATCACATGGTTAAATGGATACAATGGTATAATGTGCCTAGAATTAAATGGTCTATAGGGTTACCCCCAATAGACAAGGCATGGTAATGGATGGGTAAAATGGCAAATAAAAAATTATTTTGATGTTCCTACTAAGCTAAAGATGCACGTCCTAGACAACATGTGAGACAAAAAAATGATCAGTTATAAAAATTTATACCCAATTCCATTTCAAAATAGTTGATCTGTTAATAAGTTATTACTAATATGGATTTTAATAATGTGTTTGTGATCTTCATTTGTCATTGATTCATCTTCCTTCAAACATCAAGACAAGATAAATTTATAGCCTCTGTAAAGGAAAATGCTACCGGTGATGGTAAATAATGTTAGGATAAATGATATAAGTTGGTAATGAATCAATGGATGATAATGAAGTGTATAATGAATGGGAAATAAATGAAGATTAGGACTTTTAATCACATGTAATTTTGTTTATTCTAGATTCAACATAATTTTGGTTATGGCAGTGCGAAAGACCTCTAAATATGCTCTTGATAGGACCACCAGATTAATTTGTTGTTTATCCTGAGAGTATCTACCATTGGATTATAGATTGGAAGTTATATTGATTTGATCTTGAATAATGTCTTCATCAGGTAGTGAATAACTTTTGTGCTCAGTTTTTGGTGCCTCGATGAGGTTTTCACCAATGAATTTATCCTGATTATCCCTTAGTGCCTCCAAGAAGGTTTCACAAAGAGATGTTAACATTTGACTTTGATTGCCTTCTAGCACCTTCGAAAAGGTTTCACTAAAATATGCTGAGTTTGATCTTTGTTTATCCCCTAATGCCTCTGAAAAGGTTTCACTAGGAGATTGTTCTTCTGAATGAATGAATGTGATCTTGATCCCCTTGATATTCTGTAAATGGTATGTCACCATGGATGCAGTTCAACAAAGTGTGATTCTATCTATCCCAATTGATGCTTGTGGGAGGTGGAATGTCAATATAATGGCTATATTGGGTGGTGATAATGGAATGATGAATAGTAACATAATCCTTGTAGAAGATACTAGGAGAACCTGTGTCAATGTTGAAGTGGTCATACTCAAAAATTATAGAAGGATCACAAATATATTTAAATTGATTTGCAAGGCAATTGTAACCAATGTTGTAACAACCAATACTATATTTTGTTTATAAATATGATTTTGATGCAAGGGACTCTGAATCTAATGTCACAACTAATGTTGATTCTACTTTTGATGCTAAATTTGATATTGGTTCAAAAATGGAACCTGACTCTAATTTTGTTTCTTTATCTACTATGGTGATTTCTATAATGATTTCCTATTAAATGCTTGTTATCAAACAATTAATGGCCTATGATGGCATAATAGGCTCAATAAAAAATGATTAATCTAGGAAAGGTTCAACATAGACTGGATCATCTAAGTGAAGCCTATCAAAGAGAGGGTACCACTCAAGGGGTGACTCAAAATCTTTTCTATCAACAAGAGACTCCTTTATGAGTGTAAAAAGATCAAGAGACAACTCTGCATGGATTGGCTTGTCAAGGAGATGAGGCTCTTTAAAAAGAGGCAAAATATCAATAGGTAACTTATCACAAGTTGACTCAGCACAAATGAGTGTTTTAACAATAACATCATGGTTTTGGTTCACAATTGGTCATAAAATATCAATGTTGAACACATAATGGTCCTCATAAGATGGCTCTTGAATAGGTAATGAATGGTTCTCCCTATTTTGGTTCAAAGATTAGCACAGAATTTCTAAAATGGGGAACAATTGGTTTAGAAATAAAAATGATTTGTGTTTCAATAATGGGATCTCCAAAAATTAGACTATTGAATAAGGGATCAACAAAATCAGGTTCATCAAATGAGGCTTCTTCAATAATAGGCTTAATAAATATAGGTAGTGGGCCTAGAATGGTAATAACGGGACTCTACTTAGTTTGGATGTTTACACAAACCAAAGGAGGAGCTCCTAAAATGGTAACCTTCGCATATTGTGGAGCTCATGGGCTCATACAAGTTGAAGGATAAAATCCTAAAATGGTAACCTTTGCATGTTGTGGAGCTTGATCGCTCACACAAGCCAAATGGAGATAACCTATAATGGTAACCTTCGATCATGGTGAGCAAATCGGAGGAGGATATCCTAAAATAGTAACCTTTAAGCACGGTTCACAAATTAAAGGGGCAGGATGAGGATGATGCATAAAAATTGGCAAGGATCAGATTGATTTTCAAAAAATAGGCTCAAAGAGGGTGACATCTTTAAATAAATTAGAATGCTCATGTCCATCATAAAAAATATCTACCTTACAACTAAGGCCATAAAAGACCTCAATACGAGTGTACCCTAGTATCATGTCTAAAAAATTGTTCTTTATGTTTGCTTAAGATTTGGACTATATTTTACAAACATTTAAACAAGGTATGTTTTTTAATATTTCTTCCAAACAAATAACTAAGGTACCAAAGAGACTATAAAATGAGGGTGGCATAGAACCACACATAATTAGAATAATTATGTTCATGAAATCACTTAATCATGGGTAAATTTGAAATCATATGAATTGGAAGAGGGTATGATAACTCAAAAATCCAAGATGAAAACTAGTATACCAAATCATATATCTTTGTGATATGTTATACTGTAAAAACTAGTTCAACTTTGATGAGTTACTACTAGGAAACTAGAAGAAATCCCTTTAGATTAGGAAGGAGACAATACGAACCAGTAAACTCATGATGTGGAAACATGCAAGAATTCTTAAGTACAAAACTAAAACCAAATGGACATCATAATGCCTCCACATGGTAATAGAAATGGTAGTATAAAATATGTTTTAGGACTCAAATCATGAGTGATACACAATATGATTTGAGTCCACCAATGATGACAATGTGATAATGAGTTTATGAATGTCCCTCAATCCAAATTAGAAATTGAACCCAAGTTCCTTCAAGTCAAGTGTAAATGGTGAACCCAATTTAACACATCAACCTTATGAACTTAGAAAAGTGCAATTTTGAATTTAAATTATCAATGGACTTTGAAAAATATGTAAATTGGTCTAGACTCAAATAGGCAACATAATTACACCAATTAGATGATATGACACAATGTTTAAGATGACAAATTTGAACAAGGAAAGGATTGGTTTTCACTTGGACATCGTAACGCCTCCTTGCTCAAGAAATTGGGAACAATGTGTTTGGTTATTGATGTTTGTTTACAAGCAAGTTTTGATTCAAATCAAGACCAAGTAATCTAATATCAAAATAGACAAATACAACTAAGTAATCATTCTAAGCCTTAAACTGATAAAGTGTGGCAAAATGGGGTTGACTAAAACTTACAAGTTTTTGATCATCTATATGGATCCCATGTGTACCAGCTTACACATTAGCACACAAGAGAAGCAACATGTCAATTGGGTCCATGTCAAATATCTTGTTGTGAAAAGGTCTTTTCCTTTTCACAACCACTACATCCATTGCTTGTTCAGTGTAGTATTGTTAGGGTGTGGAGCTAAAAGCTTCACCAAGGAGCATACTTTAACAGTTTTGGGTCTACACAGACACCGACATCAGTCATGAGCGACCGACGTCGGTCAGGTGCAGTTGCAGAGGTGCCGACGTCGGTAGTGGGTCAGTCGACGGCAGTCACAAGCAAGCAGCAGGAACTGACGGCGGTTACCTGTGTGTCCAAGAAGCTATTTCTGAGGATAGAAGCGAGTGTTTGCATGATGAGTTTAAGCTGTAGTCTTAAGCTTGCGTCCCTATTATTAGCAATACTATTTTTAGAGCCCTTGTTCAAGTGGCTTAACTATTTGTTGGAAGTGCATGCTCAAGTCTCCTAATTCTATATGTAGAATTAGATCTTCCTAGCTTATTGTAGTTATTGTGAATTATTGTAGAATTGGTATGTTGAAGAACAGTACAGAATTGAATCAATCCAAGTTTGTTGGAGTTGATTGTTCTTGAGAGAGAGAGCTCTTGAGGAATAGAGATCTAGTGAGAGATCTATACATCTAGGAGAGGTGTGGAAGAAAGAAGTTTCTTCAATTGTATTCCTTTTGTAAAGAGTTTTTTAATACAAGTTTTCAGGGTGGTTTCTTATATCTCTTGTTCTTGCTGTTTATCATTCTAGTTACTTGTCTATCTGATTTATTTCTGCATTTATTGCTTTCACAAGTGTAATCTATTATTGGTTGATCCCCAACAAGTGGTATCAGAGCCTTGGTTGCAGGTTCAAGAGCTGATACCAACAAGTGGTATCAGAGCTCAGGTTCACTAACAGGTGGTTCAGATCTGCATAGTGCGTATTGATTACAGGTTCTCACAGGGGTTTCTGCAGGGATTTCTATTTGAGTGGGAGAAGCAATGGCAGATGAAAGTAAATTGAGAATGGAAAAGTTTAATGGCAAAAATTACCAACATTGGAGAATGCAGATAGAGGATTATCTGTATCAAAAAGATCTCTACTTACCGTTAGGTGGTGTTGCAAAGAAGCCCAAAGACATGGAGGATGAAGAATGGGAAGTTCTTGACAGAAAGGCTATGGGGTCTATAAGACTGAGTCTAGCATCCACTGTGATATCTAATTTATCACAGGCAAAGTCTACGGTAGAGTTGATGACTACGTTAGCAAATTTGTATGAAAAACCCTCAGCTTCTAATAAGGTATATCTTATGAAGCAGTTATTTAATTTGCATATGAATGAAGGTGGATCTATTTCTACTCATCTGAATGATTTCAATGGAATTGTGAATCAGTTAAGTTCAGTCAATATAGTGTTTGATGATGAAATAAAATCTCTTTTGATATTATGTTCTTTGCCTGAAAGCTGGCATGGCTTAGTAATGGCAGTTAGTAATACTGCATCTGCATCAAATATTTTAAAATTAGAGGATGTTGTTAGTGTTATTTTGAATGAGGAAATTTGCAGGAAAAGCACAAAAGAGACATCTGGGAACGCTTTAAGTTTTGAGAGCAGGGGGAGGCAGAAAGAGAAGAGCAAGAAAGGCAGATCAAGATCCAAATCTAAGGGGAAATGCAGATCTAAATCCAGAAATGGCAAAAGGCCACAATGATGGAATTGTGGAAAGATGGGGCACATAAGCAAAGATTGTTGGTCAAAGCCTAAGGAGGACAATCAGCACGAAGGAAAGGAAGAAGCCAAGGTTGCAGGTATTGCACAAGATGCTTTAATTTTCTCTCTGCATAATAATATAGAATCTTGGGTGTTAGATTTTGGTGCATTTTTTCATGCTACCCCTAACAGGGAATATTTTTGTGACTATATCCATGGAGATTTTGGAATAGTGTATCTAGGGGATGATGAGCCCTGTAAAATAATTGGCAAAGGTAAAGTGCAGCTGAAGATGCAGAACAGCAACACATAGGTGTTGAGAGATGTGATGCATGTTCCTAGCTTGAAGAGAAATTTGATTTCTGTAGGAAAGTTAGGGGATGAGGGTTGTACAGTAACTCTCACAGCAAAATCTTGGAAGGTGACCAAGGGTGCACTTGTTATGGCCAGAGGTAAGAGAGAAGGTACTCTCTATTTGTGTAATTGTGTTACTAACAAATCTCTTTCTGTATTATCTACTTCAGATGTGGATGCTAAATTGTGGCACTCAAGGCTTGGTCATATGAGTGAGAAGGGGATGTCAATTCTTAAGTCCAAAGGTATGCTTCCAGATTTAAAAGGCATAGATCTAGAGTTTTGTGAGCACTGTGTATTTAGAAAACAGAAAAGGGTTAGTTTTCTCAAGACTGGGTCTACTAAGAAGAGGCATAAGTTGCAGCTTGTTCACATAGACGTGTGGGGACCGGCTTAGGTTGCTTCCATTGGAGGATCACAGTACTATGTATCTTTCATAGATGATGCTATAAGGAAGGTATGGATCTATTGTATTAAAAAAAAATCTGATGTATTTGAGACTTTTAAGATTTAGAAAGCTATGGTTGAGAATGAAATAGGTAAAAGATTGAAGTGCCTGAGATCTGACAATGGCGGTGAGTTCTACAGTTATAAGTTTAGAGATTATTATTATATGCATGGAATCCATAGGCAAAGGATGGTTCCAAGGACACCTCAGCAGAATGGAATTGCTGAAAGGATGAACAGGACAATAATGGAGCGTGTAAGATGTATGAGATTGCATGCCGGTTTGCCCTTACAGTTTTGGGCACAAGCTGTTGACACTGCAGTATACCTGATTAATAGAGGACCCTCTACAGCTCTGGATGGTGGTATTCCAAAAGAGGCATGGATAGGTAAAAAGGTTGATCTCTCATATCTCAAAGTTTTTGGTTGTGAAGCCTTTGTGCACATAGATAAAGAAAATAGAAAGAAGCTTGATGCTAAGTCTATGAGGTGCACGTTTATTGGCTATGGCTCAGATGATTTTGGTTACAGATTGTGGAATCTAGAAACTAACAAGGTAATCAGGAGCCGTGATGTTGTTTTCAACGAAAGAGTGATGTATTGTGATCAGCTAAGAAAGCTGAATCAATCTGAGCAGAGCAATGGTGAATTGGACGAGGTGAAAGTCCAAGATGAGCTCGTGGGAAAAATAAATAATCACTTGCAAGAAAACACAGAGACCGACATCGGCAGGTTAGGAACTGGCGTCGGCAGTACAGAAATTGGCATCGATCGTACAGAGACCGACGTCGGCAAGACAGGCACTGAGGTCGGTCAGGAAGAACCGACGTCGGCCAGTAACAGGTCTGGAGGTGACCGAGGTCAGTCACTGTCAGAGAATTTGGGTGGACAGCGTGTTGTGAACGAGTCTCAGACACCCATTAAGAGGTCATAAAGGGTGAGTAAGCCTCCAATTAGATATTCTCCTTCTTTATTTTATCTATTGCTAACTGATGGTGGAGAACCAGAGAGTTTTGAAGAAGCAATATAGGTGGATTCCAAGATTCAGTGGGAGCGTGGCATGGTTGAGGAGTTGGAGTCCTTAAGAGAGAACCAAACATGGGATTTGGTTGAATTGCCAGCTGGTAAGAGAACACTCAAGAACAGAGGGACCTACAGGTTGAAAGAAGGTGAGAATGGACAGATGAGATATAAGGCCAGATTAGTGGTAAAAGGATTTGCACAAAAGCCAGGTATTGACTTTGGTGAGATTTTTTCTTGTGTTGTTAAAATGACTTCTATAAGGGTTGTATTGTCTTTGGTTGCTTTTGAGGATTTGCATCTTGAGTAGCTAGATGTTAAGACAGCATTTCTTCATGGAGATTTGGATGAGGAAATATATATGGAACAGCCAGAAGGATTCGAGGTCAAGGGTAAGGAGAAGTTAGTGTGCAGATTGAAGAAAAGCTTGTATGGCCTCAAGCAAGCTCCTAGGCAATGGTATTTAAAATTTTACAGGTTTATGACTGAGCATGGCTACAGTAGGTGTCAATCTAACCATTGTGTGTATTTCAAGAGATTTGATAACGGTAGATATATTATTCTATTATTGTATGTAGATGATATGCTGGTTGCAGGATCTCACATGCAGGATATCTCTAAGCTTAAGGTGAAATTAGCTCAAACGTTTGCTATGAAGGATTTGGGAGCAGCAAAGAAAATTCTTGGCATGAGCATTAAGAGAGACAGGAAAAATCACAGGTTGATATTGTCTCAAGAAGATTATGTGGACAAGGTGTTGAAACTGTTCAATATGCAGGATGCTAAATCGGTAAGCACACCTTTGGCTAGACATTTTAAGTTGAGTAAAGAACAATGTCCTAATTCATATGATGAGGTAGAGTACATGAGTAAGGTTCCATATTCTTCCGCAGTAGGGAGTTTGATGTATGCAATGGTGTGTACTAGACCAGATATTGCCCAAGCAGTGGGAGTGGTAAGTAAGTATATGGCCAATCCAGGTAAGGAACATTGGAAAGCACTTCAGTGGATCCTTAGATATCTGAGAGGAACCAGCAGTAGACACTTGTGCTATGGAGGTTCAGATACTTCTCTACATGGTTATGTAGATTCAGATATGGCAGGTGATTTGGATGGTAGGAGGAGCACTACAGGTTATGTTTTCACTGTAGGTGAAACGGCGGTTAGCTGGATATCTAAGTTGCAGAAGGTTGTTGCCTTGTCAACTACAGAAGCAGAGTATATTGCAGCCACAGAGGCTAGCAAAGAGATGATATGGATGACACAGTTCATGGATGAGCTTGGTAGGGAGCATGAGAGTTGCAGATTGTATAGTGACAGTCAAAGTGTAATCCATTTAGCTAAGAATTCAGCCTTTCATTCAAGAACAAAGCACATACAGCTAAGGTATCACTTCATACGACAGGTATTGGAAGATGGTGAGTTGAAGCTGGAGAAGATCCATACAGATAGGAATCTTGCTGATATGTTAACCAAGCCGGTTACAAAGGAGAAGTTGAATCTTCATTCAACTTCTGTTGGTCTTCATGATTGAGTTGAAGATGGAGGAGCTAGAAGATGTTATTGTACAGGTACTGGTGCAGCTGTTTATCTCCAAGTGGGAGATTGTTAGGGTGTGGAGCTAAAAGCTTCACCAAGGAGCATACTTTGACAGTTTTGGGTCTACACAGACACCGGCGTCAGTCATGAGCGACCGACGTCGATCAGGTGTAGTTGCAGAGGCACCAACGTCGGCAGTGGGTCGACCGACAGTGGTCACAGGCAAGCAGCACGAACCGACGTCGGTTACCTATGCGTCCAGGAAGTTATTTCTGAGGACAGAAGCGAGTGTTTGCATGATGAGTTTAAGTTGTAGTATTAAGCTCGCGTCTCTATTATTAGCAATACTATTTTTAGAGCCCTTGTTCAAGTGGCTTAACTGTTTGTTGGAAGTGCATGCTCAAGTCTCCTAATTCTATATGTAGAATTAGATCTTCCTAGCTTATTGTAGTTATTGTGAATTATTGTAGAATTGGTATGTTGAAGAACAGTACAGAATTGAATCAATCCAGGTTTGTTGGAGTTGATTGTTCTTGAGAGAGAGAGCTCTTGAGGAATAGAGATCTAGTGAGACATCTATACATCTAGGAGAGGTGTGGAAGAAAGAAGTTTCTTCAATTGTATTCCTTTTGTAAAGAGTTTGTTAATACAAGTTTTCAGGGTGGTTTCTTGTATCTCTTGTTCTTGATGTTTATCATTCTAGTTACTTATCTATCTGATTTATTTCCGCGTTTATTGTTTTCACAAGTGTAATCTATTGTTGGTTGATCAGTGTAGTATGATGTCCAAATTGATCATAAGTTCTAGGCTTAACTTGCCACTAATGGAGATGGTTTAACCACTCAAACCATCATCCCAATGGGGTGATCCTAATTTATATACCCCCCATGGAGAGGGATTAAAAATGATGTTGGGACATGAAGCCTCAGGTTAAATCTTTCTTATAGAACTTATGGGAGGTAATGAAGTTCCCCTCACAATCCAAAATGCATTAAAAAGAAAATCTAAGTGAAAAAGCTTTATAGGTTGTTTTTAGATCACCCAAACCATGCAAGTTTTGGGGAGAGCCTAGAAAACTTCCTTTTTACACCTTTGGACTAAGTCATATTTTTCAATGAAAATGGCACTTTTGATCCCACAAGTTCCTTATAAGTGATGGGAGGAGAACATACGTGCACAAATTCATTTTTTCTCAAAAAAATTTAACCAAGCAATGATAGATGATTTATACAAAAGAAAACTTTGAAGTTAGTTTGGTTTTAAACACTGAATTGAAGTGTTTGGTGATGTTCCTTAGCTCTTTGGCCTTAAGCTGTAAAAACTTTTGAAAAATAATCATAAAACATTCGATATAAACATGCAATTTTTTCCTTTTAAACCAAATGGAAATATTTTTAATTCTTTTTTAGCACCAAAAGGAGGTTAAAAAGACTTAATTAGGATCAAATTGATCTCTTTCATGTCTATTCCTACATAAAAAGTTATATAGTCTCATTTAGCTTTGAAGCTCTTTTCACTTTGAAACAAGCAAACTTGTATTTATTGCTCTCAAGTCTGTATTTTTAGAAAACATAATGACCATCAATGATCACTATTTGACCATCATTGATTCCTATGAGACCATCTTAGGTTGATAACCAATCATGGTAGGTTGAAAACTATCACTGATGGTTGCCTTTAAACCTGAAGGCAATAATGTTATGCTTCAAAATTGGATGTTAGGATAAAATATTTAGAAGTTAGGCTTCTGAATCAAAACTATGTTCAGACCAAAGACTTACAAAATCCAAATCATTAATAACAAACTTGAATAAATCTTAAAATGTAAATTTTTAAGTTGTATTTCCTTCCTCCACAACCAAACTATGGCCGATTGGTCCTAACTATCGGCAGTCACCAAGAACCATTGATGGTCACTATGTAACTTGTGAGTGCACAAAAATGTTAGAAACACAAAAAAACTAGCATAAAAATTATTATTTAAGGACTTTTTAATGACTAAAATGGAAATTTAAAATTTCCATAGCATCTTCCTTGCTTAAATGGACTCCATGAGTCCCACTGGGCATGTCAATATGTAGGATTGGATTATAAAGGTTGTCAGTCAAATATTAGTCGTGTAAACACAAAGAAGCATAAAGAACTTGAAAAACTAAGCCAACCTATTCCAATGGAGTTTTCAAATGATAATGAAGAATAAATTGAAAGAAAGCAATACCAATTACCTTCCCAAATGATTCCACCATCTAAGAACAACTCCAAGTATGTTTTTCCCCTTGATCTAGTAGTTTTGTCTTTGCAAACAATGGATTCCAAGCTTCTCCAATGCCTCAAGAATACTATGCATAATCTAGATTGAAGATAAGAAAGTTCTAATTTGGCCTATCAAATAAAGCTTTCAAATAAAAAATAATTATCAACACAAAAAGTTGTGGATACAATTCTGCATTATAAGTTTACAATAATTTAGCTTTAAAATGATGTTTTATGCCCTTCTACTTATAGATTTTCCAAATGGGTTAAGATCAACCATGACCATCCATCTCAATATTGAGATGTGTAGTCATGAATTAATCTAATATTTGTTATTAAATCCATAAATATCCTTATAATCATTTAGGTGGAAAGGGCATTAATTAGGCATGGGTGTCCATAAACCAGATATTTATTGCATTTATGGCTTATGAATGCCATCTTATAGATCATGTCACTAAGTGATGCAGATATTGAGAATCAAATTTCCAATAGTGAAATAATCAATAACATCCATGGCAAATCCACTTAAGCTCTTGATTTGAATTAATTATCTTAAACAAGATTAATTAATTTCAATGCAATTCTTTAGTAATTAGTGCATAATTAATTAAAATGATCAAAAAATCATATTACTGGGTTGTAATTTGACTCAAAAAGAATTAGGTAATGTTTGATGCATATAGATCATTGCCCCATTTAGGATGTTTCCAACATAAAATAATAAATGTACATGACATGTACTAACAAATTAGAAGAAAAGAGTGATCTAGAGCATAAAAAGGCAAAATCATCATTTTGACTCGAAATGAATTGATCAAAGTTAAGAATCATCTAAAATGCATTATCCCATTTAGGGATGCATTGGCCTAAATCAGTACTTTTATATTATAAACTTGAACCATTTAGCATGTTTTTAGTGATTTTGGCCTAAATTGGGCATTTGAATGCAAATCGAGTAAGATTGACAATTTCAACACAAATAGTGTTAGGAATTGGATGTTTACAATTCTACAGTTTCTATATCTATACTTTTAATTTTTATTCATAATCATTACCAAGTTTTCTAATAATTGGAATTTAACATTAATTATTTCTTTTAAAATTTTCTTGTGTTATTTCTGTGAATGTGAAATTTTGGTGGGGTTCAAGAAATATTTTAATTGTCTTTTATGGGTAAGTATGGGATGATTGTCTTTGGTCTACTATCAGTATTATAAAATTGTCTTAGTGTATGTTTTGCACTCCTAAGGGTGTAATTATGTCTTTTCCACCCATTTAATGAGAGATATTTCCATGAACATGGTGTTTTCCCCTTCTTGAACTATTATGGTAAGTTTTTTCATTTAGCTACCTAGAGTTGTCTTTTTTTTCCCAGGGTTATCATGATAGTTTATGTGGATAACTGACTATAATAACCTTATTCTCCCTTATTCCTTTCCTTTGTCTATTCTTCCCTTCTTTCCATTACTACCTTATTTCCCCTCATTTCCTTTCAATCTCATTTATGTACTTTTAGGTTAAAAGTACAAAAACCCCAATAAAAAACATTTTTGCTATAAATAGTTGTGAATAGATTTTCTCCTATTTTTCTTTTTATGGATTTCAATAAAGGTAAATCTTCTTGTTAAAAAGAGAGGGACTTTATATTATATTGCTGACTATTGTAAAAACTCAATTCCCAAACTACTGACTCAAAGGCACTAATTTGTTCCCTTGACAAATTTTTGAGCCAATAGTTTTTAACAACTCCACTGGGGATCTAGGTGCTTTGTGCATGTAATTTTTAGACATTTCAAGGAACCTCCCCTAGAATGGAGGTTGGAGACTTCATTAAGAATAAGTACCTAGTGCATGCAACTTCCTGATTGTAGAAATGGAATTGGTTCATCCCAACCCCAATGATCCCCATGTCCCAAGGGGAAAACATTTTGGGTCATATGTAGATAAACATATCCAGGCCTGCATTATGTCTTATAACATCTTAGGAGTTATGTATGAGGATGTTGTTATGAGACTTTTCATTGAAACTTTCATTGGACCTGATGCCAAGTGGTTTTAGCACTTATGAGATGGATGTGTTATATATTAGAATTATTTGAAGAACAAGTTCCTAGACAGATTCAAATTAATTTTGAACATGTATGCACTTTTGTTAGACTTATTTTAGATTTAAAAATAATATGATGAGCAAATGCGATAGTTCATAGCACATTTTAATAAATTGTTGAGACTTATCCCTCAGGCAAATCAGTGAAGTCTTAACAATCAACTATGCATTTTAATTGGTTCTCTTCACCTAGAGATCAAGTTCATCTTGATGAGGAACAAGGTAAAGACTTGGTGGATGCACAATAAAAATCCATTCAGATTGAAGATGACTTGATCATGTCTAGAATGTTAAAGAAAGAAGTTTTAAAAGGTGGTATAATTGTCATAAATTGTGACAAAGAAAAAGTGAAACTCAATACAATCAAGATTTTTTAATACTTAAAAAGGAGTTTGAAGGCAAGTTCTTGATCAAGCATGTCAGAACTTCAATAGAGAAAAAGATAAAATGTTTCCCATCACATATGATTTATTCAGTTTCAAAATGGTGTAAAAAGGTAAACAATTGGAAGAACTATTTATTGAGCAAAAAATAGATGAAGAACTTGGTTTCTCCCTTTGCAAAGAAGATAATGGTTTACCTATTTCACAAGATTTCTCAAACTTCAAAATCCTAATAAAAAATAAGCTATTTGAGGAAAATTGATTGAACCACAAATATAGAGAATCAATAATGAAGAGTGTGGTGTTCTACTTTCTAAAGGAGAAGATAATATGGAATAAGTTTTTGCTAAAGGAAAAGATCCTTATTGCATCAGGATAGAAGACTTTATGGCCAAAAGTGAATATTCTTCTAACACTTCCTTTTCATGTCTCGTTGTAGAAAATTTCTCTAAAGAAGTTGAGCCTATACAGATTGAAAATCATAACCATGCTAAGGTTAACATAAAAGAAGATATGAAGGCAAAGCAAAATGAATGGTGCCCAATAATCGTTACAATGAAATGGAAATTATCAAGGTAGAGGAAATTATTGAAAATGATAGTGATGACTCATTCAGTGATGAATTCATTTCTACCATGGGAAGTGATTTAGAAAATAGTATCAACACCACATTCATTTTGCAAGATAATAATATTGTGGTTCCAACTCAAAAACATATATGCAACACACTTCTCTTAAATTTAGATATTACGTCTATCATAGATTAATTTGAAGACATTTAAGAAGACATTTAAAATTTTTGGAATTGCTTAGAAGTGCTCACAGAAGCTTAAAGAATGCATAATGATTTCATTTTAAAATAGGAAAACATTGCTGATTTTTTCATTCATGATCATCCCTATTTGAATGATAATTGTAAGTTCCTCTTCCCATCTACTTGGTCACTATTTTTAAAAGTGTTCAGAGTCCATAGGTCAAATCCTTTATTATGAAATGTTACGTACTTGTCCCAACCAGTGAATGGTTTTGTATAATCTTCTCCTTTTCCCTTTGTTCCCTATAAATAGTTTTGTTTTCCCAATTTTAGCTTGTTTCCTTTTATCATTTAGTTTTGGTGTGTGTGTGTTATTTTACAATAAACACAACAGTCTATCTATTGTTTCTCCTTCTCTATGTTTTGGTCTTTCTAATTACATATATTTTTAGCTATGATTTCTATCAGGGAAATATGATGGGCAATTACATGATTTAAAAGCAAAATAATGGACATGTTATTCATGGATCTCTCTAAGTAAACATGTGGTAAATATATAGAATTTACAATATAGGTGATCTGGCCTGGTAGATCGTGTTCATTTATTATATGATTGAGATAGGCAAATTAGATATCATTTGGCTAAATCAAGATGTGCAAATGTGGGATATAAAAGTTTTCAAGGATCTTTCTTAATGACAAGGATGGTAAAAATTTTACAGAATAAGACATAGACTCTGTATCCCAATGGATAAGGCTCAAGTCACATATTAAAACCTGCTTATTTTCAAAACTTCTAATAATTAATCATAGATTGGTTTGTTAAGTGGCATTGTGGATTGATATGTATTCAAAGAGAATATTTTGATCAATCCTAATTTGGAAGTTTTTAGTTACAAATTTGAACATATTGATGATCTCTCAACTATACCTTTTTTGGTAAGATAAGGTTAAAGCAAAAGGATAATACGTCAAGATGACCATCTTGGTATTAATCACACCAATAGTGGTGGATTGTATCCAATATTGTAGATTAGAATAAAGAAAGTATTTTTTGGTGGTCTTTCATTGATTATTATGGAGAATAACTTCTAGGGATATTTTCAAAATCTTGGCTCTATTGTAGATGCAATCGTGATGTACATCCAAACAACTCAAAGACCTCAGGGATTTGATTTTGTTACTTATACATTGGAAGATCAATAGTAACATAGCTATAAGAAGAAGAGGTAATTTTGATTGTGGATTTAGTCAAGGATACATTTTCTTTCCTAAAGATAATATTTATGGAGGCTCCATCAATGTGGTGAAATCATGGGTTGAATTGAATAGAAATGGCAGTCTTGTAAAAAAATTCATTCCATAAATTATGTTCTTAACAAGATTTATAACATGAGATATTGCTAGCATTGGATGATCATACAGTCAAGATAAGTACCCTCAATATTGAAAGAGTATGGCATCTAAAATTTTACTTTGTGCCCATTTTTACTCATGTGTAAGTGTTCATTGTGAGTACATTTGGATGGTTAGGAATATCTCATTATGCATTCTACCTAGTGATCAAAATGTCATTGATTTACATTGCCTTTCAAATTAGTTCAATAGGTCCAAACATCTTGTGAAGGATGAGTGTATGGATTCCAAGAGAAACTATGAAATAATTTCTTCAAGGCGGTTACTCAAAGTGAAAAATCATGCCATTACCAATGTAAGATAAATTCCATCGCTTGATGTATTTTAATGAAAATAAGTTTCATTTAATTGTTGATGAACTAGAACATGTGAGAATTTAAATTTTACATTGATGGTGGCTCTCAAAATGAAGGAGATTAGAAAGATTACAATGTGGGATGTTGTCGATGCGGTCAACTCTCTACGACCTAAAGATTGCACTCAGAATAAGAGAAGAAGATATAATGGATAAATAATTATTTTCTTATAGATTTGATGTTGTAAACCCAGGGAACAATTTTATAATCATGAAAAAGAATTTTTTTAAATTTTGTAAGGCAAGCCACAAAGTTCATCACTTTTGAGTATATGAAAGAAATTTTTCTCTTTGCATTTTAGTTTGTGTAAAAACACATAACTAAAATGCCCTCGCATACAATATCCTTTTGTATGTGTGATAACACCTATCAGGCTGACTACCTAACCCTCGTTTACACTATCATTTGACATGTGATAGCATTTTGATGGCTCAAGGACCCATCATTTTATTGAAGATCAGTGATTTTTCAAGTTGATCAAAGTTATTGTTGAAGACTTTGTTACCCAATGGATAAAATGTCAGCCTACCAAACTAGAGTCTAAGTTTTTTTTGTCCATTGTAGTTTAAAATCTTAGTTGAAGCCAGTTATTGTCATGATTTTTAACAAGTTAAAACCCAACAAATTTTTTAAATTTTAACAACTAATTTTTAATTTTGGGCTTAAAATTGTAAAATTTTGAGAAATTTAAAATTCTAATTAATGAATTAAGTTTAATTGATTAATTTTAAAATCATGGGTTAAATGTTTTTTATCTCAAGCTATTTAAAAATGCTTTTGAGCTTTTCCATGTAATAAGTCGTTAGCTTTCCCGTAATTTTCAAACCCATTTAGGCTTTTAGAAGCCATGCAAATGTTTTTTTTTTGTTTTACCCAAGTTGTGCTAAATGTCTTGACATTTTTCCAAGTTGTGTAATTTTCAAGTTTATTTTTATATTCAGTGTAATTTGCATTTTTTATTTTGAATTTATTGCAATTTGTAAATTTATTTTTTGGTTCCATGCAATTTACAAAATCAAATTTCCACTCGGTGCAATTTTCAAATCCAATTTTCCACTTTATGTAATTTACAAATTCAATTTGCATTTTCCCTTCCCATGCAAATTGAATTTTTATTTTCCAAGGTTATTAAATTTCAAATTACATTTTCCTTAACCATGAAAATTAGAAAAAAAATCTCAAAGTTGTGCAAATCAAAATTTTATTTTTATTTTCCATGCAAGTAAGCTTTCCACTTCCCTGGCCATGAAATTTACAATTTGCTCTCTCCACTCCTATGCAATTGTTTTGATTATTTCCCCAATCCATGCAAGTAAGACTTATTTTCCCCCAAATCTTCATGTTCAAAACAAGATTATCAACATGTATATCAAGTGTGGTAGTTTCACAGATGCTCATGAAGTGTTTGATAAAATGACATAGTAAGACAACTTCTCATGGAATGTGATGATTGAAAATTACAGAATACATGGGTGACCTCATCAAGCTTTGGAAATATTTCATTAAATTTAATGAATAGTTGTCCAACCTGATTACATCAGCTTTGCCACCATACTCGTAGCTTGTGCTAAAAAAAGAGCTTTGGAACAGAATATGGACATCCATGAAATCATAATAGAAAGCATTTTTTTTAGACGTAGTTGCAAGTGCCCTAGTAGATATGTATGGACAATGTGGAAGCATCCACAAGGCACATGAACTATTTGACAAAATGCTTTGAAGAAATGTGATCTCATGGCTTGTGATGATTGCAAGATATGTATAAAATACAGGACTATCCATTTTTTGATGAGTTGTATCAATTCTACCAATCTTATGTCGATGGTTCTATTACTGGTGTTGTCAAACTTAATAATAAATAATGTGATGTTGTGATTAAATGGGCTAGTGATGTTCATCATATAAAAAAGAGTGAGGCATTTGGATTTTTCTATGTAAATGACATTGTTTTGTCCATCTTGGAACTATTGAGATATCACAAGTGTGGTTTTTATGTTGATATCGACATTCATCATGGTGATGGAGTTGAGGAGGATTTATACACAGTAGATGGGGTCATGACTATCTTTTTTCACAAATTTGGGGACTATTTCCCTGGTACAAGTGATATCCAAGACATTAGATATGGGAAGGCGAGTGGAGAGTACATCTAAGTTTACCATTTACAAAGGATGTGATTATAAATTGGTATATAGTGAAGTCTATCTACTTTGATACTTGCATGTTGTATCATCTTCCTCGTTCTTCACATTGTTATATCTGTGGCAAGTGTGTTGAGCGATTTGATCACGATTGCCAATGGGTTGAGTAATGCATTAGCTAATGTAACCACCACTACTTTGTTTTGTGCTCATCTTCTCAACAACCATGCTATGCATATATGTATTTGATTTTTATTGGGTGTTATGTAGATTACCTCTCTAAATGGGATCACGTTTATCATTCAATTGAGGTTATGGATAACTGAGAAGGCTTAATTAAAATTAATAGGTATAAATTCAACAATATAAGTCTTTGATAGCATCCTCCTAGCTGGTTCAAATTAGATTGGACAAGTAGAAAATTAGGCAAAGCATTTTTTTAAAACATGTTTTCAAACAATTCACAGGTGGTGCAAATACCTTTGAGTCATTTTTTCAAACAATCCATCATTGTTTAAAATAAATTTTTAGTGGGAAATGGTAATCAATTTAATACATAGACATTAACTATCTGGAAGTTGAAAAAATTTAGTAATATATATTAATAAAAATCTCTTTATGGATTCTAATGGAAGTATCCAAACTTCACTCCATATGGTGAGGTCAACTTCTTCATTTAGAATATTTTCTTTTATCCCTAGCTATATGTCTCATAAGGGTGGGATAGTTAGATTTATAGAATTATTGCCTATCCAATTTGGCATTGGTATGCCTGATGTAATGGTGGTTGTTTTAGCTCACCTTTAATTGGTAGTGTTTCCTCTTCTTTGGGTTGTCTCAGCTTTTGCAACTGATGGAATAGCTTGTCAAATGTATTTTTTGTTAAAATCAAAAATAAAGGAAATGGAGACTCTAATGAAAAGGTTAGATGATTCAAGGAATTTTATATCCCATGCTATGCTAAATTCATGGATGAATGAATAAAATACTCTACCTACAAATCTAGACAATGCATTTCTATGAGACATTTTACCAACATTGTACATGCTTATGAACATGGACATGAAAGTCTTGTATAATAAATCAAAGAAATTATTTCATAAACACAAAGTCTATTTATTGGAAGAGGCTTCAATGAGTCCAATATGGATAGGTCTTTTGCAACATGCCAGAGGTGCAAAAATAAGCACTTACCAAATAAAGTTAGGATTGTCCTCAGTAAATTTGAAAATCAATAGGCTGTGTCAAAATATTGTAATATTTTCATATAAATGTTGAATTTCATTTTCTAATTTCTAGTTACAAATTTTATAAGCGTAAATTTAAAAATGTAAATCATGTAAATTCACTATGTTAACTTTGTAAGTGATGAGTCCTAATTGCACTTGGTACAAAAAACATAATTGTGCCTCTGCACTTTTCAAGTCATGCAATTTATCTTTTACAATCTTGTACATAGTGCAAATGCACCAATGCACTTTTGCATCACTTAAGTGGTGATTTTTTGTAAAATCACTTTTACACCATATAAAATGTAAGAAAGGTGATCACACACCATAACCACCTTCTCGCATTATAAATATTAGTGTTATGCTCATTTTAAAAGGACTTTTTGGTAGTGAGACTATGCAGATATTTTGTTTGAAGTGTTGAGCTTTGTTATCAACTCAATAAAGATCGAAACTATGAGATTTTGCAAGCTCTATATTCAAAATTTCTTCTTGAGTTATATCTTTGTCTGTGATTCACTTGCTTCTATATCTATTGTTTTAATTTATCTTCATAATCATTACCAAATTTTTTGATAATGGGAATTTCACATTAAGTATTTCTTTTATAATCTTCTTGTATTTCTTTGAATGTGAAATCTCAATGGGGTTCAAGCAATATTTTAATTATCTTTTACAGGTAAATATGGGATAGTTGCATGTGGTTTGTTATCAATATTATAAAAGTATCTTAGTGTATGTTTTTCACTCTTAAGGGTGTAATTATGTCTTTACCATCCATTGAATGAGAGAGATTTCCATGAACACGATGTTTTCCCCTTCTTGGACTTTTTTGGTAAGTTTTTGTGTTTAGCTACCCATAGTTGTCTTTCTTTTTTCACAAGCTTATCATGGTAGTTTATGTGTTTAACTAACTATAATAACCTTGTTCTCCCTTATTCCTTTCCTTTCTCTATTCTTCCCTTCTTTTCATTATTACCTTCTTTCCACTCATTTCCTTTCTATCTCCTTTATGTACTTTTAGGTTTAAAATGTGAAACCCCCAAAAGAAAACATTTTTGTTTTAAATATTTGTGAATATATTTTCCCCTACTTTTCCCTTTTTGGCTTTCAATAAAGTTAGCTCTGCCTATTGATAGGAGAGGAACTTTATCCTGTGTTGCTGACTAACATAAGAACTTAGTTCCCACACTGCTGACTCGAAGTCACTAATTTGTCCCTTTGATAAATTTTTGAGCCAACTCCTATAAATTTAGTTTTGATATTGATAATGTTATCACTTGACCTAGATTGGTGTGCTTCAGACTTGGCTAATGATTGTTTCTATTGATTCATTTATAATTTGAGAAGAATAGGTAGATTTTCTCAATGTGTAGTAGTATTTTGAGAGGTACTTGAGAATTTCATATTGAGAATAAGATTGACCTTGATTTGTATTTATACACTCTCAATTGGATGATTTCATATGTCATCGACATGCTAGGTGAAAGGGCCAACCTATGATAAAGGTTTAATTTTTTATAAATAGTCATTATTAGCTTAAGGGTGGTAGTTTCATCCTTAGTATAGTAATGTCGACTTTATTATCTGAGCTTGACATTACTATCTAGGAGATAAAAAGGCTAATGTGGTATGTTGACAATTTTTGGGTAGGATATTTCACTAGTTTAGCATAGACTGGATTGTTTTTTGTAGGTGACTGATAATAACTTCAAATGGATCAGGATCATAACTAGAATGTTAGGTATGAAGGAATGGTGAATAAAAGTTGTTCATAGAAACACAAGTCATGTAGAATAAGTGTAGGTTAATATTGACATTTCAAAATGTTAAATACAAGAATTTAGTAAATACGAATGCCCTCATTTTATTCTATAAATACAATGTAATGAAAATACTAGATTAAAAATATAAAGCTATATTGAGTGTGTACAACTCACTCTATATTTGGGTGAACGTTGTGTATGAAATGGAAATGCATCATATCCATTAATTAATCCTATATCGAATGGGATAGAGCACACCTACACTTATGATTGGGTGCATACAATTTTTAAGCGAGAGCATGACCAATGTGAGGATCTGTTAAACCTGATTAAGGGATCACTTGTCACAACACACCATGTGAGGTAGGGTTCCAAAGCTTAAAGCCTAACACAATCACACAAAACCCCTAAAAGAGTCCTATGATTTAATATTTCATTAATCTAATAAAATTAAACCTAATTTAGTGCACACCAAAGCTTGTGGCATAAAGTGAGGGGGTTATAAATAATAAAATAAACAACTAAACTAAACATATATATAAGACATATACTCACGTCAATTTATATAGAATCCTAATACATGGAAGAGAAGAATACAAATGCTCTATCTATCTACTCTTATGAAGGAGGAATAAAGTTAGAAATACTTACCTTTGAAGATGAACCCACCGAGCCTCAATCTCTCCCTTAGTCAAGGTGCTTCACAAGATATTGATGTGGTATGTAAGGACAACTAACATAAATCAGATATAGGCTACACAACCTATCCAAGCATCCAAAAGACTTATCCACAAGATGAGATCGGAGCTCCAAAGAAAGTATTGAACCCTAAATCTTTATTCCCCAAGTAGAATGGTCAATAGGTAAATGTGTGTTTGTACTTCTTCACTTAATTATTATCTCTTATTAAATGGTAAGGAATGACCTTGCATATATAGTAGTAACTTACCCTAAAAACATTTGGGAACATCATTTGTTCTATGTTGACCCAGTTGACTTACCATGTTTTCAGGGCTAACTCTCTAGGTCTATGCTAGGTCGGCCAAGAGGCCAAAAAAACAAAAGAGAGAAAAGTTCCCTGAACTATACAAGGTTGACTTGGTTGACTTAGCACAACTGATAGGTCAAAAGGGTTCTAAGGCAAGAAATGAAGGATAAAACATACAATGTGATAGGAATGGGTAGAACTAAGAATAATAATCTTGGGTTCAATGGTTTTAGGAGGCTAAATTATGGATGGCAAGTGGTAAAATGAAAGATAATCTTATGAAGCACTAATGGTCTACCCACCCCTTTCCCAGTGCATCCCTTAAGGCATGCACTCAGAGAGATTGAGACTCAACAAGTTCCTTCAAGATATAAAGTGTTAGTAATCAATAAAAGTTAAAATTATTATGTGTATATATATGCCCCAACTGAATCTCATCACATGTCATGTAAGTGCAACATGAGATGGTGCTTCAAAAGAAAACATGATAACATACAATGTTGATGCTAAGTATGGTGTAGTAAGTAGAAAAATAAGATAAATGAAAGAACTATATTGAGAAACACATACTTTTAACTTACCTTAGTGTTGTAGATAAAGAAGTAGACTGTAAGAAATGAAGGCATCCAATGTAGACTATACTAGGCGAACCTATATAAGTTAGCACAAAAAAAGCCAAAAATCAAAAAAATTAGAAGATAGGCATATGATAGTGGAAAATAATCTCTACATCATCATGATTTTAATGCATTTTATGGTTTGCAAAATGGATGAGCAAAAATAAAGAAAGAATTAAAATAAGGAATTTGCCTAAAAATAAATGAAAGACTTTGAATTGCTAAAAAGTAGTTTTTAAATAGGGAACAAGAGAATTCATTTTGAATTTTGAATTGTGAAGAAGAGAAAAGAGAGCTCTGAAACCAAAAAATCCAAGGATTTCAAGGGAACAATAAACTAGATGAGGAGGACACCCAGAGGCGACAGCAAGTGCACTACAAGTATGTAACTACAGATCTCAAACCAATTTTTAAAATTTGTATTAAATTATGTGATTTTTTTATAAAATTTGATTTTAAGCATTTATATATGTCAAAATTGAACAAACTTAGATTCTAAGGGTAACAAATAGGAAGATGGTAAATGGGTGTGAAGGGTTTAGGAAAAAAATGAGAAAAATACACATTTTGGGTAAAATGTAATGGGTTGGCACACAAAATGTACTAGGTCGACCAGGTCGACCTAGTATTTTGAAATAGGGTAAAATCTATATGGTCAACCCAATAGGTATGGATCAACCTAGTGTAATCTGAAGGCTAAAAAGTTAAAACAGAACAAGAAACTAGTCTGTAAGGGCCAAAATGAAAACTTATAACTAGGGAGGCAAAAATAAGAGGGTTGACTTAGAATTTAAAGTCAACTATGACAAAAATAGGGAAATTTTGGTTAAACTATTTTGACCAAGGAACCAAAATAAACACAAAAGGGCATGCAAAAAGCTAAAAGAGGGCTAGAATGGCCTGAAGTGACCAAAGGAGGGAAATAGGGACTAAATAAGTTAGAAATAGGATAAAATGAATAATGTAAGAGAAATTTAGGCTTATTTTTAATTATAATTGTAAAAAATAATGTGTAAAGAATGTATTGTGATTATACATGACATGGACTAATACATCCTTTGTTGTTTCTTGGTTGTAGAGATGATCGAGATTATGGAAGTTGGTGGACATGTATTGGTTACCAAATTTTTTAGATAGTTTGACAGATGGAGATTGAGCTAGAACAATAGCCATGGGTCTAGGAGGTATATCTGAGATGTGCAGGATCCCCTTCAGTGCTAACATGTTAGTCATGTTCTTGGGATGGGAACAATTGACTAACACCTTTAGATGTGAGGTGGATGGGGATGTGATAGAGGTGGGTATCACACTAGAGGATGTTCATGCCATCCTTAGGTTATCCATAGTAGGAGCATTGATGACCATAGGGATAACAAATAACTTAGAGGAGAGGAGAGCCTTATCCATTTGAGCTATAGGCTCAAAAATGATATTGAAAGGATATAAAGTTAGTATGGATGATGTGTACATGTCACATATTTCAAACCTATGGAAGGTGGTGATAGGCCTTGTGACACAATGGGTGCTCTATCATAAGTTAGATGGTAAGGTACCATTATTCATGGTATCCTTGAGTAGGATGATGTTGGAGGATGGAATACTATACAATCTAGGTTTTGTCATATGGGTCCAACTTGTACATGATCTATTCAAGATGTTGGTCAAAGGGTAGAAGACTATGGGACTGATCATACAACTAACATCATGCATAAATGAGAGATTTCCCATGTATCAATTATCTGGGTTGCCCCATGTGGTCAATGATGGGTTACCTCAAGTGCAAAGATGGTAGGAGGGCCAGGTAGTGCAATCTATGCCCCACATGTTAGCACTATAGTCGGTGAGATGTGCAGATATCATGTGGTAGTTATATAGGAACATAATAGCTACATGGGTGAGCTGGTACATAATAGCATCATCACTAGAGAGGAGAGAGTTGACTGGTCATTGTACTTGGTGGATAGAGCCACATTTGGTGGCATAATTGCTAGGATAGATGGGCCAACCTCATCTAATGATAATGATACTGATGCCCAACCAATGGGCTCAGTATGTGAGGGAGCCATGAGGGAAAAAAGACTTGGACCATTGATAGTGAGATCAACACTGAGGCCATATCAGGGATGACCATCGACTAGTTGAGAATGATTAGTGGTAGAGGAGGATGTGGAGAAGGCATAGATATCAAATGTACCACTACCAGTTTCATAGCAAGATGAGTAGCAGCCATTGAGGACATAATGATGATGGAAATAGAAAAGAGTGGAGATTATAGACATCATAAATAATCTTGTAGATGCACTAGAGTAGATGTTAGAGAGACCACTTAGATGGAGGTTGAGATGTACATGAGTCATGATATCTAGGTTCGAGCTGAGGAGGTAATCAATCGAGGAGGTACTAAGAGGTCACACAGATAGGGAGACTATGGTTGATGATCATGTAGATGATGATATCATAAGAGCCAAGACACATATAGGTGTCAATATGGTTGAATTATTTCTTAAGTTTTTATTTGGTAGTAAATAGATATAGATAGATATTATGAGATATGACAGTAATCTAATATCCATTTGGTGTGATTTTGAAGGCATACCTAAAGATGAGGAGGAGAGATGTAGGTCCCTAGTGAGGGTATCACTCTATGACATCTTGGATGTCACTCTACAACCATATAACCCTGTGACATTGGAATACTTGAGTGTACCATCTAACCCAGCTTATGTGAACTAGTTCAAACTCGCTGGTGAGGTAGATATAGGTTTAGAGGGAGAGGGTGTAGCCACTAGTAGAGATGGGTGTAGGCAAGGGATAGGCCTGATAGGCCTTGCTAGATTAGAGAGCTACACATCTAGATATGGTGACATAGATGATGTAGGCATATACAATAATGTTGACTCAGCTGACATAGACACATTATGACCTAGGTTGAGTTGGTGCAGGCATAGGTGGTGCAAATAACATGCCTACAGGGATAGGTAGAGGGATTGAGATCTTAGACTACCTTGTTATAGCATATTTTTTAGAGGGGTCATACTGAGACCTTAGTAGGTAGCATTTCTAGGCTAAAATATAGATAGGATGGAGTTCAACCCTAGTGTTGAAGCTTTGTATATGTTGTATCAAACTCATGGTATATATATGATGTATTGTTTTGGATTATTGGTGTTGGTTATGTATGTTGTATTTATGATGGTTATTTTTTTTCATTATGGTTGAGGTTGTGGATGCTTTGGATATATTTATTTCTAGCACATGTATTTAGCTTTGTTGTATATGCTATAGGAAATATATGTGGTGTGGTTTATTTTCTCACATTATGGAGTACACATGCATGGTTAAAAATAACCAGGCAAAAAAATAACTTGGAAAAATATAATAAATCAAAGAAATATACTACACACTAGTTCAAGTTGGGAAATGTGTAATAAAAAAGTGACTAAGTATAAAAATCCAAGAAAATGACAAACAAGATGGTAAAAGGGGATTTGTTTTTAAACCAACGTAAAAGATTTTTGCACCAAATTAAACAAGTAAAATCATACTAAATATCACATTGGGAAGTATGACAAACAATGTAATAAAATGGAAGGTATGTAAAAGGGCACAAATGGTAATAAAAATAAATCAAAAATTAAGTCAATCAATTATACTATTTCACGATGAGAAGTACAAAAGAAAATAAAAATTTGCAAAAATTGGGTCTTAAATTTATCATACTAATTTGAAATAGGAAGTATGAGAAATTCAAGAAATAGTGGGAATCTTACATGCACTCAAAAAATAAGAGAATAAAAGGCAAAATAAAAATGATGCATAAAACATACTAAATATCAAGTTAGGAAGTATGTCAATGATGTGTAACCTCATAATCAATTGATTCTTATCTCATATTTGACATGTAATTTTGGATGGTGATTTGATTATTGGAATATTTTGTGAGGAGGGTCGGGTCCTATCCACAATCTTATACTACAACTCACAAAATAAAAACCCAAGGGGACTTCAAAAAAACATTGACAAGTAAAAGAATAAGTAATGGTAAATCAAGGATGTGGGTAATAAGATGAAAAATATGGCAATTTGTGAGGAATGCCAGGTCTTGTCCATGGTTTTACAAATCAACTCACAAATCAGATCCCATGGGGAGTGATCACTAAGGAAAACAATATTTCCCAATAGGATATGAAGGAGAAGGAATGAGAAAGGCAGTAAGACACAAGAGTCATACTAAGGACATGAAAAGACACTAAGTGCCTAGTGGTCGTCTATGTATGAAGGAAACCTACTTGTTATAGACATAAAGTTTTGTAGGAAAATAGGTGTGCTACTAAGATCCACCTGTGATGGTATATTGGTATAAGGAAAATTAAAATGGACCTACCATCCCAGACATGTTCTCCACTCTTTAGTACCCCTTACAGATTCTTCGATCTACTATGAAGATTAGGTACTCATGTGAGAAAGTAGGTAGCACTAAAAGATTTTTTTTATTCTCCTCTTCTAATCTACTAGCCTACCGCACCCCAAAGTACCTCAACTCTACCATGAGGCCAACTATGGATTTTGAGCTTCAACTAGAATAAGGATATGTGCTTTGAATCACATATTTTAGTGTGATTAGACTTTTAAGAATATTCAATATTTTTGCCTTTTGATATCATTGCATTATATTTAAATGATTTCACTTTTAACTTTATTTTGAGCACTTTTTGAGATTCCTCCTCCATATGGATTTGGAATGACCAATCATGAGAGAGATAGTGATACACATGAATGAGCTATAGGATAAGGCTAAAATAACCTAAGTGAACCAAGACATAAGACTAACTATGACACTTAAGCTTGATAATGAACTAGCATGTGATCTCAAGTCTCAACTGTGTATATACTTAGTTTACAAAAAAAGGAAGAAGGTAAAAAGGAGATCCAAAGGAGGATTGGTGAAAGGAAATAGTAATGAAAAAGATTTTTTGCAAAATAATCGCATGGTAATAGGATATAGTAACCAAAGGGAATATGGTAATTATAACCAAGTCACCATGATAACTATCTATGAAAATAAAGATAAGAAAGAAAAAAATCATGAAGATACAAAGGAAAAGTTTTGAGAAAAACTCTAAAGGAAAAAAAAGTAATGATAAGGGGAAATACCAATGATAAGGAAAAGACAATCATATGTGAAATGAAAAACAATAACATAAGCTAACTATAGTACAACAATAAGGAGAAACATGATATAAGATAAGGAAGAATTTGGCATAGTTTCAAATGATATAATTAAGATAGAAATAAAATTTGAGCACACGTCCAATTCGAATATAAATTATAAAGCATCATGCATGTGCTCACAAATACTAGTAAATCTATCCACACACATTATCCAATACACCTGATCTATCTCTATAAATCTATAATTGAACTATTGCTAAGGTCTCATCAATCTTCAGTGAATATTGGGCAAATACTTATTTTCTAATCTCCTCAACTAAAAAATTAGGAATGCTCAAAGGATCATATTGAGGAGGAAAGTTAGGCAAAGGCTAGTCAGAAGAATGCATGGAAATAGAATATATGGGAGAAAAAGGAATCATAGGTGGAGAAGGATCCACGAGTAAAGGACTCATAGGTGGACAAGGATCCATAGATGAGGGAGGGTCCACATGTGAAAGAATCATAGGTGGAGACATAGAAGGTTGTGAAGGGACCACAGGAAGTGATGGAACCACTAGAGGTGGAGCCATGGAAGAAGGAGGAACCTTCTTATGAGAATGACCTATGGGAGTAATGGTAGAAGCTTTAGGGATGGATACAAGGTGATCTCTAAGATGTTGTTTGATAATGGGAAATGATCAGTGTGATGCATGTCACATAGGTGTCATAGATAATATAACTCACCATACTTAGGTAAATATTTAGGAAGTACCTTTGAGGGAGGTATGGCTTTGTCTAATGATGGGGAAGAAAGATGCAAGGTATCAAGGTATTGTTGTAACTTATGATAATGGGTGGAATAATGGTTATATATCCCATGAAAGCAATACATATGCCAGTGAGTGGTTTTAGGAGCATTCACAGAAGGAGGTGAATAAGAATGGAAGAAACTGAAGAGGACTGATTGGCCTAGTTGGTGGGCAAAGGAGCCATCTTAGACAACAAAATAAAACAATCATCAATGGAGGGTGTTGATGGGGAAGGAATGGAACTATGCCCAATAGGAGGAGCACTAGGGGAAGAAGTAGAAAGAGGCTCAACAACAATAAGAGAGGAAACAGGCTCAACTAGAGTAGAAAAAGGAATGGGCTTAACTATTATTGACCCCACTGAAGGAGGGGTGGGATACACAAAATGTCTAAGGAGGAATACCCTAGGTATGTAAAAATGATAAAGTCTAGTCATATCATGATCTAAGAGCATGGTCCTAAGTGGCCCCTAATAAACTAGAGGTATCGGTGCCATCTTTACCCTGTGATAAAGAAGAAAAATGCAAGAATCAGGAACTATAAAAGAAAAAGAATAATTATATGCACAAAAAGAATCAAGTAAATAAGAGTGGTAATGAATAATTTCAACATCATGGATGTGGACAAGACTACCTAAAATAGGATCATTTAAATAATATCCATCATCATAATCTGGGGTATGAAGATCAATGACACAGGTCAAGATGACTTTGCCATCAGAGGAAGCTTGGTGAATAGAATGCTTAGTCTTGGTTAAGATTACGAGAATGTCATCATAAAGAGGCTTGTGAGAGTGAGGCTGTAAGAAATTAGGAAGATAAAAAATGAGATGAGATGAGAGATCAGAAGTTTTAATCTTTAATTTAATCTCATCAGGTTCATCATCATCAGAGTCTAAAAAGTTGGGAGGAATGTTACCAATGAGCTTAGGATGCCCATTGTAATCATTAGTTAAGTTGGAATGAAATTTAAAATGATACAACTCATATAATGGAACACTAGGCAAAGGCACAAGAGTAGAAATCTTGAAGACACCATGATCTTGGAATTGTTCAAAATTCCAAGGTTTAGTGTCTCCTTGAACCCTGTAAATGGCTCCATTGTGAAGGAATTTTATGCATTGTAAAGTGGAAGATATAATATCTCCCATATGATGAGTTCATGAGCTACCAAGAAAAATGTTATGCAAAAATGGAATTTGAAGATTGTCACTGATCTAGGCAATATTTTAGGCAACAATTCAGGGGATGGTTCTACCCCAATTGGTGGCAGAACTTCTGAGAGCCATAACTTTTACTCCATATCTCTATTTGAATCCCCATTTGAATCATTGGAAAGATAAGAATTAGAGTAACAATATGAGATGGCATTGAGATCTTATTAGTGGGTTTTTACCCGCAAAAACCAAATGGAATTTATGTTAGGTTGTGGAGCTAAAAGCTTCACTGATGCAGACATGGAGGAGGTTGCAGGATGAGTTGCTGAGTGTCAGAAGTCTTTGGCATTGGTCTGGCCAACCGACGTCGGCATGTAGGCGACAGGAAGCAACCGACGTCGGTCATGGATCGGCCGGCGTCGGCGACCCCCAGGCAGACAGGGACCGACGTCGGTCGCCTGTGTGGTTCGACTGCGAGCTTATTACGGACAGTCAACTAACGAACCAAGTGTTTGCATGTTTAGAGCTATTTTTAGACTGAGAGCTGCGGATCTAATTATTGTAATTAGATGTCTAATCATTGTTTGGATGAGATCTATATAATAGACTCATGGTTGTATTGGAAAATTGTTCTAGTTTGAGTTGAGCAAAGTTTGCTTCTTCTGTGTGTGAGGTGAGCAAGGGTGTTCCTCCTAGTTCCACAGTACCAGGTGTAGGTGCTGGATTGGAGAATCAGTAGGGTTCTTCATGTATGTAGGATCTTGGTCACAGGTGCATGGCCTATATAGGAGATCTACATGGTAAGTAAGATCGTTGATCTTCAGGTGTATGTGTGTGCAAGGTCAAGGTTCACAGGTGTGTAGAACCAGGTTGATTTGCAGGTGTGCAGGATCATATAGACAGCAACACAACAGGGAGCAGTATCAGACAGGATCTACTTGGAGTATAGGTGTGTACTCAGATAGATCAGAGAGGAAAGCAAGGGAGTTCCTTCCATAAGTATGGTCTATTGAATTGCAGGTTGTTGTAGGTTCATGGGAGATCTACTTGAAGTACCTTGAGTACTTGTGGAGTACGTGGAGTACTTGTGGAGTGCGTGGAGCACTTGTGGTGTGTGTGGAGCATAGGAGGTGAACAGCAACTCTGTATTTGAGTTGGGTGTTGGGACCTGAGAGGGAGAGCTTTGGGGAGAAGATTTACTGTTCACTTGAGGTGTGGGAAACCTCTGTAAGGTGGTGGAGAAGAAGTGGCATCTTCTTTATTGTATTCTTTTCTGTATAAAGTGTTAATACAAGTTGTGTATTGTCTCTCATATCATGTGTTATTCTAAATTCTAGTTACTTGGTGAATCTGGTTAATTTCCGCATATTAAGTTGCTTGGTTTAGTAATCAATTGTGTGCTTCCGGTTTATTTCCCAACACGTGGTATCAGAGCTAAGGTTGCAGGAAGCAGGTTTTGTGTTTGATTATAGGTCACTCTCAGGGGTTTCTGATCGAGTGGGAGTAGAGCAACAGCAGATCAAAGTAAGCTAAGAATGGAGGAGTTGAAAAGCACAGATGGTCACTCACGGTCCCATGGAAAGAAAGAGCAGGTAAAATATTATTGTTGGTTGGTAGCAGATCAGCATGAAGAAACTGAAGAAGCAGATGTAGTAGGTGTTGTTGCACAGGATGCTCTGGGAGGTTTCTTGGATAAAGTTGAATCTTGGATAAAAGATTCGGTTGCCTCTTTCCATGTAACCCCAAATAGAGGAGCTGGTAAGCCTTGCCAAAGAATTGGTAAAGGGGAAGTGAAGCTGAAATTGCAGGCAGCCAACACATAGGTGTTGATGAAGGTCATGCAGGTCCCAGGTTTGGAGATATGGCTAATTTCTTCAGAAAGGTTGGGTGATGAGAGATGCACAAGAACTCTCACAGTGAATGCACTTGAATTAGCTGGTGGTAAGAAAACAGGTACTCTTTATCTACTTGTTTATATTACTGATTCTTCTTTTGTTGCAGAGATGTGGCTTCGTAGGCTTGGTCACATGAGCAGGAAGGAGATGCATGTTCTTAAGTGGAAGACAGATATATTTGACATGCTTAAGAACTGGAAAGCCTTGGTGTTCTTGGAGGAGATGGCAGACAGAACCCAGTGGATGTGGCTGGACACTTCTGAGCAGGGCAGTTTGGACATGGGATTTGATTCAAAGGAGCTCGCGGGTAAAAAGTCATCACTCACAGGTGAACACAGGTACCGGCATCGGTCAAGAGGAACCGGCGTCAAACAGACAGGTGCCGATGTCGGTCATGTGCAGACCGAAGCCAGCGATGTCGGGCAGGGTAAGACTGACATCGGTCATGGGACCGACATCGGCAGTATGTAAGACCAATGTCGGTCAGAGAACCGACGTCGGCAGCAGGGACACCGTAGGGTCGATAGTCAGGGACAGACGCAAGGGAACCGACGTCGGTCGGATGCAGACTGTGGAGTGATCGAGGTCGGTCAATGTAACGGATTTTGGGTGGACAGCACGTTGTCAAGGAGTCTCAAACGCCCATACGGAGGACTGAAGACGTAAGTAGACCCTCAAATTCGTTGTTCCTCTTCTTTATACATGTTACTGATTGAAGAGTAGGAAGGATCCAGGAAATAGGTGTGAGCTTGGCATGGATGAGGATGTGATTCCTTGGAGGAGAACCAAATAGGCATTTTTGGTAAGGTTGCCAGCAGGTATAAAAGCACAGAGACAAATGGATACCTTAGTTGAAGAATAGAGAGAACGGATACGTGAGACGAAAGACCAGGTATATGGTCTTGAGGAGCTGCAGGACAGTGGTATAGGTTTTGACAGGTGGAGGACGAAGCATGGCTTCAGTTAATGTCAGGTAACTACTTTGGTTTGCCTTACCAGGTGGATGATGAGTCATGACATCATTCTATTGCTGTATGTGGATGGTATGTTTTGCTAGCAGGGTTTGTACATACAGGGTTTTGCTGAGCTAAGGGTAAGATTAGTTCAGTGGCATGTCAGGAGGAGTTTGGAGCAACAAAATTCTTTGACATGGGAGACATGGAGTTCACAGGTTGATTTTGTCTCGAGTGGGAGCTGATGTGAATCAGGTGTTGGTGAGGTTTAGGACGTAGAGCCGGAGCACACTAAGGGCTGGACAAGTACAGTGTTCGAAATCACATGAGGTCTGGTATAGACTTGAGTATTCCCATGCAGTGGGAGCTGTCAGAGAGTTAGGAGCCAATTCGGGGAAGTGAGTTCTCAGGTATTTGAGAGGGACCAGCGGCAGGGATTCATGCTATGCAGGGTCAGGACTTCACTACATGCGTTTGTAGGTTTGGATGTGGCAGGGTACTCAGATGACAGGAGGTACATCACAGGTTATGTGGTGGGTTATCTTCAGGATTGAGCTTGAAGAGGGATACAAACCAAGAAACAGATTAGACGGAGTACAGGTATAGGTACAGTGCAGCTATTTATCTCCAAGTGGGAGATTGTTAGGTTGTGGAGCTAAAAGCTTCACTGATGCAGACATGGAGGAGGTTGCAGGATGAGTTGCTGAGTGTCAGAAGTCTTTGGCGTTGGTCTGGCCAATCGACGTTGGTAGGTAGGCGACAGGAAGCAACCGACGTCGGTCATGGATCGACTGGCGTCAGTGACCCCCAGGTAGACAGGGACCGATGTCGGTCACCTGTGTGGTTCGACTGCGAGCTTATTACAGGCAGTCAGCTAACGAACCAAGTGTTTGCATGTTTAGAGCTATTTTTAGACTGAGAGCTGTGGATCTAATTATTGTAATTAGATGTCTAATCATTGTTTGGATGAGATCTATATAATAGACTCATGGTTGTATTGGAAAATTGTTCTAGTTTGAGTTGAGCAAAGTTTGCTTCTTCTGTGTGTGAGGTGAGCAAGGGTGTTCCTCCTAGTTCCACAGTACCAGGTGTAGGTGCTGGATTGGAGAATCAGCAGGGTTCTTCATGTATGTAGGATCTTGGTCACAGGTGCATGGCCTATATAGGAGATCTACATGGTAAGTAAGATCATTGATCTGCAGGTGTATGTGTGTGCAAGGTCAAGGTTCACAGGTGTGCAGAACCAGGTTGATTTGCAGGTGTGCAGGATCATATAGACAGCAACACAACAGGGAGCAGTATCAGGCAGGATCTACTTGGAGTACAGGTGTGTACTCAGATAGAGCAGAGAGGAAGGCAAGGGAGTTCCTTCCATAAGTATGGTCTGTTGAATTACAGGTTGTTGCAGGTTCATGGGAGATCTACTTGAAGTACCTTGAGTACTTGTGGAGTACGTGGAGTACTTGTGGAGTGCATGGAGCACTTGTGGTGTGCGTGGAGCACAGGAGGTGAACACCAACTCTGTATTTGAGTTGGGTGTTGGGACCTGAGAGGGAGAGCTTTGGGGAGAAGATTTACTGTTCACTTGAGGTGTGGGAAACCTCTGTAAGGTGGTGGAGAAGAAGTGGCATCTTCTTTATTGTATTCTTTTCTGTATAAAGTGTTAATACAAGTTGTGTATTGTCTCTCATATCATGTGTTATTCTAAATTTTAGTTACTTGGTGAATCTGGTTAATTTCTGCATATTAAGTTGCTTGGTTTAGTAATCAATTGTGTGCTTCCAGTTTATTTCCCAACAATTTCTCTAAATTTCAATTTTAGTAGTGCAGTCTAAAAATAGTAAGTTTCTAAAAATAGTAATTCCTTGAATTTTATATTGTTGTAAATCATGGAAGTCAAACCACTTAATCTCCATCGAGATTGGTGACCTTCCATATCCTTCTCCTACCTTCAAAATGTGTATAAATGAATATGTAACCCAAAATGGAAATCAGACATCTCTTCTCAGAGATAGGCATATGTTTGGGTCTACAAATTTGATCAATAAAACATCTCTTCTCAGAGATAGCATTATTACAATTATGTTGTTCTTGTTTCTTGAATTATATTTCAACCAAATATTTTGAGTTTTGGATCAGTGGTATCAAAGTGGTTTGTCTTGATAGTGTATGATCCCAAGGATGAGGTCAGGCTACAAGAAGCTTGGGTAGAAAATAATAGAGATTCCAAACTATCCACCTATGTGCTCCAAATGACCTCAAATGGTAGACAATACCAAGACATCTGATCCTTTCAAGGAAATGTTGAATGAAGCTCCCAATAGTAGCAAGCATAGATGCTACAATAATTTGCCTAAATTCTCCAACAAATCTTGATGGGAAATTTTGGCTCCTCATCTGCACCCCCACATCCTTTCAGTGCCCCAACACCCTTCAAGGTTCAGGTGAATTTTGATATCCCTAAATTTGAAGACAAAATCAATGTTGATGTAGTATAAAATTGGTTGGATCAATTCTCCCATTCACTAATAAAGAGAAGATCACTTTTACTCTTTTGAAATCATCATTGCCTATCAAAAATTGGTGGGAAGTGTACAAGAAGAGATTCAGTACGGATGATATTGGCCTTGAGGTAAAACCTACTTGGGATGATTTCATAGAACCTATCAAGGAAGAATACTACCCCATTAGAGCATATGATGATTTGTATATAGAGTGGCAACAACTTCACCAAGGTAAGGAATAGTCTATTCAAGATTACATTGACATCTTTCATTCTCTATCTACAAGATTGGGCATCCAAGAAAGCGAGAAACACAAGGTTCTCAAATATCCTGGTGGAATACAATGGTATATATGGGGGGAGATGGAACTTTTCAATCTGGAAACCCTTGATGAGGCATACAAGTTCATGGTGAAGATTGAGCAGAAGCATGGAAGAATGAATACAAAGAGTTAGCCTAAATAATATAAAAGTGACAAAGAAGGTCAAACATGAGGCCAAAATTGGAAGCAAAAGAAAGGGAAGACTGGGAAATGGTGTGATTACCATAAATTTGGAATTCACTCCAAAGAAGAATGTCAAGCCATCAAGTCCCTGCTTTCTAAGTCACAATTCTCAACATCTACTGCTCTACCTCATACACACCCTATAGTTGAAGAGGATGAAGAAGATATTGTATATACTGAGCCTAATGCCATCATTTCTTCATCATGGACCCACAAGGAGAGGCTAGATTACAATGAAAGTTTGTTTCACTCTAAGTTATGGGTGAAAGGTAAGCCTCTACATTTCATTCTTGATAGTGGGAGTCAAAAGAATTTAATCTCTGCTAATTTTGTGAAAATCCTAAATTTGTCCATAAGCCTCACCCAAAGCCATACAGTATTGGATGGTTGAGTCCAAGAATAAACCTCCATGTCACCCACTAATGTCTTCTCTCATATGCAATAAAACCTTTCCAAGATGAGGTCTTATGTAATGTGGTCAATCTAGAAGTTTATGATGTACTCTTTGGTCAATCATTCATGTATGATCGACATGGCATCTATGAATCGAAAACTTGAAGGATCACCCTCACTCTTGGAACATGGTGTTACAAGGTACCAGAGGTACCACCTTATACATTTATCTCCCTGATTAGTGCCAAGAAATTTGTTCTCATGGTGGTCAAGCCAAATGAATCCAAAAGGGCTGATGTTACAGCCTTGACTACAAAAAAAAACATAACAATAGAAGTAAATAGATACCAAGATGAATAATTTCATGACATTCCATCCACATACTGATGGTCAGATAGAAATGGTGAATAATCGAGCCTTGCATAGCTCCATAAAACACAGCTCCACAAAGCACAGTCCATTCCAAGTATGCATTAGGAATCAAATTAAAATACAACTACCACACTTGATGACAAATATTGATGCAATGGGAACCATTGATTCTCAAGAATGGAGGAATGATCTAGGTAATATTTTAGGTGACAATTTAGGTGATGGTTATATCCCAATTGGTGGTAGAACTTTTGGGAGCCATAACTTTTGCACCATAGCTCTGTTTGACTCCCTGTTTAAACCATTGGAAAGCTAATAATGAGGTGAACACCATGAGATGGCATAGAGCTCCACTCAGTGGGTTTTGAACCCTAAAAACCAAATGGAAGTGTTCCAAATTTCAATTTTAGTAGTGTAGTCTAAAAATAATAAGTTGTTAAAAATAGTAATTTCTCAAATTTTGTATTGTTGTAAATCGTGGAAGTCAAACCACTTAATCTCCCTTGAGATTTGTGACCTTCCACATCCTCCTCCTAGCTTAAAAATGTTTATAAATGAATATGTAACCTAAAATGGAAATCAGACATCTCTTCTCAAAGACAGGCATATGTTTGGGTCTATAAATTTGATCAATAAAACATCTCTTCTCAGAGATAGCATTATTACAATTGTGTTGTTCTTATTCTTTAAATTATCTTTCAACCAAAGATTCTAAGTTTTAGATCAGTCACCTTCACATGAATGGTGATAGGTGGGATGGTAATGGGAAGCCACACACACCTTAAAGGAGGCATTTTCCTTCTATCGTATCTTTGGCATGTGTTGCATGTAGATTTGAGATTACATTTGGAATACCCAAGAGTATTAATGAAATCAAGGGAAGCGATGCAAGTCCAAAAACCCTCATCGATCAAGACTCTCTTAACTTGGATATCACCTATTTAGATGCTAATAAATAATGGAGAATCATCTGCATAAAGCAAAATCTCATCCAAAATCATAGATGTGATAGGAAATCATAAAGAAAGAGAAGTGTCTAGAGTTTCATCAACATTAATGGGCATCTCTTCACATTGTTTCAATATACTATCCTTAGATCTAGATAAGGTGGCCTCTCATCTTGCTAAAGGAGGGTGAGGGACATTCATCTCAAATAAGAGTTGCATGAGGTGGTTTATATGGCATGGAGATGTCCTCATGAGTTCAAGAAAAGGTATTAGGGATAGAAGATTAGTAAGTTTTGTAATGGGATCCCACCCATCATAACCCATAAGGATATTATTATATATAGGTGTGTAATTATTAAGAATATCTTTAGAAAGTAGATCTAAAGATCATTGAAATTTATGTTGATAAGAATGAGAAGGTTGAGAAGAAGGTTGTAAATTGTTTGGTGATGAATAAGCAGTTGTTTTAGATTGCTATTAAAGTTTGGAAGAATAAATATTGGTATAAATTATATTTTCAGTAATATTAGAAGATGATGGGAGACAAGGAGAAATAGTATGAGATGTGTTATCTAAGGGAGAATCATAAATTAGGTCATCAAAAGAAATAAGGTCCTCTTACCCTAACTCATTCAAATGAGTTAGAGAAGAATTCTTGATGACACGATATGTCTTATGGGAATGAGGAATATAGATAGGTTGTGAATAAATGAAATCCACCACTCTTTGCATATTAGTCATGCTAACCAAATTCTCTTTAGAGTTTGGTTCAATAAGACTTTCTACATTATTTGTGGAAGAAGTGGGCTTATCTTTACTTTCTTGGATTGGTTGATGATTAGGTAAGGGATATTTATAGATATCCAAATGAGTGTTCGCTTGATTTAAGGCTTGATTTTTTCATGTGATTTATAATACTTAAAAGCAATATCATAGGCTTGTTGATGCTTATGGATAATGGAATCATGATCAAAATTTGGGCCAAGAATAAATTCTATGGCTAAATTATGAATATGTCTACAAGTCTCTTAAGAGTGACCCTAGCTAGCATGAAACCAACAAAACTTGTTAGGATCATACCATGATTTCATAATTTGAGTAGGGTTAAGCTCTTATGGAAGAGGCTTGGGTAGATATTTAATAAATTCAACTAAGAATAAAGGCTTATGGACATTAATATTACTTGGTGAGAAATGAGGATTAGTGTATTGTTGAGAAGGAGTTTGTTCCAAAGAAGCGGTAGGAACGACAGCTTGAACATTTTGAATGGTGTCAAATGAATTGGTAACACCATCATTGGTAATATTAAAATTTAATTCTTTACTAATAGGTGAGGGCATGTAGAAGGTTGGGATAGCTCAAATTATTGCATGAGGGAATCTTATCTTTTGGCTTGATCGATAGCTTCCTCCACAATACATGGAAGAAAGGATACAGACTCAATATTGTAATTTAGGAAATAAAGCATTTGTAAAGAGATGAAAGAGATCATCATCTGCCATGTTATATTCACATTTATTTAACAAAGTCTTCCATCATTTAACAAAGGCTTAGGCAATTTGATTTTATTTGCAATTAATGAAATGGGCCAAAGTGTTCTCTAAAAGATCACTAGTTTGAAATTTTTGAACTAGAGCATTTACTAAGTCATCCAAACTAGTGATAGAGTGTGTTCTAAGTTGATTGTTCCAATCCAAGGCATCACCCATGAGGGTCTTGGCTAAGAGTTTGGTAACAAAAAAGGTATTTAACTTGACCCAATCATTGTAAATATTTCCAAATGTCTTGAGATGAAGGGTAGGATCGGTTGATCCATTGTAATAAATTGTAGGTGTTACACTTCCAATGTCAATGTTATAAATTTGCATGGTAAGAGGTTCATTTTATAAATACTTGATGACTTTGTTGACTAATAGAGGTTGAGGAATGAGATTACCTTGAGAATATTGAAGAGGAGGAGGAGGAACACTTTGGTTATGTATGCCCCGTGTCATTAGTTAAGGATTAGATTGAAGATTAAGAAGGTGGTTCTGCATTCACATCATTTGACTTGTATTATGATCTTGGAATGTGTTTATTTTATTAAGATTTTGTAACAATATTTGGTGAGTTTTATTAGTGTTATTATAATAGTTATTATTGGTGTTTGTGTTGGTGTTAGTGGCTTGGATACCACTATTAGTGTTGATATGAGCTTGAGAAGACTTATGAGAATTTGAGGCACTAGTGGTAAAATTTACTTGTGAAGCAAAATATGGACTAGTAAATGATTGAGAGGAAGAAGCACTAGAATCATGAGTGCCTTGGGTAGCAAACAATGAACTAGTGGATGGATTAAGGATAGTGGGTCTTATGAGAGGCCCACTAGATGTAGAACCTACCATGTTAGTTGAGACACTAGGCATGGAGGTAGAAGAAGCTAAAGAAGAAGATGTCATGGCATAAGAAGGAGTCAAGATTAAAAGAAGAGGATGAGAAGCAAAGAAATTGGTACCCCCAAATCTAGTTGAGAAAGTGGGAGTAGGAGAATGAGGTTATTCAATTTGATTACTAATCATAAAGTTATAGATAGTGGAAGGATCCTTCCCTCTATGTTGAGTGAATTTCATGATTAATAAAATCATTTCAGGAGTATAATATAACTCAATATGATCCTCTAAGAGAAGAGGAGGGTTTTGATGCAAAGGGGTACAAGGAGGGGTATCAAAGTCCATCATGCAAGTTGTGTTATGAATATTACTAGCATTCTTGAAAGGAACCCTACTTTGTCTATGAGATATCCTATTAGGATTGGTAAATTCCATCATGTCTATTGACTAAACTTTAGTGTTATCACCAAATAGATATTCCATGATGAAAGGAGAAAAGGCAAGATGAGAAAGCAAAGAATCAAAAAGTGACTAAAATAGTACTAGGTTGACCTAGTTGACCTAGTGCAAAAACAAGGACTATAAAACTATATTGTGTCCATAGGATCAACCTAGTTCAATTAATAGTGACTAGTAGGAAGAGGTAAAGGTGTTGTAAATAGCACTAGGTCGACAAAGTTGACCTATCATAGTGTACAAGGGCTGAAAAAATACTAGGTCGACAAGGTTGACCTAGCATAACAGACAAAAAAGAAAAGAAATTTGATAACAAGATCTGAATTAAAACAAGATAATTAAAAGTAATATAAGAAAGAAGTAAGAACTGAAAGAGAAACAAACAATCAATTGAATTGATGTTGGCCAATCCAATTGATGCACATAAAGTAAAATCTTGCACTAACATTGGTTAGTGCAAGTTTTTGCACACATAATTGATCAAAGAGAAGCAAATAACTTGAAAGTAAAGCTAGCTACTTGGTCGACCTAAAATGTTTATTAGCTTATTAATAATGATTTTAAGTGTAAAGTTAGATTGGATAGAAGAAAGGTATTAGATAGAAATCTAAGGATAGTTTCAAGTAAGTTTAGGATGAAACAGACTGTAGTGGTAATGATATAGGCTTGGCTTTGGGGCCTGCCCTCTCAGTTCACACATTGTAGTGATAAGGGTGTCGAGTTCTTATCCAAAATATACCATTAACCATGTTTTATACTTGACCAGAGCATCAAGTCAGCTTCCCCCTTGGTGATGAAATCCAAGTAAGTTGGCCTATGTAGTCAAATGTTTAAATGGTTTTTGATGTTTATGTGGTTTGGTCATGTGTGAAAAAGAAGAGAAATAGTGTAACTAAATGATTAATTGAAAATCCTTTAATTAGACTATGTGAACTATTCTAATCATGCAAGCAACTTGAAATAAAGATGTGATTAATCATAAATGGTTAATTCCAACTTTGAAATAAGGTATAATTTAAAAACTATATGACAAACATACAAAATAGGGTCAATAGGGTTGAACTTGTATTGTGAAAGTAAAGCCTAAAAATGAACTAGGTTAGTCAGGTCGACCTAGTTATTTTAGAACACAAAACTAGGTCCACAAGGTTAACCTAGTTGACTGTGCAGAGGCAATTTTGAAGACTGTAAATTGTAAAAAGAAAATACAAAAATAAAAAGATACAGAGAAGTATAAACTCACCTAAAAAGTTTAGAGATGAAAATAGAGAAGATTTTTGATTAATAACCTTAGATAAAATTGGAGTTAATCTAAAAATTGGGTCACGTTGGTCGACCAAGCAATATATAAACCTGATGAAAAAAAGCTAAAAATGCACTAGGTCAACCTAGTTGAACTAGTTAACTGAATAGGAAGCCTGAAAACTAGAAAAAACTACACTGGCTCGAATTGGTTGATCCAATTATCTAAACAAAATTATACAAGTTTTGAAACCTATACTGAGTCGAGTTGGTTGAGCCAGTTACCCATTCTTGCAAACTTATGCACAGAGATAAATAAATTGGGTCAACAAGGTCAATCCAACACAATAAATATATGATAAAAATAATGACAAATAGAAATGAAATAATTGAAATAAATCTTACAAGGGTTTGATTCATGTTAGGTTCACTAGAATGTATGCAATTGGAAATGCATCATGTCCATAAATCAATCCTGGATCAGATGGGATAGAGCACACCTACACTTCCAATTGGGGGCAAATAATTATTAAGTAGAAGCATGACCAATGTGAGGATCCAATAGACCCGATTAGGGGATAACTTATCACAACATGCCATGTGAGGTAGGTTTTCAAAGCCTACAACCTAACATAATCGTACAATAACCCTAAAAGAGTCTTATGATTTAATATTTCAATAATCTAATAAAAAGAAAAATAAATCTAATCTAATGCACACTAAATCTTGTGGCACAAAGTGGGGGGTTATAAATAATAAAATAAATAACTAAAATAGACATGTATAGGAGACATATACTCATGTCAATGTATATGGAATCCTAATACATGGAAGAGAATAATACAAATGCTCTATCTATCTACTCTTATGAAGGAGGAATAAACTTAGGAATACTTACCTTTGAAGATGAACTAACCAAGCCTCAATCTCCCCTTGGTCAAGGTGATTCACAAGAGATTGTTGTGGCATGTAAGGATAACTAAGATAAATCATCTCTAGGCTACACAACATATCGAAGCATCTAAAAGACTTATCCACAAGATGAGATCAGAGCTCCAAATAAAGTATTGAACCCTAAAGCTTTATTCCCAAGTAGAATGATCAATAGGTAGATATTCATTTTCACTTCTTCACTTAATTATTCTCTCTTATTAAATGGTAAGGAATGATCATATCTATATTATTAACTTACCCTAAAAACATTTGGAAATGTTGACTATGCTAGGTCAACCCGATCAACCTAACATGTTTTTAGGGATAACTCTCTAGATCTATGCTAGGTCAGCCAAGAGGCCAACAAACCAAAAGATATAAAAAGTCCCTAAATTTTACTAGGTTGACTTGGTCAACCTAGCACAATTGATAGATCAAAAGGGTGTTAATGCAAAAAATGAAGGATAAAACATAGCAAGTGAGAGGAATGGGTATAACTAAGAATAATAAGATTGGGTTCAATAGTTTCAGGAGGCTAGAGTGTGGATGACAACTGGAAAAAATATCAACAATATTATGAATCATTGATGGTCTACCCACCCCTTTCCCAGTGCATCCCTTAAGGCATGCACTCAGAGAGATTAAGACTTGATGGGTTCCTGCAAGATACAAAGTGTCAGTAATCAATAAAATTTAAAAATAGTATGTGTATATAGGTTCCATATTTACAATTTAACTTAACCAAAACCTAAAATTAAAATGTAGTAGCCAGTGTCAATGGCATGAAACTTGAAATCTAAATTATACACAAAACATGAAATATAAACTATACATGAAACTTGAAGTTTGAAAGACCAAAGGAGTACACCTATATGTGGGTAAATTATGTTTCCATGTAACTTATTCGAGATGATGATTCCTTATTGAAGCATTGGATAATTTGTGTTTTCTTATTGTAATGCATAGAGAACATGGTAGAATTGAGGGTGATCAATCCCCAATTATAAATTTAACTAATGCAATGGAATTATATTGGAAGATAAATGTCCCAACCCATATGTAACTTATTCAACATTAATCATGTAACCTTAAGATGATAAGGTGAGAACCACACAATGGGTTAAATATGGGTAATGCCATGGTCATTGAGCAACATTGAAACTCAATTTACATTACCTCAAAATCATGAATCAATTTCTACAAATAGACTTATAGATTTAATTTTTATCCACAATTGAAAATACTAGAACCCACATCATACCCCATTGAATCAATGTTAATTGTAAATTGTCATAATGTGCATGAACCATCATCATGCCTACTTGAAATCTAAAATAGTATATATGTGTACATGAAATAACATCAAGCCAAATGAAATTTATCTTGTAAAATGGAGTGCATATGCCTTGCACTCACCCCCAAATGTATTTGAATATATATCAATCTAAAATTTTCCATTCATGTAAAACAAAGTGTTCAGTCCCTGTATATGCTCCCATAATTTGTTTAAAAAATACAAATAATTATTCTAATATAATATCTAAATCTATCTAAACTCTAAAAGTTGTATACTGTACCCAAAATATTCTCATTGAGGATTTTTAGTCTCTATGACAAAACCTACTAATATGTCCCCTTTGAGGTGAGGGACAGATCATGTAAATCATTTATCTTAAAATAAAATTGAATTGTATCTTTTTATGTATAAATATAATATCATGTAGAATCATGTCAACATATTGATAATATGGCATCATAGTAATGTATATAGAATCAAGGAATGTCTATAACATATGTAATGTAAGGGCATAAAAGTGGTATGTCAAGATAGATATATCTATGAAGCACACAGTAGTAAGTAATATTGAATAATACTACATAGTAAGGAATTGTATGATGTAAATCATGGCACAACATACAAAGAAGTGCATGATATGGATCACATCACTTTAAAACATAATAATCACACAATGTTATAAATCTCAACAAATAATGTCAAACAATAGCATATAATATCACACATAATGCCAAGGGGTTGCATACAAGGGACATAAATATATCGGTAACAATTAAGGATAAAGAGCCAAAAACAAGGGACACAAATTCTAAAACAAGCAAGGCTAAGGAGCCACAATAAATTATAAGGGGATACACACAATAGACAATAAAATTAACCTATCATTCAAAAGTAACATTGATGAAATATAGAGAAAGTGAAAACTAGTCTACACTATCCATATATGTCATTATCATAGTACATTTAAATAGCACGTCTATGTAACACTATGTAATAAATGATTAGCTAGAAAGGATTACGTAAGAAATTCATATAGCTCAACATGGTAAAGAGGTCATATAAATATATATTTTGATGATGTAACATATGGAAGTAGATGCCCCAGCATTGTCATGGGCCCTACATATGGAAAAGATCCAACATCATGTGTCCATGTATGCTCTATAAATCATGTATCACACTCATATACCTCATGAAATGCATGTGTGTAAGACAGGAATATGCCATCTACCAAACATGTGATAAATAATATATAAAAATAATGTAATCTAACAACTCATGTCATGATCAAATCTAATTTTTTTTATTTTTTAGAATATTTGATTTTTTTTAAATTTGAATTTATTTGGTATAGCCAAGTAAGGCCAAGTATCATAGATTTTAAAATAGAATAATCAAAGGGATCTAAAAAATACAAAACATGTGTCAAGGCATAGTGTACACTACATGTGATAACATCAAAATGTGAAAAAAGTGAAAGGAATTAGTATGCCCCTAACTATATATGTGTATTGAAACAATGTAGCTCAATAGAGTATGAAGAGTCAAAATGCAAGGGTGAGCAAGTATGATGCCATAAAGGGTGTGCAATATAAATATTATATGATATATGTTATGGAATTTTAGATCAAGATAAAGAGTCAAAAGGCAAATGCCAATTGGAAACAAAACCAAGGACTAGAAGAATGGTTTATGCAAGGGAATATATGCATGTGTCACATCTTGGTTTTATCATTTCAGTTTTGAAGGTGCTTGTCTGTGATTAAATGTTTTAAAAAAATATTGATTGTTTTTGTGCAATCAAAGGTTGACTTGCTTTATATGATTTTAGTTCAATCAAATGATGTTATCATGTTTTTATTTTTATGTGACAAAACCAAGATAGATAGATGTTATACTTTTATGCCACAAATAATTGTTATTTATCATGTTTTACTACTTCATATCATGTTATTTTGATGTCATGACATTGATAACTGTCATTTTTTCACTTTATTATGATGCAAGTATATCCTGTTAGTATGAGGGAGAGCATCATCAGAGAAAATGAGCTAGATATGGACTATGGGTAGTAGAGAGAGAATCATGTGAAATCATGAAAAATAAGGACATATACCTTACCTTTCTTGGCATCAGTACTAACATCTAGCTGGGTGATTATTTGGCATACTTATCATTGATTTGTCTTCTAGATTAGATTTTAGTTGTATATACATTAATTAGGAATTCTAAGAGTCTAATTGGTATACGTGGAGACATGTGTATCCAATATTAGTGTATGCCATAAATGCCTTACATTTCATTAGATAAACTAATAAAACTTGGGTATAAGTGTTTCGTCAATAAAGTCTTTTTAGCATACTTCAATGCATTTTACAACTACATAATCCATGCATTATAAATCACTAGACCGATAATCCAGTGAACCATTATATTTAAATGATAGTGACCATTTAATAAACATAACATTTTTCAATTATGTCATCAATCCAAATAGATAAAGTGAATTTTTTGAGTTTTCATTTTATTACGATGCCCTTGGAATAGGTGTCGACACACGATTGGTGCATGGTAAAATATTACAAGCCACATGTTGTGGCTTGCTTGTGGTCACTTATTTATTATGTTGTATGGACATCTGTTGTAATAAGGTGATAGCATCGACTTATGTGGTGTTAATAATGTAATATGAAAAAGAAATTATAATTTCATGAAAATAATAGTGAAATTGTGATAAATATAATAAATTTGAAAGTATAAATAAAAAATTGAGATTGGCATAGTATTACATGATTTAAACATTTAAAATGTGAATATTAACATCGTTTGATGATGATCAAAGTGATCAAGTAAATGGTGAAAACTATTAACACTACATCCCCCACATAAGGATTAGCATTCCACTTTAATTTCAATGGAAGAACTAAATTGGTCACATAAACCTCACATTATCATTTTTTTAATCCTAGTCTAAAGATGAAAATAACGAACTTCTTTGATTTGTTTACTTCTTTAACAAACCAACCTACCTAATTGTATTATCATTAGATAAATATCAATTGATATACAAAGCTAAAAATTTAAATTAGATTAAAATGTTTTCAAATTACAAGTGTTCAATTTATTTTTTAAAACAAAGGTAAGATATGAAACTTATAACCTCCAAAGGCACAAGATACTCTACAATTGTCCAAAAATAATGAGAAGATTCAAAACTCTTAGAATCTTTCCATTCATCACATCTTCTCATCTCATTCTAGAGGTAAGAAAGAAAATCTCTTAACATTACATCTCCCACATTCTCCCACATAAGGATTAGCATTCCACTTTAATTCTAGTGGAATAACTACATCATTCACATGAACTTCACATAATAACCTCACATAATAAGTTTTTTATCATGATCTAAGGATGAAAATAACACCTCACATAACTACTTTGATTTGTTTACTTCAATATATTAAAAGGAGACCGACCTACTCAATTGTATTTTTAACTAATTTTCTTTCAAAATGAGAGAATGGATTTTGGGAGGTGACTGACAAGTTAATAATTAAGTAGCATTTTCACATACCACAAAAATAGTATTTTTTAATTATTCTGTAAAGACATCTTTAAGCTTTCTTTCTTCTTTGACAAGCTATCTATTCATTTTCATCTTTTTTTTAACAATTCAATTTTTGGATAAGCTTATTGAGTTACTTTTCTCAAATCCCAAACTTGAGCTCCTTCCAATCTAAGTTTACAAAATTAATTGAAGTGATCAACATTAAAAACAAAAAAAATTGTGTATGTGTGTGTGTGTGTGTGTGTGTGTGTGTAAGAAATTATATTAATAAAGAACATTATTATTTTGATATATATATATGTGTATATATATATATATCTTTTATATTAGTTGATGTTAAATTTTATTTTTGAGATTTAAAAAATATATATTAAATATTATATAAAAATATATATTAATTTTTTATATTACTTCATGCAAAAAAAAATTATTAAAAAAATATTTATATTTATAATAAATGTAAAGGTATGTATATATTAGTTTTTTAATAATAATTTATTTAGAACTTATTTGTTAAAAAAATAATAATATTTGATATATATAGATATATTATTATATAATTATATAATTATTAATAATAGTTGATTTAAAACTCTTTGTTTTTATTATATAAAAATCATGAGAAGAACAAAGGGGAGGGAAGAGGTGAGAAATGAAAGAATTTGGGGGACATATGAGAGAAAGAATGAATCTTGACCCATGTTGGAGACCACTTCTTATTTTCTTCTCCATTATATAATACATTCATCATGAGGGTTATCTTGTTTTTATATATATATATATATATATATATATATATATATATATATATATATATATATATATATATATATATATATAATATACAAGATAACCCTCATGATGAATGCATTATATAATGGAGAAGAAAATAAGAAGTGCTCTCCAACATGGGTCAAGATTCATTCTTTCTTTCAAGACCAAATTCTTTCATTTCTCACTTCTTCCCTCCCCTTTGTTCTTCTCTTAGGACAAATGATATCATTAAGGTATGGAAAACTTTCTTGGAATCCTAAAGATTCTTAGGGCACCATTAAGGTTTTAGGGAATGGGCAACCAAAATTTAAAGGTTATGTTTTAATCTTACATTTGTTTTGGGGAGAGTTATAGTATTTTTTTTATTGAAACTTGTATTATATTATTTGATAAAAATATAATATAAGATTGATTAAAAAATTGGTGGTACGGAAGTATAATTTGAAGTCGTCACACATTATAAAAATGATATCATTTTTGTTCTTCTCCCAGAATAAATGATATCATTAAGGTTTGGAAAACTTTTTTAGAGTCCTAAAAATTCTTAGGGCACCAATAAGGTTTTAGGGAATGGACAACCAAAATTTAAAGGTTATGTTTTAATCTTACATTTGTTTTGGGGAGAGTTATAGTATTTTTTTATTGAAACTTGCATTATATTATTTGATGAAAATATAATATAGGATTGATTAAAAAATTGGTGATACGGAAGTATAATCTGAAGTCATCACACATTATAAAAATTGGGAAACAATAAAAAAATGATTACATTAAGTTGATATTAATAAAATAAAATATAAAGAAGAGCATATCAAGCAACTAGGGCAAATAGACCTGCAAACAGAACAAATGGTAAAATAGAATTATTGGGCTTATCTCCCCAACTTCCCCCTTGAAGGGGAAAGGTATTAGGTAAAGATCAACCATCTTTTTATTTATTTTTTTCTTCTTCATTTTATTCATGATAGGGAGAGGTTACAAAAGCAAGTCTAGGAAATTTATCATGCTTAGCTCTGCTTAGAAAGTCAAACCCAAAATAATTAATGGATGATAACAACCCTCCATATCTACCATAAGGAGAGAAGCTCTGCCTAAGAAAAAAGAAAAAACAGAACAACTCTATCTAAAAAAATAATTAATTCATATTATTTCTAAAATGAATCAACTCATATTTATTAAATTTTATCCTTTTAATTTGTAAAAAAAATAAAATATATAAAATATCTTATATTTAAAAAATATCACTTTAGTGTCATCCTTAGCCAAACAACATTATAAATAAACCCCTACACCCTCGTCCTCAACCTATATACATTGATGCTTCTAAATTTATAACTTTTTAAGTTTAGTGACAATTGGTTTGTCTCTTTTTTGAAATTTATTTCAAAAAATTTAACATCAACATTGTCTAATTAAAATATATATTATCTACTCTATCACTTCTATCACTTCTAATTTTATTTCAAAAAGTTTTTATAATTATTTTATTTTAAAAAAATGAAAACAAATATCTGTTTAAAACAAATAAGAATTTATAGTATCCAATCTATCACTTTCAAATTTATTTAAAAAATCCCCATAAATTATTTTATCCAAATATAACAGATACTCATTTAAAATACTAATTTTTAATAAATATTTTTAATTTGATTATTTTCTTCGATGAAAATATAAAAATTCCAAAATATAATTTTTTTAAAAAAAAACCAACATAAAATCCAAACTAGATTAAGATTTTATCAAAAAAAATTGAAACATCAACATTATCTTAAGATATCTATAATACAATCAGAGAAGTCCTCAAAAGTTTTTTTATCTCAATAAATAAAAAATGAACATCCATCCAAAATACCAATTCGAAATGAAAGTTTTAATTCGATCCAACTTAAAATATATTTTTATCTCGTTTTCTCACTTTATAGTGGAAGGGTTAAAATTGTAAAGTGTAATTTGAACAAATACCTTGAAACCCCAACTAGCTTAGGTTATATCAATAAATTAAAATATATGCAATAATGATGTTCCAAATCTTTACGTTGTTATATATTATGTTATTGGTACTACATTACTTATGCCATATTTTGATAAAGAGCTTCATTTATTTATCTTACATATTTTTATCTTGTGTTTATATGTAGTATATTATTTTATATGTTATATTGCTTACTCTCTTTTTTTAAATGTAGGGTATATTCCTTATGTTTTTATATTGATTGTATTAGAGTAATTTATTTATAACAGATATTTATTTTTAAAATGATATTTTTTTATGTTCGATATCATTGATTTATATATTATTTTACATATGATGTGTGTTAATTTATTTTAAAATATGTGTCTCACATATTCATCCATCTCAAAAGAATGATATAAATTCTTTTAAACTCTTTGCATTTAACATAACTTTCATTTCCATAAAAAGAGCATTCAAATTTTACATACTCTTAGATATATTCATGACATAACACATATTCTCATCATGAAATATATTTAAAATTTTATTTAACATTGTTTTTTGTAATACTCAAAATTATATATTTAGCTTGACTTTTTGTCACTAAATATTGTACTAAAAATATATATGCAGTATTCAACATAGATTCAAAGGCATGTTATCTTATAAGAGGACTGTTACATCTTCATTCAAACCAAATATATCACTTTCAATTTTTATTTCTATATTTAAACATATTATTATTATCCGTACTTTTCAATGTCTAAATGTTATTGCATGATTCATAATTACATTGCAATTTGTTTCAAGAAATTTAGTGACACAAAATATTATAGCCATATCTTTTCTCTTTTACTTTGATATGTATGCATACACACATCAAAGTAGAAAATTATATAGACACTTAAAAAATGGACCCTATGCATTCATTAATTATGCAATTAAATTATTTTAGGGTATTTTTTTAGTTATTAGTCTAAATCAGTCATTATTAGCAGGATTCATCATTTTTATCGTGTTCACCTTCTCTCTTCTTATTTTTTATGTCCTCGTGTTTATCTCATCCCTCCTACATACTCAATATAAATATAAGGTCTTATATGTTATGGGTCCATAAAGGGTGTCCCTTATCTTGTGGTCCAGTCTTGTTTGTTTTATAGTTTGATGTCAATTTGTGCCCCAATAGGGTGCTAATTTGAATTTGAGTCATCTATAAATCCACAAGCATCCTAGTACATTAAATAATATAAAATCATCAAGCATTGATTATTACAATAATTTATTGAGAATTTACAATCATTCTATAAAAATCAAGCATTATAGTGTTGAAGATCATAGTGGTAACAAATTACATTACATTGGTTTGCTTAGTTAAATAATTATTTATCGGGGTGTTTTTTTTATAATTTACATTATTAAGGGGTTTAAAAAATATCAAGGATGATTATATTTTCTCTAGTGTAATGCATGCACCAAAACACATCATTTTTATTATCATTTTCATATTTTATTTCCCAGTTAGGGTTTAGATAAAAATTGTAATTTACTTGTCATAGACGTAAAGTTATGACAAATTAAGTGAGTTTTTTTAAATCCAAATTTGGCTAACAAATCTATCAAAAATATTGTGTTATCTAGGTGCATCCCAAGATAAATCAATATTACATCACCTAAAAATATTTAGAAATGATCATGTACATCCAAACCTAATTGGCAGTGAGAAGATGATCTACAAGGACTATAGGAAATCGGTAACATTTCATTAGGTTCCTAGAATAGATAAATGACTAATTCAATCAATGAGATAGAGAGTTATTTGTCTCATGATGAAACCTTCAATTAACACAAGATTTTGTTAATCCGTGATAACATAGCCTCATTGTTTTACATTAAGTGGCATTTATACAGTCAGATTAATAGCCTAAAAAATGGTTGCATGTTTTTTCGATTTTCTGAGATGAAGGGGATTCCAAGAGTCATTATATGATGCACAAAAATGGAGAAAATGATTTGAAGAAGGCAAGCTAGAGTTAGAGGAGACTCAGTAGGAGAATCAAGGTGCTTGGGTAAGAGCAAAGATTAGATTTCAAACCATTCACAAATTGTTGTTGTTGTGTGTGACTCATTTTCTTATGTTGTTATAAAAAAGAGAAGTGATTGTGTGGTGTGTGTAAGATTTTATTTCCTCAAAAAAGATAAGTAAAAGTGTTTATTTTGGATTCTAGTCTCATATTAAGCGTATGTGTATTAAAGGTTGTAAGGAAAATATTTTATTTATTTGGGGTCCCTATCCTTGAATACATCAATTAGTATCATAGTTGGTAACAACCTTAGGAGAAGTGAAATTTAATTATGTATCTTGTGAAGATGGGTAGATAATAAAGTGATGAAAGAGTGGTCTAGATAAGTGTGTGACCTACGTAGATTTACAAACAAGATAATTTAGTGGTGGGTTTAGGTTTATATATAGTACAAATTCCTCTAATAATAATGGGAAGATATGCAATAGTAGATACCAATATGGTAGGAATATTATATGAGCTTGTAGAAATCTTGAGAGTTATACAAATAAATTTTATTATTGTTGAAGAGGATAGAAGAATTGAATTTTTTCCAAGAGATTTTGTGAGTGATGCAAAACATGAAGAGTATGGAGTAGCGTATGTGGTATCAACACATGAGTAGTTGGATGGCGGATAAGATATACTTGTTAGATAGATATCGAAAGATTATAAGAGGAACCATGATGAAATTTCAAAGTTTTTTATGAACTTTAAACCCCAAGGATTTCCTTGATTGTCTCATTATGATGGCTCAAAGTATCTTTAATTTGATGAAGTGGTTAACCAAAGGAAGGTGAAAGAGGATCAAACCAAGTTGAAAGTTCATACAACTCTATAGTAGAGGTGTTTTGCTTGTACAACATACCCTAATTTTATAGAAAACATGGTACCCCTTTTGTTGTTAATCAACCTCTAAGCCTTATTAGGTCTGTGGGGGGTTGTTGGGTGTTTTTAGTGAAAATCAAGGTCTAAACCCCGATTAGGTAGTAGAGTACTTGGTTTCCCCCTCCCTTTGCTCGTCAGGATAAAAATCCCAACTAGGTCTTGCGGGTGCTCATGGCCCCCTCCCTTTTGTAATTGGGTATATTTCTTTCCTCTTTCCCCTTAACTTTTGCACTTATTTGATAACTCTATTATAATAGGTTTAGAGTATATATATAATTTCAATCTACATTTACAAGTTATCTCTTGATTTCAAATTTTACTCATTATTTTTTATGAAATGATATATTTATGTATGTAATGATATGTTATTGAAACAACCATAATTTCTTGTTAAATATGAACTTATTAATTTTTTTAAGAAATTTATTTATGATTATTGTCCCCTATTATGTGCCTAAACTATGCATCAATGCATAAATAGACTTACGTTATCCCTCATTTATAAAATCTAACCAGTAAAGGCCCTTTGAAATAGAATAACTACACAATAGCCAACTCAATTATCCAGTATGCCATGACCTAGTGATATAGACCTCGGGGAGATTATGTCCCATTTGAAGATAGGCTGAACAGATTTCTCATACTACTTAAGCTGGTGTGCTAAATGACCCATCAATAAACTAGATCTATAAAGAGGTTGATAATTAAAATTTAACATTTTAAATTCATTACCAAAGATGAGGTATTCCAAGTATCAAATTGGAGAATATAAAAATAACCACAAGGTCAAAGTCTATTGAGGGTGACTTTGAACTATTATGCCTCAAAGAACATAGAAAAACTAAATTTTGCAGAGGAAAATTCAAAACTAGACATATCCATTCATCCAATAGTTCACCAATAGTTGTTCCTTTTTTTAATCCTTTTTTTATCCCTATAAACCCACCAATGGATTTTAATTTGCTTGGTGAAGGTAATTTCCTTGTGAACATCCGAAGAGTTACCTATGATTTACCCAAGAATCTAGAGAAATTATGCCCTGAATATGTACATGTGGGATTTAGACCACATAAGAACACATACTAGCTTTCAAAGATACCATAATAAAAACTCATATCCAACATGAATATGTGGCATGTAGATTATTCCTTTATACCTTGGATGAAATGGCTAATGGTTAGTACCTTGGATTTAGAGATGGATCTATAACATATTAGGTTGACATTAAAATGGTGTTTACCAATCATTTATGTGTACCTATTGATCATGTGATCTTGTATCATCAGTTTTTTCCTACAAAATAGAGTCTAACAAACCCATGATTATGTTTAACACTCATTTCCACAAGTTGTACAAGAGGTTCAAAAACCCCAACACACTAATAAAACCTACTACTATTCAAACCTATTTGATAGCTTTGTATCCAATGACTTTCATGTTTATCAGAATGAATCATCTAACACTGGCATCTTTGTCTTTGGCATATCATGAATCCATCAACAACAAAAGATGTTGTAGGGATATGGTGTTAGTATGTCACTTTATTGGGACAACCAAGTACGTATCATCATATTCCAATCATCAGTCAATAACCCACTAATGAACCCATGCAAAACACCCCACTAATGAACCCAATTCTTGGTGCTATATATCTAAATCAAATCAATTTTATAATCTAACACCTTTGAATTACATGCCTATGAATCATCTTATCCCTTTGAATTAGATATTGCCTCAAGATAATAATCAATAAATTATTCTTGTATCCTATAATATCACTATTGTTACACCTAACACAATGGGTTATGTTGGTCTAAATGGAAATAATAGGTTATCCCAACTTTTATAAATAGTCAAACACTTTCCAATTTTGTCTCCAAACAAATGACATATGTTGTTCCTACATTTCTAAATGTTGTACCTATAGTTAACATAGCTCCACATGTTATAATAATTCTAATTCACTTGCAAACCCTAAAATAGGAAATTTATAGTAGATGGTTTGACAATTGACCAATGACATGGTTGATTTGTGAAGATAATTATAGACACCTAAATCTAGCCACCAATGACCTCCAACCAGGCTTTTGACCAATTTATACCAAAGTGCACAATTTGGCCTAAAAGTACTAAAGCACATTAAATGAGTTGAAATTGACATATTCAAGTGCCAATTTTGGCCAGAGTATCATTAAAATGGGCAATGCAATTTATGGGCCAGCTAACTTTGATCAAATTATTTTGAGTCAAAATGTCAATTTTGCACTTGGGTGCTCTGGATTGCTCTTTTGTATCAAATTTCTTGTACGAGATGTGTGTCTTTGATATTTGGTGTTGGAAACATCCTAAATGGGATAATGGATCCAACACATCTGACATTGACTTCTAACTCTAATTTAGTCATATTTTGGACCAATAACAAGGCATTCTGATCAATTTAAGTAATTTGTGCATAAAGTGCTTAATCATGATTAAAAGCTAATTAATCCAAATCAAGGCCTAATTAATAATTCCATAGAAACTTATTGAAAACTTGTTTTTATATTGAATATTTGCATCATCAGGTGACCTCATTTCTTGGGAAGACATCCCTAGGCCATAAATGCCATAAATATCAAGATTATGGGTTTCCCATGCCTTTTTATTACCTCTCATGCCTCACTAATGTCCCTTCTTACAAATCTATGATGAGGATAATTATGGATTTTAATTACATAATTCAATTAATCCATGACCACACATTTCAATCTTGAGATGGATGGTCATGGTTGATTCTAGTCATTATTGAAAATCTATAAATAGAAAGGCCATGAACATCATTTTTAATATTAATTTGTGTAAAGTTATAATGTAAGATTGATTTCAAAATCTTCATGCAAACTAGTGTTACCATGCCAAATTGATTCTAAACCAAGCCAAGCCAAAGCCAAAGGTGCCAAGGAGATATGGAGGTAGACAAGCTTCCATTTCCAAGGACTTCATGAGCATAAAACTGAGTAAGCCACTACTACAAATTCATTTTGAACATCCAAATAAGGTGAAGGAATTCTTGTTTTTCTTTACTTTTTAGTTGTGTTTGTCATTTTTTTTTGTTACTAAGCTCACCCTAGTAACTAGACATAAATGTTAGTTTAGTGTGTTTTTTATTTGGTTTCATTCACTAACACCATACTAATCTAACAAATTTATATTTCACATAATGGCATGCCCAGTGGGATGATATTCATGAGAGCGCAATCCACAAACTTTTTTTTGTGTTTCATAGTTTTGATTCTCTTTTTTTGTTGTTTTTACTTTGAGTAAAAATGGATAATAAAAAAGTCATAACTTTTTATTTACTTGATATTTTTGTATAAATTTTTATATTCATATATATATATATATATATATATATATATGTCATTGATATTCTCTAAAAATTTCACAAAACAAATATTTATAATTTAGAAGTTATAGCTGATTTAGTAACTGTCACTTTTTATTTTTTATTTTTCTAGTAAAAATGGTTAGAACAGAGTTCATAACTTTTTTTATTGACTTTTTGGACTTAAATTTTTTTTTATATGTGACCCCTGTAGTTATTGATAACCTCTCAAAATTTTGTGGCAAACCGATCTATATTTTAAAATTTATGTTAAAAAAACTAACTACAGGTTTTTATATTTTATGTGCAGGATTTTATGTGTTGTGTTATATTTTATTTTTAGCCTTCTAATTTGTTGTTTGAAGATGTTCATATATTTAATATTATTTTTTTTAAATATTTTATCTATATTTATGTTAATATTGTCTAACCTAACATATTTACTTTTTGGGTGATGCCTTAAGGGTAGACAGGTAACCGACAGTCTTCAAATTTATTAATGCATATTTTAGATCATCTTTGGCATGATTTTAAAATGAATTAGAAACATTATTTTGGTGCTTAAAGTAACATTTAAGGTGATTAAATAATTTTTTTTAACATTAGTTTTGAAATTTACAACTAAGACCAAGGGGTCAAATGAACACCACCTCATTTTTTAAATTTGGGCTTAAAAAGGAACTCACCTTTCCAAGATTTTTGTATTCACTTAGTCATTTAAATTAGATTTTTGTTTGACAAAAAGAGGGGTGTCACATGTATGTTCTTCCATTTGTCCCCTTTAGGGAACCCTTAGAATCAAAATCACCATTCCTATTTCAAATAGCCTAGTCCAAGGCTTAGAAATAAAATCGTCTAAAGCACTTCCCAAAAACTCATCAAAGTTTGGGTGACCTTGAAAATGACCCTAAAATCTTTTTATTTCATGCTTTCTTTATTTTTATGCAAACTTGGATTGAGAGGGGGAATTCATCACCTCTCACAAGTTCTTTAGGGAACCTTTGACTTGGGGTTTTACCTCCCAACATTGACCTCATTTTGCTCCTAATTGGAGTTGTACATGGGACATAGTGGCACTTTGGATATCGCATTACATTGAGCAAATAGCAGGATGTAGTGGTTGCAAAAAAGACTAGACCTTTTTGCAATAATCCAAGTGATACAAACACAAAATTCATGCTTTGTTTTTGCATTTTTTGGTGTGAAATTCATTGTGCAATTGATTCCCCTAGAACGTTTGGAAACTTATAGATCTTATACAAAACCCTGCTTGCCATGGAAGTATTTTTCGTGCAAGGTGCACCTCAAGGTCCATGTCGCAGTACTGTCATTTAAGATAATGGGGGTGTAAAAACCCTACTATATAATGTGCATTTACTTTTAGATGAATACTTAAAATCCTCTCAAATGATGTATATTGACGAATGCTAAAAATACCAAGCAACCTTGTCAATTTAGAGTTTAAGAGCAATTAATTAGTTGGTTTTGTCCTAGATTAAAGTCATGTTTGGAGTCAAAAATTAGTGTAAACAAATGATACAAACCAAAACACATGGTCCTCATTTTCCTTTGATCAAAAAGGCATTATGGTACCCATGTGAAATCATCAAATTTGCCTTGATTCAAATTTCATCAAAACTTGAGAGTCATATCATCCACTTTGGCAAAGTTACGTTGCCCAATTGAGCCTAGACCTTTGACAAAGTTTGTTGAAGTCCTTCATTTATAATCTAAATTCAAATTTTCACCTTCATAAGTTCATAGAGTTGATGTGTTAAGTGGGCTCACCATTTGCACTAAACTTGAGGGAACTTAGGTTAAATTTCCAATTTGGGTTGAAGGCCATTTTAGACTCAAGATCAATATCACCACTTGATAGACTTAAGCCATTTTGTGCTAAACACTTGCACTTTGAGTCTATGCACCACAACATTTTGAGTTAATAAAAGTAGTTTTATGCTATTAAAATTATGGGAAACTATTTTAACTTATAGAGTTTTTGAAACAAACATTTAGCCACACCTTTTGGGTAGTGTAGCATTGTTACGCTGCCCAAAACATTTCAAATATTGTTTCATAGACCCTCTTGCATAGAGTTAAAATTTGTTCCTACATTTTCAAACCAATGTGAGTGTACTTTTGTGATCCTTTGTCTAGCACAGTTATACCATTCACTTTTGTCTAGCTTATTTGTCAAAAAAACTAAGTTTTAAACCATTATTTGTGAGAAAATAAACTATCTCTAAAGTGCCTTTTGTTTCGTACATTATACATAGTTGATTAAGTTCATGTCCAAGAATAAAATGCCTAGTGTTTTTAGAAGTGTTTCAAATCTTTTAGATTAAAATTTTCATCTATTTCAAAGTAGCTTTTGATGTTTTTTGGCCAAGAGTCCTAGCGCATGCCTTGTTTGAGCTTAGCTTTTAATGTCGTATTAGGCCAAAAGACTTAGCAACTTTTAATTTCCTAGATTATACTGATTTGAAATACTTTGACCTTAGAGTTTGGCATTTCAATTTTTGATCTATTTACTTGCTCATCTTTGTGTGAATAGTGAGACATTAGACATTTAACTCTAGCTTGTTTCTTCACTAAATATTTACATAAATCTTTTGATCCTTTTGACGAATCTAGACCAAGTTTGAACATCATCTATTTTAGACATTGTCCTTTTTATATTTTTTGGAATTATTTAACCTTTTTCTCATAAAGGCATTGATTATGGACCCCAATATGTATTCCTACACTTGTAGTAGACTCATGTACAATCCAGGGATTAGTAATGTGGTTGTGCAAGAAGAAATGATGCAAGACCCCTATGCAGATAATATTCCTTATGAGATGGATTATTATCCCTCTTATAATACTCAATTAGGGGCACAAAGCCAATATCCCTTGGCTAACTATTTGGTTAACACACCACCTTATTCAGAATTAGACCAAGAACAAACTGCATAATACCTAGCTATAATACCCACAGTAGATGAGCCAATTCTTCAACAGTCATATTCTATTAATACATCTTCCACGTAGAATCCATTTTTGTTTGAGCATCATTTATTAGAGAACAAAGATGAGATTTCGGTTAGAGCCATAGAGGTAAGGGCCAAGTTTTTAGAAAACTTTCCTCATGAGAATTTACCAAGCCTAGTAAGAATGCCCCACAATATCATTTACGATCAACATGCTTCTTCTAGAAATGTTTTGGCTCTAGTCCAAACAACGTATTAGGACCCTAATATGTCTAATAAAGGAAAAAACATCATGGAAGACCACTTTAATAAAATGCAGATAGCATATCAAACCTACCTAAATTTAGCACACAATTTTAATCAGATGAACATGGTGAGCAAACCTCTTATTGACTTAATTCCTTAAACAGGAGTTTTGATAGAGTTAATTCATCAAGAGAATCAGATTCAGACCCATTCACACAAAACACTTTGGTAGACAACTTGTTGTATATGCCTATTATTGAAGATGTGTCTTCTGCTTCTATATAAAATAGTGAGTCAAATATAGTGGATAATGTGCAAACAACATCCAATCCCAATCAAAGTGGTATTAATGCACAAACAACTAGTCAAAAACATGTTCCCATAGTTAATACCATGAGTGGATCATCATACTAAGGAACAGGAGCCTCTATAACTTGATCATCACCACCTATTTTCCAACCTCAACCCACTACTTCCTCAAGTGTGCAACCTATGAGATTAGATAGTCAACCAGCAACCAATGTCACACCTCAACAATATAATGTAAAAAATACTACTCCTCCTCAATAAGTGATGAGTAGTATTCTACAACATCATGTGTAATCTAGTGTACCAATACAACTAAGGATAAATGTATTACCACCTTAGTAAGGGGAAACTAATGTTCCACCTCACCAAGTAATGATGAACATACCTCTTCAGTCTCAGACTAGTATATACCAATCCAAAACCAAACAATGATTAGTCAACAATGTGTAAATATTGGTCAGTGATATATACTAAATCTTCAACCTAATTTTACTTTCCCAAAGGGATTCATGCAATAAAGAGACTCCCATGCTTCTCAAGTACCTACTAGACAACCATTGATTCAAAATGTACCACAAGTTCAGAGACAGGGTCTTCATCCACAAGTTCCCACTCATCAACAAGGTTCAAATATTTGGTAGCATGTCCCTTTTCAACCACAGCAGGCATATTATAGTTATATCCCTCCATCCCAACCATAAAATCCTCCAATTCAAATATTCATAGCCAACACAAACTAGAATATTACACAACCAAATGTGCAATTCCAAGTACATCATAATCCACATATGTATATTCTTGATCCATTTTCCAACCAAATCAATATACCGGAATAGATATCTCCATCATACCCTGGTCAAAGTGTCCCACTTATGACCTCCCAACCATCTACCCAAACCAATATTCTCCCTCAAACCAATGTTTCTTCCAGTTTTCTATCTCAAGAATTGCAACAGATGAATGATGCAATTATTGCCATTCAAACTGAGAAATAGACTAAAAATTTAAGTTATATGATGTGTGTTCTTATCCATTAAACATGGAGTACTTATAGATACCATTTTCTCTAGGATACGAACCACTAAAATTTGGCAAATACAAAGGGAAAGGTGACCCTAAGGCCCATTTAACTGAGTTCTTTGTCACATGTCAACTAGTGTCATATAGTGATATATACCTTTTGTTGTTGTTTCCAAGGAGCTTGGTTGGATAAGTCTTGGAGTGGTTTTTAAAGTTACTCAAGAATTTAGTAACAGATTTTGATGATCTTTCTAATAAGTTTGTGCAGCACTTTTCCTATAATCTCAAACATGAGATTTCATTGGTTGACTTAACACAAGAAAATCAAAAAGTAGGTGAGATTTTTTCAAGTTATCTATAGCAATGGAGATCCTTTGCAAGCCATTTCACCCACAATTTACCAGATAAATAATTAGCCATTGGGTTTATTAAAAATTTGCATAGTGAGATAGTTTATCATCTGGAACTATAATGTGAACATACTTTCAAGGAGATCATTGATAAAGGTTTGTTGATAGAGTGAGCACTCATAAATAAAAGAGTCATCAAGATTAATTCCTAATTAGAATCAAGGTTCCAATCAGGGAAATGGCCAAAATAAACATTTCATTCAAGTGAAAGCATCATAATCGACATAGGCCAATAACCAAAAAGATTGAAGCAATTCAACCACAATAGGAATGTTGTGGGAAATGGAATAACTGAATCACATCATGTCCAAATGGTGTAAACCTCATCTACACCACCTTTTCATCTTACTCCTACTCAACAACCTCTCCAGCTAATGTCAAAAGCACAACAACCAAGACCTGTGCAATAAATATAGTAGCCTTTACCATTACAAACCCCTCCTCCAAGGAGAACTGTACCTATGTGTCATGTCTTTAGTGACCTAAGAGAGCCTATTGAATCTATATTTTATAAACTTGCCATTTCTAATCTGATTTGTTGGCCTATACCAAAGCATTATCCGCAGAGCATTTTGTATCCTGATTGGTACCAAGAAAATGAATTCTATGAATATCATCGGTTTAATGGGCATGATCTATGAAGATGTGTTCAAATCAAGCATTTGATTGAGAATATGTTGGATAATGGTGAGATAACATTGGATAATGGTTCTTCCACTTCCAATCAAATTCTTGGGATTCATCAAAACCCCTTTCCCCAACATAATAATCAGCAACAATAACAACAACAACATCGACCAGTGCAACAACAAAATCAATAATATCAAAATTAAAACTTGAACCAATATAACTAGTAGAATCAACAAAATCAATAGTAGAACCCATAACAATAGAACAATAGACAAAACCAAGGTCAGAATAGTAACAACCAATAAACCTACCATGTAGTTGCACATGACTACAACAAGGTTCTAGGTCATATTATAGGGGACAATGTTAATACCATTTCCATTAATCCTAGATAGAGCACTAATAAATATAACCCATTTCTAAATAATACCACTCAACAAAATTACATGGATAATCCTTTTTTGACCTAGGACTATACACAGGAAAACCATCAAATTAAGACTTCCACTTTTAGACCATATACTAATAACTCACCCTTGCCATGTGACCACATACAAGTGCACTAGCAACTGAGACTCATCCTATATTGTCCCACACCATTCCCAACATTTTTTAGTGATCATGGTCTAGTATCTAATCCTGATTGTGTTATCACAACTTGAAGTTCAAAGATTAATATCTCAGGTCCAAAACCATCTGCCACTTTGCCTATTATCCAACCAACCATTCAACCTCAAAATAAACCATTCACCATTGACCAAGATAAGAAGTTTGATATTATGGAACAATTATAGAAGACACCAACACAAATTTTTATTTTAGATTTGATGTGAATGTCAACAATCCACAAGAACATTTTGAATGATTTTTTAACCCAATCCATTATTGTTAGTGATATATCCCCTGATAAACTTCAAGCTTTGGTTGGACACCTAGCTCCAGCCCAACAAGTCACATTCAACCAAAGTGATATGTCTTCCCTTGGCCTACTCCATAATAACCCATTATACATATAAGTTTATATAAAGTGGCATAAAGTGAAATGTGTCCTTATAGACAATGGATCAGGCTTCAACATAGTGTCTCTAAAGCTCATCAAGTTTCTTAGGTACACAATGGTAGATCTCCAACCAGAAATGATAACCATCAAAGCGTATGATAATTAGAAAAGAGAATCACAAGGAACCATTCAATTGCCAGTTATCATTGGGCCTTTGACCCATGATACACTTTTCCATGTGCTTGATCCTGAGTTATCATACAATATGCTTCTAGGTAGGCCTTGGTTACATGAGATTCATGTAGTCTCGTCAATGTTGCACCAATGTATCAAGTTTTCCCACTCAGGGATGGAAGTGAATATTCCAAGAGATTTACACCCATATGATCAATGTAAACATCTTGAGGCCAAATTTTAAAACTACAATTATTAGTACAGTATGAATACAAGTTCCAAGTAGGATAAAAGAAAGTCTATACTTATTGATCCTTCATCGAATAATTGCATAGATCAAAATACCTTGGATTCCCTTTCCCACATGCCACTTCCTAAAACTTCTAATCATTTCACCATTTTAGATAATGGATCAGGAGATTATGTGACCCATGATACATTTCATATTACCAATCTTCCTTAGAATTTGAAAACCTTTGGGTGACCTAAAGTCACCCCACATATGCATTAGCAACGAAAGAACAAAAATAAGGGACCTATCACATTTGTACCAGCATCTGGCCTGGAACTTGACCCTCTCAAAGGGGATGAATCATGGTTATACAATGATGACCAAGATGATTGTTATAAAAGTTCAAAGTATCATATTCCCAATAGGATCCTGGAGTGTCACAATTATGAAGGAAGAGGCTTTGAACCAAATCATCAAGAAACCATCAAGCTAATTTATATGACTAAGTATGAAAGATCTTATAGACTTAGATTTAAACCGCTTGGGGGTGACCCCACATATCTTATTCAAATTCCATCATCAATGCCTAGTGAGGATGATGCCAACAGTGAAGCAGAGTCTGATCATAGCCTCACCTTTGATGACCTAGCTGAGAGTAACCTATTTGATACCAATGTCATTTGTACCCTTACCCCAATCATTCATCACAGCCCATTATTGTTATACTATCCCCAACTAATAGATTGAGACTAGCAAGAATCCACTTTATTGATTGATGAGTATTAGGATGATGAGACATTTTGTGACTTTTTAGGCCTTAGTAATAATGTTTCATTGGGAGATCACAAATCAAGATTCTCAATCACATTGGATCTTGAAGCCTATTTTGGAGAATGGGTGAACACCCTTAGTCAAAAATAAATAAGTAAAACATTGAGGTCCTAAAGTGAAAACCTCTTTGAGGCACTTTTTGACCAGGGAAAAAGTAAAGATAAAGGCCATTCTAGTGGTGAAAACCTATTTTAGATGCCATTAGATGGGGGTGTTCATTCTTCTTTGAATTTAGACCAGGAGACCACCAATGATGAACTTACCTATGGATTTAAGTTTAGTTTTACACAAGTATTTGATCAAATTTTTCAATAATTTTCAACTATTTTTGTCACATGGCCAGATCTCCCATTGGGGGACTCAAATTCATCATCCCTAGGAGATGTTGAAGAGCAAGTCCTAACAGAGGACCCTAATATATTCCAATAGTTCAAGTCTTTGCCTACAATCCTAAAAGATGGTTCGACCCTTGTAGTCAAAAATATAATAGAGGTAAACATCAAGACTCTATTGGACTCAAAATAGATAAAATTAGGTGTATCCCTCACTGAGGAGGAATGTGAAGTCTTTATATCTCTATTGAGAGAATTTGTAGATATCTTTACATGGGCTTATTCTGACATGCCAGATTTGGACCCCACCTTGGTTCTACACCACCTTGTGGTCAATCCTGATGCCAAACTAGTAAAAAAATCTATGTAAGATGCATCCTCACATTTTTATCTTGGTAAATAAAGAGTTAGAAAAACTCTTAGAAGCTAGATGTATCTGGTCTATTGACTACTTAGAATGGATATCTAATGTTGTACCTGTTAGCAAAAAGCCTAAAGGAATCATAATCTATACTAATTTTTGAGACATAAATAAAGCTTGTCCTAAAGATGACTTTCCATTGCATAATATTGACATGATCATCGACTCCATGGTAGGTTATGAAATGCTTTCACTCATGGATAGATTTTTAGGATATAACCAGATCAGAATAACACCAAAAGACCAACATAAAATAGTATTCACCACTCCATGGGGAAAATTTTGTTATCAGATAATTCCATTTGGTAATAAGAATGATATAGCTACATATCAAAGGGCCATGAATGTCATATTCTATGATATGATGCATGATATTATTGAAGACTATGTTGACAACATATTAGGAAAATCTAAAACTAGGGTTAACCATCCAACAGTGCTACGTAAGATATTTAAAAGATTGTAGGAGTATAAATTTAAACTCAATCCAAAGAAATATGTGTTTTGAGTAACCTCAAAAATTTTACTTAGCTTCATTGTGTCTCCTAGGGTCATTGAAGTTGATATGGCCAAAGTCCATGCTATAATCTAGATGCTGCCACCAACCAATTTGAAGCAACTCCATAGTTTATAAGGTAAGATCCACTTAATCCAATGCTTCATCTCTCAGTTAGAAAACAAGTGTCATCTATTTACACATCTTTTGAAGAAGAGAGTTGCATTTCACTAGAATGACCACTACCAAATAGCTTTTTAACAACTCAAGGACTATCTAGTTAATCCACCTATTTTGTTACCTCCTATGCCAAGAAGGCCATTCTTGTTGTATCTATCAACTACCAATAATGCTGTGGGATCACTTTTGGATCAACATGATAACAATGGAAAAGAGCATGTAGTATACTACTTAAGTCATACCTTGGTCACATATGAACACAACTATACACCTATTGAAAAAACTTGTCTAGCCATGGTCTTCACAGCTCAGAAACTATGCCATTACATGTTGAACAATAGGACCATGGTCATTTCCAAAGTATATCCACTCAAGTATCTACTATCTAAAATAAATTTACAAGGTAGAATGGCAAAATGGATCATGATTCTTAGTGAGTTTGACATAAAGTATGTCAATCAAAAGGCAATCAAAGGACAGGTCCTTGCAAATCAACTTGCTAAAGCACCCCTTGCAGACACAAAGCCACTCACATTTCATTGTCTTGATGAATCCATAATGATCATCCTTGACCCACCTTTTTGGGAGCCACATTGGAATTTATACTTTGATGGTTCATTTACTACATATGGATTGGGGGAAGGTCTCTTATTTATTAAACCACAGGGGGATCTAATCCCTAAATCATTCAGAATCAGTTTTCTTTGTACAAACAACATGGTTGAGTATGAATAACTTATACAAGACTTCGATAGGTATTACAATGAAATATATCTCATCTAAAGGTTCATGGTGATTCTCAATTAATCATCAATTAGGTCATAGACCATTTTCAGACCAAAGATGACAAGATGGTTCCATATAATGTTATGGTCGATACCCTAAAACAACAAATTAAAAGTATCCAACTTGAGCATATACCAAGGACTAGTAATAAAACTGTAGATGCCATGGCTACTATCAACTCTCTGATTTGACAAACAATTAAAGCTAGAGATTATCAATTCTTTGTTGAGAATTTGTTTGCACCAGCTCATGAACCTTCAATCATTGCAATGATTCATGATATTATTGATCATAATTCTATTTGGTTCTCAAACCTTTACAACTACCTTCATGACTAGGTTCTACCACCTAATCTATCTCGAAAACAAACCAAAACCTTTATTCACCATTCCACTCATTATACTCTACTTGGATCTACCCTTTACCATCATAGTTTTGATGCAACTTTGCTTCATTATTTAACTTCAGTAGAGTATATGTTAATGTTAAGATAAGTTTATGGAGTATGTGGAGCTCATTCTAGTGGAGCAGTCCTATTCAAAAATCTCTTGTGTACTAGTTATTATTGGCCCACAATGGATGCAGATGCAACTATATATGTAAAGAAGTGTGACAAATGTCAACAGCATGCTAATTTGATTCATGCCCCAGCCCAAACTTTGAAACTAATGTTGAGACCATGGCCATTTGCTACATGGGGATGTGAACTCATTAGAAATATCAACCCCACTTCATCTAATGACCATAAACATATCCTTACCACCACTAAGTATTTCACTAAGTGGGTTGAAGCTATACCCCTCACGTGATTGAAAAGTAAATTTCAAAATTTATCTTCAACCATCTCATTTATTGTTATGGTATCCCCTTTGACATTATATCTAATAATGGAGGATCATTCAATAACAAGGATGTAGACCAGCTATGTACCAAATATAACATCACACAACATTTTTCTATATCATATTACCCTCAAGGTAATGGCCAGGCCGAAGCATTGAACAAATTTATTGTCAATATTCTTTAAAAAAAATTCAATGATGTCGATCATGATTGGAACCTGAAAATATTCCCTGCCCTTTGATCATACCATACCAATCTTCATACTCACTTTTTTATGGTACTGAATCTATCCTTCCCATTGAGGTCGAATTACCTTCACTATGCGTATCTTTCAAACATATGCTAGATGATCATGACTATCATGTAGCTCACCTATAAGAACTAGACCTACTTGATGAAAAATGCACAGTTGTGCTCAGTAATCTTCAAGTATATTAGAATCAACTTAAAGGCCACTATAATCGACATGTCAAATATAGAAAATTTGAACTTGGATATCTTGTTCTTAAAGAAAACCAAAAGAATACCATGGCTGAGAAGAAGCATAAAGGTAAATTCAAACCAAATTGGATAGGGCCTTTCATCATTACTGTAGATTATGGATTAGGAGCATACAGACTTGCCACATTAGATGGAGAGAAACCTCTTGATCCAATGAATATTATTCACCTCAAGTGGTACTATGCTTGAGTGCTAAGGTGTATTATCTATAAATACCATTTTAGTGGTGCCATTTTATCACTATTCTTCTTTGTACAAATATCATTCTTATCTATCCTCTTAGCCTTATCTATTTTACGTGATTGAAAAGTATATTTCTAAATTTATCTTCAACCATCTCATTTATTATTATGGTATCCCCTTTGACATTATATCTAATAATGGAGGATCATTCAATAACAAGGATGTAGACCAGCTATGTACCAAATATAACATCACACAACATTTTTCTATATCATATTACCCTCAAGGTAATGGCCAGGCCGAAGCATTGAACAAATTTATTGTCAATATTCTTTAAAAAAAATTCAATGATGTCGATCATGATTGGAACCTGAAAATATTCCCTGCCCTTTGATCATACCATACCAATCTTCATACTCACTTTTTTATGGTACTGAATCTATCCTTCCCATTGAGGTCGAATTACCTTCACTATGCGTATCTTTCAAACATATGCTAGATGATCATGACTATCATGTAGCTCACCTATAAGAACTAGACCTACTTGATGAAAAATGCACAGTTGTGCTCAGTAATCTTCAAGTATATTAGAATCAACTTAAAGGCCACTATAATCGACATGTCAAATATAGAAAATTTGAACTTGGATATCTTGTTCTTAAAGAAAACCAAAAGAATACCATGGCTGAGAAGAAGCATAAAGGTAAATTCAAACCAAATTGGATAGGGCCTTTCATCATTACTGTAGATTATGGATTAGGAGCATACAGACTTGCCACATTAGATGGAGAGAAACCTCTTGATCCAATGAATATTATTCACCTCAAGTGGTACTATGCTTGAGTGCTAAGGTGTATTATCTATAAATACCATTTTAGTGGTGCCATTTTATCACTATTCTTCTTTGTACAAATATCATTCTTATCTATCCTCTTAGCCTTATCTATTTTACGTGATTGAAAAGTATATTTCTAAATTTATCTTCAACCATCTCATTTATTATTATGGTATCCCCTTTGACATTATATCTAATAATGGAGGATCATTCAATAACAAGGATGTAGACCAGCTATGTACCAAATATAACATCACACAACATTTTTCTATATCATATTACCCTCAAGGTAATGGCCAGGCCGAAGCATTGAACAAATTTATTGTCAATATTCTTTAAAAAAAATTCAATGATGTCGATCATGATTGGAACCTGAAAATATTCCCTGCCCTTTGATCATACCATACCAATCTTCATACTCACTTTTTTATGGTACTGAATCTATCCTTCCCATTGAGGTCGAATTACCTTCACTATGCGTATCTTTCAAACATATGCTAGATGATCATGACTATCATGTAGCTCACCTATAAGAACTAGACCTACTTGATGAAAAATGCACAGTTGTGCTCAGTAATCTTCAAGTATATTAGAATCAACTTAAAGGCCACTATAATCGACATGTCAAATATAGAAAATTTGAACTTGGATATCTTGTTCTTAAAGAAAACCAAAAGAATACCATGGCTGAGAAGAAGCATAAAGGTAAATTCAAACCAAATTGGATAGGGCCTTTCATCATTACTGTAGATTATGGATTAGGAGCATACAGACTTGCCACATTAGATGGAGAGAAACCTCTTGATCCAATGAATATTATTCACCTCAAGTGGTACTATGCTTGAGTGCTAAGGTGTATTATCTATAAATACCATTTTAGTGGTGCCATTTTATCACTATTCTTCTTTGTACAAATATCATTCTTATCTATCCTCTTAGCCTTATCTATTTTACGTGATTGAAAAGTATATTTCTAAATTTATCTTCAACCATCTCATTTATTATTATGGTATCCCCTTTGACATTATATCTAATAATGGAGGATCATTCAATAACAAGGATGTAGACCAGCTATGTACCAAATATAACATCACACAACATTTTTCTATATCATATTACCCTCAAGGTAATGGCCAGGCCGAAGCATTGAACAAATTTATTGTCAATATTCTTTAAAAAAAATTCAATGATGTCGATCATGATTGGAACCTGAAAATATTCCCTGCCCTTTGATCATACCATACCAATCTTCATACTCACTTTTTTATGGTACTGAATCTATCCTTCCCATTGAGGTCGAATTACCTTCACTATGCGTATCTTTCAAACATATGCTAGATGATCATGACTATCATGTAGCTCACCTATAAGAACTAGACCTACTTGATGAAAAATGCACAGTTGTGCTCAGTAATCTTCAAGTATATTAGAATCAACTTAAAGGCCACTATAATCGACATGTCAAATATAGAAAATTTGAACTTGGATATCTTGTTCTTAAAGAAAACCAAAAGAATACCATGGCTGAGAAGAAGCATAAAGGTAAATTCAAACCAAATTGGATAGGGCCTTTCATCATTACTGTAGATTATGGATTAGGAGCATACAGACTTGCCACATTAGATGGAGAGAAACCTCTTGATCCAATGAATATTATTCACCTCAAGTGGTACTATGCTTGAGTGCTAAGGTGTATTATCTATAAATACCATTTTAGTGGTGCCATTTTATCACTATTCTTCTTTGTACAAATATCATTCTTATCTATCCTCTTAGCCTTATCTATTTTACGTGATTGAAAATTATATTTCTAAATTTATCTTCAACCATCTCATTTATTATTATGGTATCCCCTTTGACATTATATCTAATAATGGAGGATCATTCAATAACAAGGATGTAGACCAGCTATGTACCAAATATAACATCACACAACATTTTTCTATATCATATTACCCTCAAGGTAATGGCCAGGCCGAAGCATCGAACAAATTTATTGTCAATATTCTTAAAAAAAATTCAATGATGTCGATCATGATTGGAACCTAAAAATATTCCCTGCCCTTTGATCATACCATACCAATCATCATACTCCTATAGGATCCACTTCATACTCACTTTTTTATGGTACTTAATATATCCTTCCCATTGAGGTCGAATTACCTTCACTATGCGTATCTTTCAAACATATGCTAGATGATCATGACTATCATGTAGCTCACCTATAAGAACTAGACCTACTTGATGAAAAATGCATAGTTTTACTCAATAATCTTCAAGTATATCAGAATCAACTTAAAGGCCACTATAATCGACGTGTCAAATATAGAAAATTTGAACTTGGATATCTTGTTCTTAAAGAAAACCAAAAGAATACCATGGCTGAGAAGAAGCATAAAGGTAAATTCAAACCAAATTGGATAGGGCCTTTCATCATTACTATAGATTATGGATTAGGAGCATACAAGCTTGCCACACTAGATGGAGAGAAACCTCTTGAGCTAATGAATATTATTCACCTCAAGTGGTACTATGCTTGAGTGCTAAGGTGTATTATCTATAAATACCATTTTAGTGGTGCCATTTTATCACTATTCTTCTTTGTACAAATATCATTCTTATCTATCCTCTTATCCTTATCTATTTTACCATTCCATTTTATTGATTAGATGTGTTCTAAAGCTTAGCCTATTTGACCTTGGTTTTTACTATTCATTGCACATTTTTAGCACCAAGGAATCTAATCAGTTTCATCAGTTGTTTCAACTAATTCAAATAGAGATCTTATTTTGGAGCAGTATGATAAAAGTTTTAGCAGTTGCATCCTTTTTTTTATTCATTTCTTATCACCAGTCTTGCTACTAATTATAACCACCTTTGGATAAATTAGTACTATTGATCTATGACATTATGTCCTAGTTATAACTGTCTATGGGAAAACTAGGAGTAACATTTGTTTATTAAATCTTGACATACCAACTTGCAATTTCATATGCCATACTATACCTTTTTAACACTTGTGCCTATTTTGTTTGAATTGACTACTACACTAGTTGAATTCCTCCATTATAAGGTGGAACTACAGTGACTTGAGGTCCTACTCTAGGACTATGTAGGCAGTGCTTGATACTTGTTGAGGTCAGCTCAGTCACCCTTTCCACCACACTCTCAGCATTTTGTGAGCAACCTAAGTTTGAATGCTCTTTCCATTTTTCAAGATTGAACCATTTAGTGTCTCATCATTCTTAATTGAGTTGAGATACTTCAAAAATTCCAAAAACATTTGTAAAATCATTAGAAAAAACCAAAAGTATTTGACCACTTCTTTGCCTTAAAGATTATAGGAACCCTTACTAAGATGCACGAAAACCACTTGTCGCTTAGTTTCTTCATCCTTTTTGGCCTTTTCTCTCATGCACTTATTGTTTTAAAAGACCATTCCTCTTCTTCTATCACATCCATTTTTTTTATTAGTTATCACATTCCTCCCATTCCTTGAGAGAACTACATTTGGCCTGAAGTTTTTGTTGGATATTACATTCATGGAACTATGTAGGTAGCGTCCACTTGCCTAGTGCATATGGAGATAGCTTAACCACCCCCTTTATTTTCTTCTATTCTCCTATTTTTTTCATTTGTTAAGTTGTCACCGATTTTCTAGGGGCAATGTTCGTATGGTTTCTATTGAGTGTTTCATTATTGTTTTGTTTGTGTGCATGTTTGTTTCCTTTTAGCATTGTTGCCTTGATTTAGTTTATGTGTGTTCATTAGGTGATTACTTACCCACACTTACACTTGAATCTATCCATATTCATATGTTTACATTATCATCATGTTTTTTATCATTGGTGCATTGTTTTCTATTGAGTATTGGATTACGAGAGTCAGTCCTTATGCATATTTCAGCGAAGTCCTCATGATGTCTACCGACATTTGCTACAACAAACCTCAGATTCAAGAAGTCTATTCAATAATGGTGACATCAATATCTCTTTGGCACCAACATCCCAATTCAATCCCAATCATATCCCAAATAGAGTAATTAACCACAAAATAATTTTAACCTTTATTAGTTCGAATGAACATCTCCCTACTAGTAGGTTGTTCCAATTCATAATTACCCTCTGTGTTAGGTTATCATTATCGTCAACCAAGTTTATCATGTTTTCCATAATCAAGGTCTAATGATTATATCTGCCTATGGGAAAATCATTACACACTATCCCACCTGCATTTCTCAATGATTATAACTGCCTTTAAGCAAATCATTATGTTGTCACCACTTCCATTTTTTGCCCATATAGGGGCATGTAATTCTCTTGTTTGTCTATCCTAACTGGGGCAGCTCCATCTTCTCAATGATTATAACCACCTTTAGGCAAATCATTGTGTTATCATATTACATTACCACTATCAGGGTACAGTGCTTATAACCACCTTTGGGCAAACCATTGTACATCGTCCCACTTGAATTCTCAATGATTTTGAATAATTTTTCAAAATCATTGTGTTTTCATCACATTATCTTTCCTTTTTTTGGTCCCCTCATTTTACTTCTTATCGAGGGACCGTTTGCTGACCTACTTGTGCCAACCATTCCCTCAAGGGGGTAAAACATCATACAATTAGTTTATCATCATTGTAGTTATAGGCATATAGGACCTTTTCATTCTTTGAGAAGATGTTACTATGATTATAGCTTCCAACACCTTCCTAAATAGGTGCAAACTATATACACCTAAATCTGGCCACCAATGACCTCCAACGAGGCTTTTAACTAATTTCCATCAAAGTGCATAATTTGGCCTAAAAACACTAAATCACATTAAGTGAATTGAAATTGAGATATTCAAGTTCCAATTTTTGCCAGAGTATTATTACAATGGGCAATGTAATTTATGGACCAGCTAACTTTGATTAGATCATTTCGAATCAAAATGCCAATTTTGCACCTGGGTGCTCTAGATTGCTCTTTTATATCAAATTTATTGTACGAGATGAATGTCTTTGATATTTGGTGTTGGAAACATCCTAAATGGGATAATGGATCCAACACATCTGACATTGACTTTCAATTCCAATCCAGTTAAATTTTAGACCAATAATAAGGCATTCTGATCAATTTGAGTAATTTGTGCACAAAGTGCTTAATCATGCTTAAGAGCTAATTAATCAAAATCAAGGCCTAATTAATAATTCTATGAAAACTTATTGAAAACTTGTTTTTAGAAATGAATATTGAATATCTGCATCATCAGGTGACCTCATTTCTTGGGAAGGCATTCCTAAGCCATAAATGCCATAAATATCATGATTATGGGTCTCCCATGCCTCTTTATTACCTCCCATGCCTCATTAATGTCCCTTATTCCAAATTCATGATGAGGATAATTATGGATTTTAATTACATAATTCAATTAATTCATGACCACACATCTCAATCTGGAGATGGATGATCATGGTTGATTCTAGTCATTCTTGAAAATCTATAAATAGAGAGGCCATGAACATCATTTTTAAGCTTAATTTGTGCAAATTTATAATGTAGGATTGATTTCAAAAGATTCATGAAAACTAGTGTTACCATGCCAAATTGATTTCAATCCAAGCCAATCCAAAGCCAAGGGTGCCAAGGAGAGATGGAGTTAGCCAAGCTTCTATTGCCAAGGACTTCATGAGCACAAAACTGAGCAAGCCACTACTACAAAGGCATTGTGAGTATCCAAGGAAGGTGAAGGAATTCTTTTTTTTCCATACTTTTTAGTTGTGTTTGTCATTTTTTTTGTTACTAATCTCATCCTAGTAACTAAGCATGAAGATGTTAGTTTAGTGTGTTTTTATTTGGTTTCATTCACTAACACCATACCAATCTCCTCTTCTTAGTCAAATTTCTAGTTCACAATAATTACCTCAACATCAGAATCACTTCACAAATGACCCTCCTCAATATAAAATTTTTAATTTCTAAAGGATTAATCATCAATGGAATACTATGCCTAATAATGGAGGTGTACTCAGTCCTTTGGATAGCACAAATCAAACCCACATTAATGTTGAAAACTTCATCAATTTGGTTTATCTAGGATTTCCTACATGGTGTAGACTGCATATGTTGGAACAAATAATGTTTAAGTGAGATATTTACCTTTAACATTGTTAAATAGTTAATAGATAAAATAAATGTATTTAATTTATTAACATGAAGTAATATTATGTATATAAATTAAATAGATTTTACCATTAGTTCCATGGCAAAAGATGCACCCATTGGTTACAACGATCACCTCTCCTTTAATATATTATAAATAGGATTTTACCCCTATTGTTATTCATTTAAATGAACTTCGATGATTTTGAAAAATATAATATTTACATGTGAAAAATATTTACAAAGGTTTTGCGAAGAAATTTCATTATAGAGAAGTGAGAAGAGAAGGATTGTATTGGGGTTCTATGTTTCTCAATTATACGAATATCAACTATTATGGTTTTTTTACCTTTTGAAGTTTTACCACCTAAATCTTTGTGTCAACATTGATCTGTGCCTTTGCCATTAATTTCACTTCTAGATATTTTATGTGTGTTCATTGAATAAATAATGATTATTAAATTTATTTCAACATAATACAACTAAACTTGATGAAACTAATTATTTTGATTTTAAATTGATGTCAAACATTTTCCAAAAGGAAATGGATAATCTAGATATAGTAATTGCACCTAAAAAATTGAACCAAATTGAAGGTAATCTAAGATCTTCCTTAGATTTAGAGACTTATGAATTCCCATATGAAAGTGACAATGAGCTAGAGGATAACTTGGATTAAACATAAACATATAAGCAAATGTTGAAGATCAAACTACAAACATCTTTGACAAATTCTACTCCTCTAAATAGTAATAAAGTTTTGCCTAGTGAAAATGATAATAATAATCTTTATCCACGTAAAGGACCTAGTACAACTTCATAATCAAAGAACATTGATAAACCCCCATAAGATGGTAAATATTTAGAGAAAAAACAAATTGGGATACAACATTATTGAATATTTAAGGAAACCCAAAGCTAATAAATCAATGTTTGAATTTTTCCAAATATCTAATCAAAAGGAATTTTTATTGAAAGATTTGTCTACTCTAAAAGGAAAGGAAACTAATAGAGTTATTTAGGCTCATAGCTATTTATAAAGAAAAGACTAAAACCCTTATTTCTTCTTAAGAATCAATATTTTCATAAAAAAATATATAATTGTTTGGTTGATTCATGTGTTTCAGGTAATGTGATGCCTTTCTTAGTTTTTTATATGTTGGGATTAACTCTCACTAAAATAAATATAAAGGTGGTTCAACTAGACAAAGCAAAATTCAAAGTTATTAGTGAATTGAATCATATTCACATGCAGTTATCTTCGAATCTAAGGGTATGACAATTTATTGGCATTCAAGTGGTAGATATCCCTGATGTATATGGTATGTTGTTAGTAGAGATTGGTATAGAACATTGAATGGATATATGGAAACTAATTTCTCTCATATGTGGTTCCCATGGCATGGTATGCCTGAATGAGATCAAAATCAAAAGATATCCAAATATGATACATTTGATCACAAAATACAACAAGACCAATGTGATCATGTATGTAGATTCAACACTTGGGGCCTATACAATTGAAACTAGAATAAGATCTTGTGACAATGTGAGTATCAATATGTTATCCATACAAGATATGGTAGAGGTAGAAACAATCAATGTTGAACATGTCAGTCCAGGTGAAGAAGAGTCAACAAGGTTTAGAGCTGAAGATACCTTCATTATGAATAGTTTCAACAATATTTCAACTACTGAAGATAAAATCAAAAGGTTATTATCGAGTGAAAGATAAATAGTATGTTGTCTTCATTTCAAGATAAATAATAAGGTGACATTTTTGTAGCACCCATGTCTCAGATTCCACAACAAACAACTAAAGATTATTTATGGACTTTAAATTTTGATGGTTCTAAATCTAAATAAGGTTGTGGTGTTGGAATCAAACTCATTAATCTGAGTGTAAAATCACATTTAGTTGCATTCAGGTTATTATTTGCTTGCACAAACAATGTGGTTGAGTGTGAATCATTGGTCCATAGACTTCAGCTTTCTATTAAGAATAAATTTAAATACCTAAAAATATTAGGTGGCTCAGAATTGGTGGTCAAACAAGTCATGAGTAAATATGCTTTCAATTACAAATGTTTTTCAAGGTATCATAATAGAGTATGAAATCTGATAATTTTTTTTGGTGTATTTAATTTATAAATTATTCCTCGTAAGATAAATCATATAATTAGTGCTTTGGAAATAACTTCAGTACCCTAGATCTAATTTCAGATTCCAAGTTAAAGAGGTTTTATTTAGAGTTGGTCTCTACCCATTCCATTATGATAATGTATAAAATTTCCAAGTATTCAATGATGATCAACATATCACTGGTTTCATCACAAATACAGATATTTTTAACCCTAGATCATAAATGAGGCTAGTAGATATGGTTTTGAACTAGACATAGAGGGTGTGATAAAATTGAAGATAAATAGGATACCAAAAGATATGGTTTCATTGAAAATGTTGTTTATCATGGACTATCATTGTGAGAAAGAAAATATAGCTCCTTTCAAAGGTATGTTTCATGAGCATAATAATCTAGGCAATGCAAATGATTCAAAAAAATGTGATTTTACTCACAACTTTTGTTAATATTGAAAAGAATAGAATTACACAAGCCTTGAATAATTTTAGAGATTTCATAACTTGGAGATACATATATCTAAAGGTGTTTGACACTTCAATTCTCACTCACACCATTCCTCTCAAACTGAGGTTAAACCTTTTCACTAGAGACAAAGGCCTATGATTCCTTTGTTTTAACCTTTTATCTTCAAGGAGGTTTTAAAATTATTATTAGCTAAGATATTTTTTATAATTAGGCACTCCACATGGGTATAAAATCTTGTTCCAATTAAAAAAAGAGTAAATAAATATGATTGTGCATGGACTTAAGAAATTTGAATTGGGCTTCAAAAAATGATAACTACCCATTACCTTCACTAGATGAGGTACTATATGATGAAGTTAAAAATGAACTCATAACTAGCAAGATCACTCTTGAAAACCATTACCATAGCACCAATAATGTATACATTGTAAACAGAGAGTAAATATGCATAATAAATTCTCTAAAAGATATATTCACAATCTCTGTGTAGGTCTCCACAGCTGACCAAGTCAAAAGTACATGGGAGTGCCTATTAAATAGGTAAGGTAGGTTATTTTATGCAATAAAATATTATTGAATGAATAACCTATAAAATATGAGTGTCTATTTATTAGTGTGCACTCAAAAAATATGTGCACAAAATAGAATAGCATCTCCAACAAAAAAATAACTCCCAAAACAAACGTATACTCTTTACTCCAACACCCACCTTTAAGTGTAGTATAGGGAATGAAAAAAGAGAAAGAAAAGAGACTAAATGAGTCCTAACAACTAGACCTAATCAAGTACCCATGTACAAATCACATTAAAATATAAAATGTCCCTATGGTAACCAATCCATATTACCGGAATACATGGATGTCAAGCCATTATAACTGCCAAGTCAAATAGGAATTAGTACTCTATACGAGGCTAACTCTTTAAAAAACACTAATCTCAAAACACTAAGGAAAAAGAGTCACTAAATATGAAATGTATCACTACAAAGTACCCAAAAGCCAGTAACAAGAGCTAAAGTCAAGAGAGAAAAAAAATATGTCGTAATGTGTCACAAGAAGTAAACAGCTCAATACTCTAACATAATATTGAATAGGTACACTAGATGGAATAAAGGCCATCAAATACAAATGCACTTGGTATACTTGAAAGTCTCAATGAAACTCTAATCTATATGAGTGGTTTGGATCCACTACTCAATTACAAAAAAATAACTGACATTGGAATTCACTAGAATAGCTCTTACAGAAAGACACTATTAGAGGTATCAATAATGCAATAAAAGTTCACCAATTGAATTTAATTTACTGCTAGAAGATGTAGTGCCCAAAGATTTTCAAGGAACATTACAACTGAAGAAGCAAGATCTACACCATACCCCCCATACTGCGAACTGGGTGGAGTGGGCAATAAATTTTATATGAGTGGGCTAAATCCATTACTAGAACACTGACATGCTGACATTGTATTCACCAGGATATCTACTCTTTAGAATGATATCAATATCCATAATAAATATGAAGGAGATTGTCAACTATCAAAAAAAAGTGTCAAATATATAGAACAAATATCTCTCAAGAAGATGGCCCTAGTGGTGATGGTAAAGTTAAGCAACTGAAAGAGTGAAAAGGTGCCCAAAATAGAGCACACAAACACATGAAGGGATATAAGGTTGAACTAGCAAACCTTTCATGGCACTTTATAACTTAGTTTAAGTACAAAGTATCCCATACACAAACATTTGTTGGAACATGGAGGAACCATGCTGGTAAAATCCTCACAAAGAATGTTTATGCTGCCACAAGTGACATAAAAATATACTCAAGAATGTAGGACATCAGGATTTGCCTAAAATACATTTATGAGTACAAAAAATGGCACAAAAATACAATGCACACTCAAAATAAGACATCAGACTCTGTCAAAAAAATACATTCATGTAGAAATTTCATAAAAATAAATGAAGTATTTTTGTGATGGATCTCACTGCCTGTGAGACCAGACCTCACCCTCCATCTTTGGCAAATGATATATAATATGTGCTAAAAACTATCAATTTCATCCAAAATTTATAATACACAATCAAAATGTGGGATGAATGTGATGAAGGAGGAATGTGGGTGCCAAAAAAGTAATAAATGTGATCCTCTATGACCACAACTTATGCAAATTCCCCCAATTCTATATAAATTTTCCACTTCACAAAAAACTATCTCCCATCTTTAGTAAAGTCACCCCTAATTAAATAAACACCGCTAAGTGATGTTTACCACCCATAAAGTGAATTGAATATAATGCAAACAAACTTTACTTTAAACCTTTTATTCAAAAGACAATAAAACCATGAGTTTGGTTTTGACCAAAAAAAGTGATTTTGAAAAAAAAAAAGGTGGTGTGGCGTGGTAGGATGTATTGAGGGGGGTGAATCAGTATATTATATATCTTATAAAACTTTCCCTTTATCAAATTCCACTTAATCAAACATTCAAGATATGCAATAAAACTCAAACAATAAACATCACACAAGATAGAGAGAGAGACACCAAATATAACGTGAAAACCCAATGTGGGAAAAACCACAAAGAACAATCTCAAGTATATTCGTGAGAACAAACCCACAAGATCACCATACCCCTTTGCTAAGTACCACTACAGCTACAATTCGTGAGCACCAACCCATAGGAGCTTTAAAACCCTTTGTCGAGCACCAACCCAGCTACTATTTGTGAGCACCAACCCACAGGAGCACCAACCCCTTTGCCAAGCACCAACCCAGCAACAATTCGTGAGCACCAACCCACAGGAGCACCAACCCCTTTGTGTATACCACACACCTATCTCTCAATGTTGTTATCTCAACAAATGATAGTTCAATACAACATCTCTTTCCTCTCTCTCTCACCTTTGCTCTTCTAAGCTAGATTTAACAAATATAAATCATATTCATCTCTCACAATTGCTCTTCTAAGCTAGATATTACAATATCAAATCAACCTCTCACACTCATATTACAAATGGCTTCTCAAGCCTTTATTTATAGCTTTCCAAATGACCTTTGGCCTTCCCCCTTTGTGACCCTTCAATCCTCATGGAAAATGGCACCAATCTTGGATGGCCCTTCATATTCAAGCCTTTGAAAAGTCATGTGGTGACCATTCATGACCAAAAATGTCCTTCCCACTTTTGTCCTTATCTTTGGTGACTCTTTGTATTCCTCAAAGTGTCCCTTCATGAGAAATTGTGCCCTTACTCTTTTGTCTTCACTTGGTGACTCTTGGTATTCCCCAAGATCACTCTTCATGGGAAAATGCGTCCCATCCTTCTTTTGTCTTTACCCCATGGCTCTTCGACTTCTCCATGGGCCCTTATTTTGTCTCATATGCAACCAAAAATATATTCATTAATATTAAATAAATATTAACTCATATTAGCCAAGATATATCTATTACAAACAACATTAAATGCAATGGGGCCTTTATCACCAATAATGCTAAACCTTTGACATCAATGACAATATTTCCAACACAAATATCTCTCAAGAAGATGGCCCTAGTGGTGATGGTAAAGTTAAGCAATTGAAAGAATGAAAAGGTGCCCAAAATAGAGCACACAAACACATGAAGGGAGATAAGGTTGAACTAGCAAACCTTTCATGGCACTTTATAACTTAGTTTAAGTACAAAGTATCCCATACACAAACATTTGTTGGAACATGGAGGAACCATGCTGGTAAAATCCTCACAAAGAATGTTTATGCTGCCACAAGTGACATAAAAATATACTCAAGATTGTAGGACATCAGGATTTTCCTAAAATACGTTTGTGAGTACAAAAAATGGCACAAAAATACAATGCACACTCAAAATAAGACATCAGACTCTGTCAAAAAAATACATTCATGTAAAAATTTCATAAAAATAAATGAAGTATTTTTGTGATGGATCTCACTACCTATGAGACCGGACCTCACCCTCCATCTTTGGCAAATGATATATAATATGTGCTAAAAACTATCAATGTCATCCAAAATTTATAATACACACTCAAAATGTGGGATGAATGTGATGGAGGAGTGTGGGTGCCAAAAAAGTAATAAATGTGATCCTTTATGACCACAACTTATGCAAATTCCCCTAATTCTATATAAATTTTCCACTTCACAAAAAACTATCTCCCATCTTTAGTAAAGTCACCCCTAATTAAATAAACATTGCTAAGTGATGTTTACCACCCATAAAGTGAATTGAATATAATGCAAACAAACTTTACTTTAAAACTTTTATTCAAAAAATAATAAAACCATGAGTTTGGTTTTGACCAAAAAAAGTGATTTTGAAAAAAAAAAGGGTGGTGTGGCATGGCAGGCTGAGAGACTGGCAAAGTTATGGTCAAGTTGATGGTGAAACCATGGGAGCTCAAAATAACATGGGTTATTTAAACTATAGGCACAAACAATTTTCACCTCAATTTCCTCCAAAGATGAAGGGCATTTCTAAATAGTGTTTATGAAATAATTCTATCATGATAGCAATGGTCAGCCCCTCTGAATAGCAAACATATGGACTTGATGCAAATGGGTGCTCTATCAACAAAACATGGGCATTTGACATATCTTCGATGTGGACTAATGAAATGGAGCCTACCAAATATTATGATGAAACCAAGGTTTCATAAAATGCTTTGCCGCCTGTGAGTGGGGATAACATAACTAAAATGATTTCAAAAAATTTGGGTGTGAGGAAAGATCTACCCATTACTGCCAATAAAAAAAATTCATTCCACATGGAAGTTTGGTCATGAAGTGTTCATAAGTACTTTGTGAATATTACATGAGGAATATATCTTGCTTATTGAATTTCAACCATCACTACATCTATTCAATTATATTATGGTTTGACCAAATAAGTAATGGTATTCATGAGTTGGTGATGAATGCTTCCAAAGGGATCTCCAATGAGGTCACAAGCTGAGAGAAATAAATATCTCATTGATCTGCCAATAAGGATCTAAGGCCAAGCCATAAATAGAGAGAACTTACCAAAAAAATGTAGGAAAGATCATGAGAGTGTTAAAATCTGAGGGGGTTGAGTCATTTTTAGTATCAAGCCATGGAGAAGTTTGAATCAAAATGACTCCAAACTAAAGGATTTTGATCAAAAAATGGTGAGGAAAGTTTTGGCATGGCCAACATGGAGACTGTTGCTGATAAAGAAGATATTTAGAGGCATTGGAGGTTGTATGGAGCTTGCAAGACATCTTCATGAACAAAAATAAGGGGGCTGAAGTGGTTTGATCAGAGGTTGAGAGTTTGGGATAGAAAAGATAACAAACATGGGTTTCAGCATGCATATGTATTTTGACCAATAAAATCCCTATGGCTTTGTAAATATACATTTCCTTACAAAAAACAAACACCAAATGAAACAAAAAATCATGCGACCCAAGTTCCAAACCCTTTTTAATGCCTAAATATTCAAAATAGGATTTGGTAATGAGAAGGCTCAATTTGTAAAATAATGGTTGATTCATGAGCAATGGGCCATGATAAAACCGTAGAAAGGGCTGCAACCAAGAGTAGAGGTAGAAGAGATCTAAAATTTTGTGACCTTGAAGAAGAAGCTGATCTCACAACATCAGTAGCATAGAGGTGGCCATCTGGTTGATCAATATTTTGAAACCTTCCAAATCAAGTGTATGATTATGTAAGGCTAATAGAAAGCCTTTAGATGTATAACTTTCAATAGAGAAAAATTCCACCAAAATCTTCAAACAAACTTTCAAATTATACTTTGTTTCAAACATTTGTCAAAATAGTAGCATAATTACTTTAAACAATGTTGGGTAATGACTACTATGGACATGTTGTGATACCATGATGAAGTTCAAAATAAACTCATAACCAATAGGATCACTCCTGCACACCATTACCATATCACTAATAACATATTTATTGTACATAGAGATTAAATATGCACAATAAAGTTTATGAATAATATATTCACAATCTTTGTGTGGTTCTCCATAACCAACCAAGTCAAAATTACATGGGAATGCCTATTAAATAGGCAAGGTAGATTTTTTCATGAAATAAAATATTGTTACATAAATAACCTATAAAATAGGAGTGTCTATCTATTATTTTGAATTTAACAAGTACATGCACAAAATAGAATAGCATCTCCAACAATAAAACAACTCCCAAAACCAGCTTATACACTTTACTCCAACACTATAAATAGTGAATGGTTTACAAATGATGTCATTCTTAGATGGATATTCTAGTTATAATAAAGTGATGGTAAATTATGAATATTGAATCATGAGAATTTTCACAACAAAATGGTGAGCTTTTGCATACAAAATAATGTAGTTTGTTCTAATCAATGTGGGTACTAGTATTCAGTGTGTTATGGACATTGCATTCAAGGATCTGATTGGTAAGTGCATTATTATTTATATGGATGAACTTACAGTCTTTTCTAAAAACTAAGATCATGTGAAATACTTGCAGATGGTATTGTAAAGATGTAAAAAACATGGCATCTCCTTGAACACATAGAAGTATATATTTAGGGTTATAGAAGGCAAGTTGTTAGGTCATGTTATTTTTGAAAGGGGCACATCAATGGATTCATACATAGTAGAAGAAATTCTAAAAATGTGTTTGTTTGGTATCAAGAAGGCATTAAAGTCAGTCTTTGGTAAAATACATTTTGAGCATAAATTTATTTTGATTTTTGCTAAAATAGTTAGACCACTAAATAATATGTTGAATAAGGATGTCAAATTTGAGTGGATTGTTGAAGCACGAGCTGATTTTTTAGAAATCAAGAATTTGATTATGAATACTCTAGTGTTGATAAGCCTAGATTATACTTATCCCTTCTATATATATTTCTTTCCCTCCAAGAACTCAAGTGATACTATTTTGACTTAGAGAAAAGATGTTGGAGATGAGATACAGTATCATTTTCTCCACTAAGGAATATTGAAATTAGATATTTGTATACACCTTAAATTGGTCAAGCAACCACACATATCATGTCTTTTCATAGTCCTTTCATAGGAAACTCTAACTGGAGAATATAAGCCTTGTTCACATTAGTCATGTCTTTTATTTTACTCCTCTTGGTCTTGTTTCATGTCTGAGTCACCTTTTTTCTTATTTCCAATCATTTGTAGCCTTCTAGATGGTCATTTCAGCTCAACCAGACTCTATTTTCCATGCTAATTTATCCACCTAAGTCCCAAGTATGTATGATAGGAGAATTGTGGTTGGACTATAGCGCTAGAACTTAGGGTGTCCCATTTATAGTTCTCCTATCCAACTGCATTTTGAGTCCCAACAGTCAAGTTTCCTCACTTAATGAGTCCCAAGCCCTTCTTATCTTTACCCTTAAGTTTTGTTTGTTTTTCTAATGTCAACCAAATGCAAATGAAGCTCACAAATTCAAAATAAAGAGTCTCATATATAAAATACTTCACAAAGCATTTTATATAAAGCACTTACTACTTTGGCTTAGTACATAATTAAAATCAGTCTATAATATAGATCAACATTCTACATCATACATAGATTTGCATGCTTGATCAAGGAGGGGCCTAGATGAAAGTTCATTCTTGCATCTACCATGTATGTTGATTATGCATGTTCCTTAAGGTAGAACTACATTTGATCTGAGACCTTAGCTTTAGGGTTAATGTAGGTAGGGATCAGGATAGCAGGGGTTCTAGATCGTGTGATCATTCTTCCCCTAACCCAATTTTTCCCCCTTTTGCTTTTGATGTATTTTTTATTTACATGTGCATAGATAAACCCAGTGTTTTGAATATTAAAAAAAATATACAAGGATCACTATCAATATTTAGCATCTAAAATTTCACAAGCAAGATCATATGGGGGCAACAAATAAAACCCAAAAAATTGATATCTCTATGACTAGTTTGGATGATAGCGGTAGGACTTGGATAGATCACCGAACCTCGAAGTGTCCTATTTTCAACACTCCTATCCTTCTACTAAATGAAATATAGATATATATCCCTGACATCTTCCCAATCTTGTACAACAAATTTCAATCCCTCAATCATTTATTTCAGCCTATTTTTTAGATAACTTTACTTCTTTCCCTATATGATTAATTTGATCAAAATCCGTATTTTACCATATTAAATTAGATTTTTTCCCTTACTCCAAACCCTTTATTGTTTAATAAATAAAAACTATTTTCCCAAAAATAATAAAACATTTGGTGAACCTGACTTACTTCAAACAAATCTAAAACCCTAGGTGCCCTTAGGTTTTTTCCTTCATATTTTGTGCAAAAAAAATTCAATTTCTAATTTCTAATTTTTGTAAAACAATTTGTGAAATTATCTTATTCAAATTTATATTAGAGTATAAATTATTGTAATAATTTTCAAAAAAATTAAAACCCCAACTCAAAACCCTAGATTTCCAAACTAGGTCCTCAAACCCCAAGCCTTCCTCCCTTACAATTTTTAGAAAAATATTTTTAAAAATTTTCAAATTGTTTGGAGTGTCAAAAATATTTTTAAATAAACTATCTTAGTAGTTATTCTTGTAAAAAAATCAATTTCAAATTTCTAAATTTTGTATAAATTTTTGTGCATCTATTTTATTCAAATTTATTTTAGAATCTAAATTATTATAATAATTTTCAAAAATTCTAAAATTTTAACCCAAAACCCTAGATTTCTAAACTAGGTCCTCAAACCCCAAGGTTGCCTTCCTTACAATTTTTAGAAAAAATATTACAAAATTTTTGTAAATTATTTGGAGTGCCAAAAATAGTTTCAAAAAATTTATGTTAATAGTTATTCTTTTATTTATTTTCTTAATAATATTTTTACATATTCTTTTTGGTGAAAGAAATAAAATGGCCACTAAGGCACTTCTTCCCTCTCATCCCATAAATCAATTTCTAAATTTTTCTCATAATTATGACAATGAATGGATAAATTTACAAAATTGCACATTAGCTAAAATTGTGGACAATGATTTCATCTACAATGAAGATAATTACTATTGTTCTAATGAGGAATATGATCATATATATGAAAGTGATAGTGGGGCAAAAATAGATGCATGTTCTTCTCTCAAACCTATCTCTTTTATTCCCTCTTCTAAAGAAAATAATTTTTATAAATGGGAAAGGTACTTTTCACCTCATCCTCCTATGCACAATTCATCAAATGAACAAATTAGTCATGCACTTCCAAGTGAACCTCTTAATGGTGATAATTTGCTTCCATGTGAACCTAATCTCTCTCTCTCTCTTTTGCTACTTCTATGTTCAAATTGCAACAATATAAACGCAATAGAATCAAAATTCCAATGCATAGTTCAAATGATCCATCTCATGTTCTTAACTCTACTTTGTGAAAAGAATGTCTGAATGATAAATCTCTTTCTCTTACTTCTCATGAAAATAATGCATACACTCCATTATAGTATAACATAGATGCACATAATATTCCAATCTCACATGATAATTTAATGCATATTACAAAAGAATTAACATCTTCTCTTACACCTCTCCCTAGTGATGATGGAAGTGGTAATGAGTATGATAGTGAACATGCAAATGAATATGAAAATGAGAATGAACATGAACAAAAATCTGATTATGATAATAATGATGATTATTATGCACATAGTGAAGAAGATAATGCATCTCATGCCTCTAACTCTTCTCTCACTCCTTCTCTTAAATATAATGCACTACCAAATGTTGTTTCTACTTCTATGTATGATCCTATTTCAAATAATGCACATGTTAATGATAACATCACATCTTATACTCAATTAGAATGTCACTAAAACATAAAGATACCAATAAATCTCCCAAGCCACTCCTACTATAGTAGCACTTGTTTCTCATTCTTCACCTAAAGAGAATGGTAACCCACATCCCTCCACTAAGGTCCACTCTCATAGGTGGATACACCATGGTTCTTACACCTCCAATATTTAGATTATCAGATGCAACTTAGATTGGTTGAGATATACAGTGATTCAGATTACATGGGCCACTCAACATTACTTAGCAAACTCTAAGGGATATACCTTTAGTTTATAGATACACAAACTATTTAGATACAATGGTTCAAATCATATGGATCCATAGTGATTTCAGATTATAAGCACATAGATTATTCAGATATGGTGATTCAAATTATATAGATTCATAGTGACTTCGATACAAATTCAAAATCAGATACCAGATTTGGGGGTATGTACATTACTGCACATCTCACACATACAGCATGACATAGTTTATAGAATCATATGGTAGACTATAGGCATAGTACAAAGCATGGTGTTTTGGTCTCTAGTTTTGTACATAAGACATGGTAGGATATGTCATTTCACATGTAGTTATATAGATTACCATATTATACATATGCATCATTCACATACCAGATTTGGGGGCATGACATAGATGTTTATGTTCTTCATCATCTAGGATTATATAGGTGGAATGGTAAGACATGTCATTCTCTTCTTACACATTGACCAAAGTTATAGATTAAACCCAGTTGTACCTAGGTTATCACCATATTAGACCACATGGTCATCTACAGTGGTTGGTCCATAGCATTACCCAGACCCAGACTACACGAGTTTGTGTGAGATAGAGGATAAACATTGGTTTGGGGCCTTCAAGAATTTATCAGTTCCAATTTAGATATTCAGAGTAGGGGCATGATATATTTTGCTCTTCATAGCATACATATTTTATGCACATATTTTAGATTACATGAGTCTATGTGGGACAAAGGACAAACATTGGTTTTGGGCCTTTGAGCATTCCTCATTTTTAGCTAGATTTAGCATAGGGGGAAACCATTACCCTCCTTCTCCATGTTACATGGATTCTACTTCTAGTTTTAGTATAAGGGGGCATCCATTTTAGGGATTCCTTCTTTCTCCATACACTATTTATCTCTTTGTCCACTTCTTTGGCCAAGAACTAATTTGGACCATCTTTTTAGCACACTTATCTCCATGCAGGTAGGTTCAGGTACGCATTTGCTTCTTCTTTATTTTACTCTAGTACTTCATTTCATTGCATCACTATAATAAAAGAGGGCAAATGTATACGCCCTAAATTAGTTAAGTAACCACACATATCATGTCTTTTCATAGTCCTTTCACAAGAGACTCCGACTGGAGAATGTGAGCCTTGTTCACATTAGTCATGTCTTTTATTTTACTCCTCTTGGTCTTATTTCATTCTTGAGTCACATTTTTTCTTATTTTTAGTCATTCATAGCCTTCTAGATGGTCATTCCAACTTAACCAAACTCTATTTCTCATGTTAATTTTATCACCCCAAGTCTTGAGCCTATAAGACAGGAGCATTGGGGTTGGACCATAGTGCTAGACCCTAGGGTGTCCCATTTATAATGCTCCTATCCAACTACATTTTGAGTTTCAACGGTCAAGTTTCCTTGCTTAATTAGTCCCAGGTCCTTCTTGGCTTCACCCTTAATTTTTGTTTGTCTTTCTAATGTCATCCAAATGTGAATAAATATCCTAAATTCAAAACAAATAATCTCCTCTATAAAGGATTTCACAAGGCATTTTATATCTAGCACTTACTACTTTGGCATAATACATAATTAAAATTAGTCAATAGTATAGCTCAGCATTCTACATCACACATAGATTTACAAGCTTGATCAAGGAGGGGCTTCGATGAAAGTTCATTCTTGTATCTATTATGCACATTGATTATGCATGTTCCCTAAGGGAGAATTACATTTGATCTAAGACCATAGCTTGAGGTTTAATGTAGGTAGCAATCAGGATAGTAGGGGTTTTAGATCATGCGATCATTTTTCCCCTAACCTAGTTTTTCCCCTTTTTGATTTTGATGTATTTGTTATTTGCATGTGTGTAGATAAACCCAAGGTTTTGAAGATTTAAATAGCTCTACAAGGATATTTTTCAACATTTTGCATCTAAAATTTCAAAGACAAGATCATATAGGGATAGAAAATAAAACCCAAAAAATTTAGATCTTTGTGACCAGTTTGGACAATAGTGGTAGGACTTGGATAGAAGCCCCAGACCCTAAAGTGTCTTGATTTTAGTGCTCCTATCCTTTCACTGAACAAAAGATAGATCTATATTCCTAATATCTTCCTAGTCTTCTACAACAAATTATAATCCCTAAATCATTTGTTTTAGCCTATTTTTTAGATAAATTTACTTCCTTCCTATATGATTAATTTGATCAAAATATCCATTTTACCATATTAAATTAGATTTTTATCCTTAATCCAAACCCTTTATTGTTTAGGGACTAAACACTAGTTTCCCAAAAATAATAAAAAACTATTCATCCATAGATAAACAAACTTCTATTTTGATTAAATTAGTCAAAAAAATCATGCATTATATCTTATGTAGAAAAATGTTTGTCTAGGTGCATAAATATATTATAAAGGCAATGTTAATTCAAAATAGAGAGGTAAGTGGATGACCATTCTACAAAAAATTGACCTATAAATATATCCATTGAAAATTTTAAGAGGGCAAGGATTGATTAAAATTATGGCTGGAGTTTATCCTCAAATTGTATGCCAACATTACACTATATAATCCATACTAATGACAAGTGGTATCATGATATATTTAATTCCCTTTAGAACAAGGAGCTTCCAAATTACTTAAATTACATTGAAAGAAGATCATTACACTTGAAGAGTCGTAATTTCATAATAAAATTAGGAACATTGTATATAAAAAACCATGATGGTATATACTTGAGGTGTTTGAACAAAGCTAAATTAGTTGAAGTAATTAAATATTTTCATGAAAATTATGGAACTAGACATGGTTTAGGGAGTGTTATAGCTCACCAAATACTCTAAGAAGGTTATTACTAGTCCCCTTTCTTCAAAGATACCCCAATGTCATAATTTCCCACATTTATCAATTTATAGCACACAAAGAGCATAGCCCTGTTATGCATTTACAATTGGTTATTGAAGTTAATCCTTTTGAAAAGTGGGTGTTATATTTTTTTGGAGCCATTAATGTTAATCCTTCAGTTGGACACAAGTTCATTTCGATGATAACTAATTATTATACCTGATGGACTAAGGCATAGGCATTCAAAATTTGTACAGCTAAAGTTATGATTAGCTTCTTCGAGGAGCACATCATTACCAATTTGGAATGTCATTTACTCTGGTATGTGACAATGGCCCTGATTTATCTTCTTTTAAATTTATTGAATGAGCATATGACAACAAAGTGATTCTTAATTTCTCTTCCAATTACTTTTGCACAAAATAATTATGTTGTTGAATCTATAAATAAAGAAATATTAGATGTGACTAAGAATATCTTAAAAGAGTCCTTTGGATTGGCATAACATGCTAAAATATGCACTTTTTTTTATATAGCTAAGATGAAGTCATCCCTAGGTACATCCCCATATCATTTAGTGTATGTCTAAGATCCTAGTGTCCATATAACCCTGATAATACCTACTTTAAAATTCATGAAAGATTACCTTGAAACCAATGATAAGATTGAGGTTGAACTACTAAAATTGATATAAATAGAAGATAAATGGCATGCACCTGTATTGTAAATTAATAAACACAAAATATTCATCAAACGATTGTTTGATAAGAGATCCAAAGTAAAAGCCTTTAGGATTGTTTATTTGGTCCTTCTTTGGGTAAAGCCAATAATAAAAAAGGATAACATGGTAAGTTTGATGCCCTTTGGTTAGTATTTTATATATTGTTAAAATATTGGGTGAGAATGCTTTCAAGCTTAAGATTTTAACTGGCAAGGATGTCCCATTTTCTATAAATGGAATAGTATTTTTAAGTATGAGTTGCCTAGCATGGCCTTGTACATAGTTCCCCTTTGTTTTTTGTTTTTGTTTTTTTACTTTAAGGTGTTTTTTTGTTTAATTTTTTAGGTTTATCCTCAAACTTTGCCTCTTTTGATCTATCTCATTTTGAATCCTACAGGTACCTTATGATCATAAAAGGAAAAGGTTTAGTTGGTAAGTAGTATTAGTAGTGTTTTTGTATTAATTACTCTAGATATTTTATGATACAAGATTATGTTTACAAGTTCAGTTTCAAAATTTTGAGATTGTCACATGTATTCTAAACTTATTTATGTTTAGTGAGTTTGGGTAAACTATTTGACTTCTGAATATGTTCTCTTAAAACCTCATACAAAAATACCGTTTAATGATTTATGGATTTGCTTATATGAAATGATTATAGTTAAGATCCCAAGTGAAAAAACTAAAATTCTACTTCCTGTATTTCCATGGTGGTCCCCAAACCAAAACTGAGATGATTAAAAAAAGGAAGAAAAATAAAAATGAAATGAAATGAAAATAAATTATCATAAAAACTCAATTTTTGGGTGATTCAGGTAACCTATACTAGGGCTATGGACACCTGGCTAGCATTAGATAAAGTCCTGGAATGGGATCAAATATATCTTTGTCAATGTTATAGATGCATGGTTGTCTATGAAGTAATATATAGGCAATCATTTCAAGTTACAATTATACACTAGCTTATTGATATGGGCTATAGTAACTAGTCTTTGTGAATTGTAGGAAGGGGATGAATACATCTACACACATTATGCTCAATGTGAATATCTAATTTTATCTTATGGCCATTCCCTTCTTACCCTTTTATGAATGTATGCGTGTATTATGTGTTGTCTTAGAAAGAAATTTTGGGTTTGTAGACACATTTATTTTATTTCAAAATACTTAGGAGTATTCTCCAACAAAGTCACCATTTGTTTTTGTTTGCACAACACACCTTAATTTTTTATAAACCATGGTACCCCTTCTTTTGTATTTGAAATTTTTGTCTCACTTTCAGTTACATTCCAGTCAGTTTTTACCTACTTGATCCTTGGTTTAGACATAAGTTGTCGTCTAGTACAAAACTGAGTCTTAAGAGCCTCTTTGTTGTGTAGACCAAGTTTGAGAGATGAATTTTATTATATATCACTTGGTCAAAATAGGGATTCTACGGGTTTATTTTACTTTCTTTTGTTAATCAGGTTCCAAATCCCAATTCAGTTTGTGGGTGTTAATTTGGGGTTTTTATTATAAATTGGGGTTTAAACCCTGATTAGGTCTTGGGGGCCTCAATGTCCCCTCCCTTTGCTAATCAGATTAAAAATCCTAACTGGGCCTTGGGGGCTCTCACAACCCCTACCTTTTGTAATCAAGCCCTAGGTCCATCAATCATTCATCCCCAATCTATGTCCTTTTGGGTTTTAATCCCAATGGAGTCTATAGAGGTCTTTGGCCACCCTTTTATGTCAATTGAGCTTTTGAGCCCGACTAGGTTGGTGATGAGTTTCTCATTTATTGTTGCAACCAAATATTGGAGGGAAATTTTTATCCTTCCTTGGACTAAAAATATATATAATACTAGTAAAGAGACTTAAAAAGGATTGGTTCATTTTAAATTAGAGGATAGATAGATGACTAGATAATCTTTTTCTTCATTTTCTTGCTTTGTTAGCTATGTTTTCATGGTGGAATATGTTATGATGAACATATATTTGTAACAAAACTAGTTATGTTGAATCTAAAAAAATTCTTCATATAATATTTTATGAATTAAAAGGTCATGGATATTGTTACTCGTTATTGTCATTGTCTCCAATATACTGCTTCTCATGAGACACCCATGAGGTTAGGCATTTCATAAAAAAGGGAAGGTGGAGATAAATATGAACTTTCATTCTCCATTATAAGATTGATCTAGGATCAGCTCAGGGCATAGTTGTGGGTATTGGACTTCACAAATTGAGTTTACATGAATAGTAATCAAGAGATGCACTATCACCACCAAAATTTCAATCCAATGTCTTTCACACAGGTTAAATATTGTTATGAAAACTTGAGTATTGGACTTATAGTTTCTAAACATAAGGGGAAAGGGTATTTCAATTCCACAAAACAAACAATAAAGAGAAAGGTAATGTAGAGAAGAAAATCCTCTAGGTCTAAAATGAATTCAATGCGATGGTCATTGAAACAAGTGACTCTGCCATAGCTATACCACTATAGATCGAGTTTCACTATAGTTATACATCTAAGAACATATAATGGAAAGATTTTGAGGAAACCGTGATTATACCTTCAATGTGAGCTCTTACTAATGATGAGTACTAAGGGTTTATTTTCAAAAACACATAAAAACCATATGAGAATTTGTATATTAATACACAAATTATTAGCACTACTAAAAAGAAGAAAAAAAAATTACACAGTGATTATAATAGCTAAGTGTATCATAACCATGACATACATAAAGTAACAAAGTGTTAATCCAAATAACCTAGCATTAATGATCATTAATGATAGAGATTGTATTCATTAAAAGTGTAAATTATGTTATAATAATCAATCTGGGCTGATTTTATAGTCTAAAGTGATGAAATAAACACAGGTGAAATCTTGGTTCTAATCCAATAGCACTTTCAAGCAATTTTTTTTGACCCTATGATACAATATAGCTCTTCCTTAAATAGATAAGGATTTGGGATCACCTCCAAAAAATATGAGGATCCCATCCTAAGCCATGATGGCCACTCATTATAGTTATAACTATATTTCAAAATTTAAATAAAATAATACCCAAAACCCATAATATATATAGGGGACCATTTAATCCCTAAAACCCATAATAGGTCTTCCATACCACTAGGTTCCCCTCCTAGACAAACCTTTATGTGAGCATTCTCTTCATGCTTCTAAAGACTCATTTAAAACTCCACTATAGATTTGGGTCACCCTCGATAGCCATCTACATTACATGTGACCCCAAGACCAATCCTCAAGTTGTGGGGGGTGTAAGACGTGTGGATGAAATGGTGGTGAAGGGCAGAGGATGAGGTGTAGGGGATATGGAGGAAGTGGAAGGAGTAAAAGAGGAAAGGAGTGGAGGCAAAGGGGGCATGGGAGAGAAAGGAAGGATAATGAAGGGGGAGGCCTAGGGGAACATTTGTTCCTACCACTATTCCTGAGTCAAGTTCACTTGGGGTATAATTTCACTTAGAAATGGGTCATGGAAAAATAGGGAAGAGATGGGTTGGTTGAAGGCAAGTCCCATAAAGCCTTGGGTAATGGAGAGAGGGGGCCAAGGAGTTAGACATTGAGATACTAATGTTGGGTCGAAAAGAGTTATTGAGGCCTATGAGGAGGTAGATTTAGATCAAAAGGATTTCTGACTGGAGCCAAAGTGTGGGTCACCTTTTGTTTCTTCTTTATCCTCTTTCCTAGTTTAGCTCTAGATGTTATAGCGGATGGTGTAACCAGGATGATAGGGTCTATAGGGATTAATGGTGGAGGATTCATATCTAGTAATGGGAGCATTAAACTAGATAAAGTAGGCATCAGGAGGGTCCCTACTTCAAGTAGTATGTTCTTGAAGGTTATAATTATGCTTGCTACTAAAGGCATCCCCAAAGGAAGCACTGGGAGGGCTCCATGTTATACGATGGGAGGAGTGAAAAAAATGAGGAATCAAGGATGCTCAGAAGGACCCTAAAGGTATGTAGGCAAAATATGGAGGGTAAATGGGAAATAGAGGAGGCACCACTTGGGAAACCTATGAGGGCAAATCAAAACTGTGGGTACTAGAATTGGGAGTTAGAAAGTGGTGAGAGCAAGGGGTAGAATGGAAATAGGAGGAGATGGAGGAGTGAGCGAGGGAACTTAGATGGGTGCCTATTAAGTGCCTCATTATGGTATTTCCCTCAAGATGATAACGACATCAAATATCAAAGATTGTGTGCCCTAAGGTTGAGGTCTTGGTGGATGAGCACATTATGTTTGGGATACCTAATGTCATGTAATCTAATTTGACTATATCATGGCCTAGTTACTAGAGATGCCATAGGGGATGAAGGAGGAACTGAGGCATGAGGAGAAACTAGAGTATGTAGATGGGGAGTGATATAATTATGAGTATGATCTATTGGTGGATATAGATCTAGAACTTGAGCTTGAGGAGGAAAAGGTGGTATGATGCCTTATAGGATCCCTTAGGAGATGGTCAGAGTTATTGGAGTTGGGTCTTTTGTAGACCAAGAAAGATCATGATGAGGCATGAAGTGGCTTGAATAAGCCTTATTTATCTTCATCTTCTTATTGGTCACTATTCAATATAGCACCTCATGGTCATTTGTGGTGTTTAAATAGAGTTCATCATCATCTTTAGCCTAATGGTTATATCTGATTTTGTGGCAAGTTGAGTACCATACCAAATAAGCTTAGATTACCCCTTTAGGGTCCCATTATTAGACCTTTCACTTTCAAGGTTCAAGGGGTCTCACTTAGCTACCATCTTTTGTATTGAAGATAAGGTCTTGGAGATGTGGTGTCATATGGTGATTACGAGCTACGAGCATGACTTATATTGACATTGTATGTAGATACCAAAGATCCCTTCCACCAGTTTATAGGTGATATCTTATTTTACTAGGTGATTAGGGATATAATATAACATTTGAAAGGGATATTTGAGAAAACTCACACATTGAATCATAGTGTTATCCTTGTACAACTATTAGTCCTCAATGGTTGTAATAGAATCCCAGATTACTTTTGAGATCTAAGGCATCAGAGATTCATTGATAGCCTAGTAGAATACCAAGTAGAAGTGCTTATAAATTTATTAGATGTAATGGTATAACTGGTGGCCATATAGATTATAGAATACCACATGGACAGTCGATCCCCCAAGACCATATAGGAAAGGTTAAAGGCTTGAAAGAGAGTGTCATGTAGATAACATCTAGCAAGTAGCTTATCATGTAAAAGTGGCCCCTAGCTTGGGCATCTATGATGGCATGGACCAACTTGAATTTGATTAATCCCCCCATATTTAGGATGTTTGAACATCTCTAGATCATGTGAAAGAGAGTCACCCATAACTCATTGACATGTTGTCAGTCATGGGACCCGAAGAGCCATTTTAGTAAGATCATGCCTACCTAGACCTCTTCCTAAAAGGTACAGACTATGTAGGCATTGATATCCTCCTTGTTAACCCATTTGGAGTTGAGTTTCTCAACCTAGTTATGGAGTACATCATAGATCTGGTAAGTCCCCATCCAAACCATCATCATCATTTTATTGTAAGAGAAAGTAAATTTTGGGAGGAAGTAGTAAATTTTAAATACGTTCTTGGATATATCGATAACCTGGTGTCAAGATTTGGGTGAGCACACCTAGTTTTTGACTTTGTCTTACGTACAGTTGGCGTTATGGAGGATGTCTCTTAGTAGGTCAGTGTAGGGGAACACCTCTGGTTTAGTAGTAGCTTTGTGGAGTCTACACTTCTTATAAGACCTAAAGGCATCCTCATACTCTATATGTTGGTCATCATCTGAGCTTGAATCCTTAGGGAATTTCTTAACAGATTTGAATATATCATTATAATGCTTGAACTTGGTCAAGCAATCTAGGAATTAGGTGTCTCTATACTCAATTTTGGCCTTTGGTTTTGAAGATGAAGTAGCCATTAGAGTAGGATGGAGGGGCAACTAGGAAGTTTTAAGTGTATAAGGCATGGGTTACAATGGCTCTATGGAATTTTCAAATAAAGGAGTTAGATATTTATTCGAAGGTAGTAATATTAACCATTAATGAGCTTCCCTTAAGCTATATAAGTCCATGCATACATCCCCCCTATATTAATGGCATTTGGTGGCTCACCTGTTATGAATTTGAATTTGAGTTGGTGGTTGAATTTTCTCTCTTTATTTCTAAATCCAAAATTGAATTTGGAGCCCATGATCCTCTACCACCAGATGAATATAACAATGGTAATGGGATGTTTTTAAATCTATCTAATCGAACCCAGCTTCCCATTCTATTAATACCTAATGCATAGTAGGCATGTGGTCACATCTCTTAGAGGCTTCTCAACTAACTCTTACTTTTTAAAATTTGTCATCTACTCATTAGTCTTATAACTAATGGTTGGCACTTAGGCATGGATCTCTACACCATGTCATTCCCCTAGGTTAGGTAACGTGTCACTTAGGGACATGTGTCACATCTTGATTGGTTTTCAAGTTTTATTTGTAATTTATTCTGACCTTAAGGCCTTAGGTGGTTGCTAGTCTATCTACATACTGGTAGACATGGTGCATTCTCATTTAGCCAGGGTCTCCCAAACTTTGACATCTCTGACAAGTCTAAGGACTAGCTACTCTGACTCATGGTAACATGGAAAATTCTCATTCTCTTAGGCTCTAACATCTCTAACAATTCTAAGGAATTGGCCACTCTAACTCATGGTGACATGGCACCTTCTCATTTGGCCTAGCTCTCTAAGGCTCTAAAATTTATAATAGTTCTAGGGGACTAGTCATTATGAGTCATGGAAATTTGGTGCCTTCCCATGCAACCAATCTCTTGCAAGTTCTTACATATCTAATAGGTTTAGCATACTATCCACTCTGACTCATGGTAATGTTGTGCCTTCTTATTTAGTCAAGCTCTCATAGGCTCTAACATCTCTAATAGGTCTAGAGGACTGGCCACTTTAACTCATGAAAACATGATGCCTTCCCATTTAGATGACCTTTCCCAAGATCTAACATCTTTAACAGGTGTAAAGTACTAGCTAAGATAACTCATGGTGACATGACACCTTCCCATTTATTTAAGCTTTGGCATCTTTAATATTTCTGGGGACTTACTACTCTGACTCATGGAGACATGGTGCCTTCCCATTCAATTGGGCTCTCCCAGGGTCTAACATCTCTACCAGTTTTGTAACTCATGATAATGCAGCATCTTCCCATTTGATTGGATTCTCTTAGGCTCTAACATCTCTAATAGGTCCAAGGTACTGGCCACTCTAACTTGTGGTGACATGGCACCTTCCCATTTGGTTGAGCTCTCCCAGGCTCTAATATCTCTGATAGGTCTAGGGGACTATCTACTCTAAATCATGATGACATGGTACCTTACCATTTATCCATGCTCTGCAAAATTCACAAAAATTACTAAGTAAGAAAATAAAAGGAATATGATACATTAAAACTTATTTGTCAATTTTGGAGATTTCAATTTTCCATTGAGGGCAATGGGACTGTTGCTCTAGGAAGGGAACTAGACTCCGAGAGATTCAAGTAAAAATCAACCTATAAAGTTAGCGCCATGATTTATAAAAATAAAAAACACTCTTTGGTCCTAAAGAGAAATAGAAGAGGCATGTTACTACTTTTAGAAATCAAGGTGGTGCGAATTCTAAAGATTTAAGCAGGCATCACTGATAGGAAAAAAAAGGAGCTTGAAGCTCTGATTTTTTATAATTTTAGAGGGGTCCCCCATTTCAAAGAAAAGGGGGTGTGTTGGCCACAACAAATGGTGACTTTCATAGGGAAAGTGATGAGAATCACTTAGAACTTGATTAGTTTATTCTTCTATCCATGTTCAACATAGATATTTTATAGAGTATCTTTATTGACCATAGAAAATATGAGGGACCAAAGTCTCATAATAGTAAGTTCCATATTGATTTTCCACCTTGTCGATATCCACTAACGTGTGTGAGAAGTGATTTTCATTTCCAATTTATTCTTTGATTATATTCGAGTAATCAAGGCCAGACTGGTTATGGACTTCCTCTGGGCATTATTGGCTTGATGGCTTAGGGGGATGGCTTGGGCATTGATCTACTACCATATGGGCATCCATAGATCTGATAGAGATGCCTTTGGTCCTATTTATGTCCTTAATCCATTGCCATCTAGGCCAAAAATCCTATGGTGTAGATTCCTCTATTATCCTTTTGAGGTAGATTCATAATTTATATTCTACATGTTTTCCTTTTTCTTTTCCAAGCTTCTCATGAAAATATCATCATTTATTAGTCTTATCCATTTAAGGTTTAGGACCTTGGATAAGGAGGAAGTTCTAAATGGCCAACCAATCTTTAATCAACTTGAATAATCTAGTATCTTCTTGAGTCATTACTTTAAGTAAAACTTGTTGCTCTAAAATCCACTTATTTCTCTTAGAATCATTAGCCTCTCAAATTTGAGATGTCAAAACTTCCCTTTACTTTCCTAGAATTACTTAGATCAAAGGTTTCAACCTGGACCTTCCTACTTCTTAACAATCCTTTCGGATCTTAGCCACTACCTGAAGTAGTTACTTACAAGGTCCGTGCATCAAAGAAATATTATAGAATAAACAGGGGAATTGAGTGGGAAAACATAAAATAAAATTAAAACACATAGCAAAAACTAACACATGATGAAATCAAACACATAACTAATGCAAATTTATCATATATATATCTATATTTTACCATCTTTGTATGGATTACTCATAAACTACATTGGAAGGAACAACCAAGAAATAGTACTTCAAAAATTGCCCATTTACTTAAAGTTATAAGTCATTTCCCTTGATATCTTTGAGACAAAAGGCATTCTTGCCTAAGATTTTAGCTATTTAGTATGTGCTAATCTAAAGGGGATCAAATTTTGAATGTTGGCCTTTCTTTTCATGGGCCTTCTCCCACATTAGGACCAAGTCAAAGATTCTAAAGGTCTTGACCTTTTCCCTCTTTTCAAACCACCTCTTAATTGTATCTTGATGTTTTCTAAAGCTCAATAGAGATTCATCCTAGGCTTCCTCTAACTAAATTTGGTCTAGGAGTTTGGACTTCACCTTATCACATAGTTTCATGAATTGTTGCATGAACTTATAAGTTGAAAACTTGAGATTTTTTATACTTTTAAATTAAATTTTATTAAATATACATGATTTTCTAAGTTATGATTATTTTCTAATCTTGTGATATTCTTCTATGTCTATGATTGTTGTCCATGCAATGTGATGTTTTTCCATTCAAAGCAATGCTTTTCCATACTTTTGATGCTTTTACAATGCATGCAATTCTTTTTTGGCCATGTGAAGTTTTTCCATCCTTGTGATGGTTTTATAAAAAAGTGATGCTTTCTGAAGAATGTGATATATTTTCTATAATTTGATGTTTTTTATAATGTGATGGTTTTGCAGGGATGCAATGCTTTTATAGGCAAAAATGTTATTATAAGATTGTGATGTTTTTACTAGTTTACGATGATTTTGTGGGGATGTGAAGCTTTAACAATAATTTGATGTTACTCTAACAATTTATCTCTAATAATAACACAAAAATCTTCCTTACAAGAGATGGTAGGTAACTGTGAAACCTCCTAAAATCAAATAAGTGTGAGACATTTTGAGAGATGAAGTATTGCATGGTATTTCTTGAAACCATTTTTGTTAGCTCATCCATCTCCACCACTCTCAATAGATTATGATAACAATCAAAATGAAACTCAAAATGAGTTAAATAATAATTTAATGATTGACACTATAAATGATGATGATAATGAAAATGCACCACTTGAATATGTCCCATTGAATGAACTTGAATATGCATCACTAGAAGGAGAAAATTTCAACTCTACTTCTAAAATTGCCAACATCTACAAGATTGGATGTTGGAAGTGTAAATTCTAGTATTCAGGAAAAATTTGCCACTATAAATACCCCAGTGACACCATTTTTTGCCAAAAATAGAAAATAAAGAAAATGGGACTTTCAGAGGAATTTCAAGTTAGAGTGGGTGATCAAGTTTTCATTCATTGAACCTATTGAAATTGAAAATAGAAATGAAACTCAAAAAAAATCAAATGCACAATTTGCAGATGAAATTTTGGAAAGGAAAAAATAATGCAACTAAAGTTGGATATTATTAATAAGCATGTATGAAAAATATATGAAAAGTAAATTGTAATGGAGTTGTGACAAATGTTTCCAAGACTGAAAATTATGGATGACTATTTAAATATGAGGTATGATAAATCATGTGAGAATTACATGAGAGCTCAAATAATACTTGTTGAAAATGGAGTGATAATTACATCTTACTTTGAAAAGGTCAATCTAAATAGTCATTTAGGTAAAATAGTTTAGGTAGTTGCTTCTTGTCACTCTCTAAAAATAGGTCCTCTTATAACACAATTTATTAAATATAAGAACATTCTAACTTTTCCTAACATCCCTCAATTTCTAAATTCTCATTAGTCTGAAATTAGTGGTTGGGACTAGGTGAAATATGTAGCTATGGTTGATAAAGAAGAGTTAACAATTAAGCATGCACAACAAGTGGAAATGTCTATTGATGAGGTTACTTTTATGCATGTTTATAATTTTTCAATCATGTGAGATAACCACATTTTATTTCCCTTCAAAATATAATATAAAACTCCAATACTAAAAACCTTTATGAACTAGTAACAAGAAGTTTGAAGGAGATTGGTGGCATGGATGATTACGCAATTGTAAAAACATAGGTATGTGTTTGGGAAGATTGGGAATATATAATGAAAGTTCAATGAAATCATTTTTGTGTAAGAATAGGAACATCCCATTGCCTATATATGATTTAAATTCACTTTGTCTCATAAAATAAATCTAAAATATAGAATAGTCAACAAATTTAGACATGTAGCAAACACTAAAGAACTTGTTTGTAAGGTGCATGTTTATTGTCATTGTAGTCCTAAGAGTTTCATGGAGTTCCAAAGCTTTGCATAAGGTTTCACAGATTGGCATAAATAATTAAAATTTATTGACACCATGTGGATCTCATTGCATCAACCAGTATGCAAGTTGTATGATGAGTAGTTGTCCTTATTTGGAGTAATATCGTTGCCTCCTTGTGTTGAATGAAATGCATTTTTTAATTAAATAATCCCAAGAGAGAACCATATAATTTTTTGATTTTAAAAGTTTGATGAAACATGTTTGTATGGCTGTATATAATTTTTATCTCAATTAATAAGTCAATTTTTTAGGTCCAAATTTTTAGATTTTAAACATTTTCATACATATTTGAAATCCAAAAAACTTTCTGAAGTTTAATATATTGGGAGAAATATGTGCATCTATACATAGATATGAGATACATATTAATACCTATTTATTACTTTCAAAGACTATACAATGGTAATATCAAAGAGTTACATGCCATAAGGTGGTTCTTTAATGAGATTTTATCATCAATAAAAATAAAGCTTTAGAGACATTACAACTTCTCTAGTAACGAAAATAAGGGATCATTTTCATAGGGATGAAGTGATCAATATGATAGTTGTAGTAGATCCCACCTTTTATAATAGTATCCAAAATCTAATTATTTTTTAGGAAGACTACCACAAAACATTGAATACTTTAATTTAAAAAAATATTGAATACTCTAATTAAACATTTGTATAAGACTGTTGATATCAATGAAATGAAAATTTCATGTATTTTAAAATAGAAACACGTTGCCTAATCAATCCTAATAATTTGCTCATACAATACTTGATCAATTCAAATTATTGGATGATCCCTTTGAGTATGGAACAATAATTCAACTATGGAAAAAAAAGGTTTTAGTAATGTTTTACAGGAAACTTTGTGTGGATATTTTTCACTAACTGACCTATGTGAAAAACGTATTTTGGGTTCAGTTAAAGATGAGATATTTTTAGTGCCTTGTCTTTTATAAAGTCCAAATCATGAAAAAAACTTGAAAAATATTTCAAAAAAAATGAGACTTTATGCATCATCATACATTGTGAATAACTTCCCATATAACAAGGATTTAACAATATGGAATTTGCTCACTAAAAGGAGAGGGATTAATAATAATGCCACTCATAGTAGATGACCCAGGATTGAAAATATTGTATCGGTTAAATGTTAAAAAATACATAGTAATGGTCAATCAAATGATATCAATGTTGCAACATCAAAAAATTACCAACCTTCATTGAATTTTGACTTATGATGTTGTATTCAAAATTTATTCTTTAAGAAGCTTGAATTTATGTTGTATTCAATACGTTTAAAAATAAATTTCTCTTTTCTATGTTTATGTTAAGTCATATCAAATGTATCGTGAATAATTATTCCATTTTAATAAATAGTCATATAAAATAAATATATAAGAAACATATTTAAAAATATATAGAAATTGCATCCATGAAATTTTAGTATAATGTGATGATTTCATAGGCTCTGACTTTGAAATAGACAAGAAACTAAAATTATAATATTTTATAAAATTTGATGCTTACATTTATAATTAATAATTACATTTACTAAGGAGTAGATGGACAAGACATAAATAATACATCTCCATTATCAACCTCTCAATCTTCAAGAGCATCATCTATATGCCTATTCTTATTCTTGTTTGAGTCAAAAGAATGCTCACTTACTCAATTGTGAGAAAATTATTACCTTGGATTAGTTTATTTGTATGTTTCATTAGGAATTCAATGTCACTGAGAATGTTATAAAATCTCTCTTTATGGTGTTTGATCATCAACCCCAATGCCTTGTTTTTTCCTCCTTCAAACAATTTCTTCGTCAATATATTTTGGAGCTCAAACTCTTCCTCAAATAATTTGTTCATGTTCACAAAGGATTATTTCCATATATATTATATATTTGGTCACTATCACATTGATTAATTTTCCACAAATTAGTAATCACATCTTGCTCTGCCAAGTGGGGTACAACCCAATTATAAAATGGCCTTCGTGTCCTTGAAACTTCCTTCTCTTTAGAATTTTTTATCCTATTTTTCTCTATGGTTGTGGCTACTTGTTTATGTTCCTATGTTAATTGTGTAAATTATTATTTAGACCCTTTTAACTCCTTCAATTTAATATATATCTTGGTAAGATGTTCTACCAATGTACTCAAAAACTCTAGGTCAAGAATTCCTTGAAGGTTACTAACCTCTTGTAGTATTTTAGGATCCCTATTTTTTAATGTTTATTCCAACTTATTTATTGTGTCTAAAAAATCATGATGTTCATGATACATTTTTTAACACCAATTTATAGTGCCAACTACCTTCTCCTCACCAAAGAAAAATTGAGGGTGAATACTCAACTTTTCACATAATTTCAAAACTGACAAAGTTATATCAGTTTGGATTTGTCATTCAATAGTAGTATTTATATTAGCCATAGATATAGTATGGTATAATTACATTTATTTGCATTTATTTGGCCCACTTATTGGTATATGATTATTATGACTTTATTTAGGATTTATCATCTCTCTAACTTACGATTTCTTTTACTCTATATCGTCACACTTTGGAATTGGATTTGTAATCTCTTCCTTCTCATATTGGACTTCCTCATTTTCCAAGAAATATTCTACCATATTTTCATTTTCATTTTTTTAAATGTTTTCTATATCTACCTTATCAAGTTACTATATGGAGGTGGGTTTAGCATTTGTATACTTAAGGGAAGAATCGTTAGTGCCCTCCATATGTGATGGTGTTTCCTAAGTCATTTTCTATGGTGGCTCTTCGGTTAAATATTTGTTTGGCTTCTCAAATCCTATCAAATTGAAATTAATTTGTATATATTCAATGGAGGGATTCATTTTATCATGTATGTCATCAATCTCACTACCACTTTCACCAGTCTGACCCTTAAAGGTATAATGAAAGGATTGTCATTGGATGTATCAAAGGTATTATAATATTGTTGTAATAAACCTAAGGCATCTACTATTTTATCTAGTTCCACAGTATCCTTTAGCATTTATGTTGCAACTAGTGATACCATTACAACATATTATCTTCATATTTCACCATATCCATAATATTCTGAGATATTATTATACTTTTAAAAGTGTAAGTGGGATTTCCATTTAATGTGTTATATTTATCAGAAACCCTAGAGTTCCCCTTTGAAAATACCTATGTTATTTCGTTTGGATCCTCAATTACCTCATTTGAATTCTCTATATTTTCATAAGGGTATTTTTTTATTATATTTATCATTTTGATATCACTTATCTATGTTTCCAATATATTTGCTTCCATAAATTTACAGACTCTTCTCCTCAATTTGTTCCTCTTTTCATCTTGAATACTTACTACTTGCACATTGGAAACTTCCTTTACATGAACTAATAGAAACCCTATAATGGATTTAGGTAGACATTGATCCTAGTTATAAGGACCTATGTTGGATTGAACAATTTTCATCCCCTCAAATGTGGACCTTTTACCTATGATATTTCTAAACTACTTTGGAGTATGAAGCCTCTCAAAAGCTGACATTCTATATTCTAATAAATGTTCAAGAACATACATCCACATGTATTAAAGATCATCTTATTCATTTAGTTTCATACACTAGTTAATGGAATATCATTTCTTAAAAAAACTACTTTCTCATTGGGAAAAGCATCTAATAATTCATAATACATTATTGTGTTATTCCTAAGACATTGAATATTGAAGGATTAAACTCTATTTTTGGAAATTGGACTTTCCTAATTTTCCTCCTTTCTTCATTTCCTTGTAATTTCTTCCTTTACCCCTTCCTTTTACCTCTTAGAAGTCTCATTTGTGCTTGGACCTTCTTGACCTTATTCAATGCTTCTCTTATTTGTAGTTATTTCTCTGCCTTGTTCTTTGTGCCTCTTATAAGTCTTTGTTTCAGTTGAGCCTTTTTGAATTTCCTCTTTCTTTTCCTTTCAATTACTTCTTTTCTCCCTTATTTATGCCTCTTATAAGTATTTTTTTCACTTGGGCCTTTTTGAATTTTCTCCTCTCTTCCTTTCCTTACAGTTTATTTGTCATCCCCTTCTTTTTACCTCTTGGAAGTATTTACTTCATGGCATGCTCCTTTATGCATATCTCAGTTATTTATTTTCTTTACTTTTTTAATTTATATCATATTCCTTCCACCATAGGGTCCATTTTATAAAGTGGATTTGCCTTCACCCCAATAATGTTACCTTGTTATAACGCTAGTTCTTTCAACATCACTAGCACACATCTTGTGTTAGAATGAGCATTAAATGCCATTTTACCTATATATTTACTAACTTTTGTATTTTTTGAATATGGGATTTTTTTTGTGTTTTGATTTTACCTTTTAATGGAGCTTTTTCCATCCTGTGGAACTTTTTCTTTATGTGTATATTTTTTTAATTTAAAAGTGAATTTTTTTAATAAAAATAAATAGTACAATGGTGATCTACAAAAAATAATGGGTGGAAGAAATCACACCCCATAATGCACATCACATCGATCTAAAATAAGCCTTAATAAAAAAAATTACATTACAAGACCAAAATTTAGGTTGTATAGTGATTAAATCTATAATAAAAGTGCAATTCAACCAAAAGTGATAAAAATAAGAACTAAAAAACACAAAGACCAAGGCCATTAGGTAGTACTGGTGAACATGGCAATTAGAGGAGGCAATGGAGGAGAACTATTAGGCTTGTGTCCCAAGCCAATAGTGGCTAGAGGATCCATTGTGTTAGGTATAGTCTGTCACTCATAATTTTATTTCTTTTCTTCATAATCATAAGCATGCAAAGAGGGGGAAATGGCTAGAGCTAGATGAAGAAACATCACTTAGGGAGGATAATCCTAGATGCTACCACTACTATGTCCAATATGGTCAAACATGTCATCCCCATTAGGAGGTGAAGTTCATAGTGAATGGGGAGAGAATTTATACTTGTTCCTAGATCTATGACAATAAAGACTTTGGCCCTAGCCCTAAGAGGGAGAACAATGGTGCAAAGGATCCAGAGGCACTAAACTTATAGCATATGGAGTGCTCCCCTAGTTTTCCAAGAGAATCTAAAGGTGCTCCAACTCCATGTGGACCTTTTATTCCTAAACTTGTATTTGAAGCAAAACATCGAAGATGGTAGTAAATTTATTAGTCACCAAAAAATCTCTTTCCATAGTTTCATTATTAAAAATAACATAATTTATACCTTTCCATATATGAAAATAATATCAGCATAAAAAATCTACCAAAAAATAATGTATTTTTAGGTAAAATGGTCGAGTCCACAAGTAGAACCATTTTCCAAGTAAATAATTATTTAAAAAAATGTTAAAAAAAGGTATAAATCCATTGCCAAGTTAATTGAGAATGGGGGAAGAATAAAAAAGGTGTTTGAGGGTCTCATCTTGATGACAAATAGGGAAAATGGGGTTTTGGATGCCAATCTACTTGAGCCAGTCTCTAACTAGTAGGCCCTAATATATGTACCAAATAAAATGAGTTTTTTCCCACTCAATGTGGGGTTTTTAAAGGTTGGTAAACCTTCTTTCCAAGACAGCATCTAGAGACCTAAACTTCCACTAGTGTTTGAGGGTTTAAATCTACATATGTTGAGAGGAAAGAAGATAATACCCAATCTAGGGTTTATATCAATATAAATGAGTAACCATGGGCCAATACTAATATTTCCACCATGGAACTCTAGTTGAAACTTTGATCTTATGAATACAAACATCAGGAATGTAGTTATTAATTTTTAAAATGGACTTTGCATCCTTAACTTTGGGTTGGTATTTAATCCTAAGCATATACCATGATAAATCTTGAAAAATATGTCACTGATAGTCATGATTCCCTTTTTTTAAATAATCTTAATCTAGGGGATCATGGAAAAGGAGAAATTATGAAAACTAAGAATGGGAAACCACCAGAGAGAATGAGAATTAAAAAAAAAGTCCATTTATGAAACCACCCCTTACCCAAATGAGGTTAGGTTTAAGTAATTCCTAGGATTTACATATACTTTTAACTATGAGAGTACCACCAATTTGAACTAAAATGGGATAAATAAGAAGATTATGCAAATCAATAACCCTGCATACCTTCCAACCAATATGGTTTCCTTGAGTAATATAATGTATTAACAAAACCTTATAAGACTCATCCCCTTCTAAGCTTATAATGATCCACTTAACACTTATGACATAGCCTTAGATCTTGATGTCAATGACCCCAAGGCCCTCAGCTTCTTTAGGCCTGTACAAGATATCCCAAGAGACCCTATGCAAAATTTGGTGGCCTTTTGTATGAGCCTAAATAAAATATCTCAGTAACTTCTCCAACTTAGCATAGATAACTTTAGAAGGAGCCTAGCAAGAATAAATGTATACATGGGTAGTGGCTAACACTTTGGAGAAAACTTGAAACTTTAATGCAAAATAAATAGGTTTGGTGATCCAATAGGTAATATTTTTCTCAAATATATGAATAAAATATGACCAAATATCAAAAGGAAAGGCCTAAAAATCAAAGGGAATGTCTAAAAACTTAAATTATACACCTAGATGAATCCATTGCCATTGATATTCTTCCAAGCAAGGAGGTTTATGGGAGAGATATTTCCTGTAGTATTGAGTTTTTATCTGATAAATATAAGAGCCTAATGCAAATCAAAAAAAGATAAGGCACTCCATGGCATTCTTGACTGAATCTTATTCCTCCAAATGGATAAGAACACAATCATTTGTAAATTTCTTATTGATAAGTTTTTAATCAAAATGGGGGAGAAAAATGCCTTTCAACAAACCTATTGAAGAGTATTTGGCCATAATGTAATTGAATCCTTTTGTAGGAAGCACATAGAGAGAGGAAGCTATAGAAAAACCTTATTTAATAAATGTTGACCATTTTTGGTCTTGCAGGCCAAAATTAGTCTCCTTCTTACCCTACTATTTTGAGCCATCAGTCGTAAATTTGGTTTGCACAAGTCTTTCAGAAAAAGGATGAACCAGTTCAAAAAATGCAAGGTTTTTTACAAAGCTTCTTCAGACATTTTGTCTGAAGAAATTCATAAGGAAAGAGACCAAAAATGTTCAAGACACTTTTCCTTAAGGTTGGAAAAAGTGGTTTAATGTCAGGGTTCAACGACATGATCTTTCCAGGAGCTTTGAACTTTGAACTTTGAACTTAACAATGTTGAACCATTTAAACTGTTGAACCATTGTTGGTTCAATCATTTGGTTCAATCGGTCAATTCAAGTCGTTCAGATCAAGCAGTTGGTTCAAGTGATTTGGTTCAAATAGTCAATTGAATGAATGTGACTCCTTGAGAAACATAGTGTTGAACCATTGAACTCCGAAAAAGGGTTCAGGTTCAGGTTCAAAGGGGTTCCAAAGACAAAGTGCCCTTGTAGAGGGCAGGCAAATGACCAAATGGAGCTATTCAAGCAGGTTTTAAAAGGTAGTTTTGAAGACCAAGCAGCCCTTGCAGAGGGCAAAAAACACTTAACAAGGGACCAAAGTGAACAAGGCAGGAAAGGGGTAGAGTTTTCCTTCAAAATAGACAAGGCAAAACATAGAAAAAGAAAGGTTGAATTTATTCAGGCAAAATGCCCGAAGGAATTCCTTCAAACATTTTGTCTGAAGAAATTCACAAGGCAAAGAACCCAAAAAGATTATCATTTGAGAAGAATTTTGAGGCAAAATGACAAGGTGAATTCTTTCAGACAAAAGTCTGAAGGAATTCCTTCAAAAAATTTGTCTGAAGGAATTCACTCAAAAGAAAGCTGATCGAAAGAAAACAAGAAACAAAATGAAGGAAATATTTCCTTTAGGCAAAATGTCTGAAGGAATTCCTTCGAACATTTTGTCTAAAGGATTTGAGAACCAAGGCCGCCCAAAGGGTAGGTGCCCTTGCGGGGGAATCTCAGTGACTATGAAGGGACCTTTCTCTAAGCCCCAAAAGGACACCTTCCCTTCAAGAGAGTTAAAATACAAAGGCCCAAACAAAAGAACACTTTAGAAAGAAATCCAAGAGCTAAGGAAGCTAAAGGAAAGTGAAGCCAAAGGAATTGCCAAGGGGGTGACGTCCCCATGAATGTCAACTTTATGACAATGAAATAACCATTGGTATTTAAATGCTTGGGCATGAACCCGAAGGAATTCAAAGGCCTTAAAGCCAAAAGGAAGAGACCACTGAGAAAGGAGCCAGCAGAGGATGAGAAGATATCCCCGAGAGCTTAGATTGCTAGAAAAGGACAAAAATAGCAAGGAAAGATGAAACAAAACAAAGAATCCAAAACACAGCCATGCACACATATGACAACATCTGGAATATTCCAAAAGATGCACCCAGCTAAGCATAGATATGGACAAAATAGCCTAGGTGGCAAAAAGAAAGTGTCGATAGAGGAGCTATTCCAGCGGTTGAAATAGTCTCTGCCAAATGGTCATCAAGGAGTGCAAATAGTGAAGGCGCGACCTATTTTTTCTTCATTTTGGATTAATGGGAAGACAACCGCATGAATGTCTTGAAGAAGGGGTCTTGTTTGTAGACAAATGGTGTGGCCCATGTTTTCACACATAACATTTAATATATTTTAAACACTAAAGGTCAAAACTGGCATCTGACACAACATTCTCTTTCAACGACTTCCTCTTCCCAAGGCATTCAATGTAACATGGGTCATTTATTTTCTAGAAAGTGCCAAAATCTTTTCCAAAAGGATATATATTGTAATATCTCATTTGAGAAGACACGAAGATCTCTCAGCTTGTAAGGCAGAGCTCTGCTAAAATTTACCTTGAATCAGAAAGAAGCATTTTTGCCTCCATTTGAGCTTGCACTTTTGCATATGTCTGTGGCTTTATTTTGTGTTAAGTCATTTTCTTTTATGCTTCCACAGAATGATTCCATCATGTATAGTGTATTATGAGTTCTTCTTTTAATGGTCAGCTAGAAGTGTCCACAGCAAAGTATAGGTGCATGTGAATAGGCTGCCATAGTGTGTCTTAGAACACCTCTGGTAGTTCTTCCTCCCTGTATCTCTAGAGGACCCCTAGCTCACTGATGCAGAAGAATTTATCATATCAAATGAAGTGTATATCAGCTTTTTCTTGGTGGAAAGCATATGTTCAAGCTAATTAATCAACCATTTTTGGTGCATCACCATTTATCTTAGGTTCTATTTTCAGTTATCTTTCTCTCTTTTCACCCCCCCATTGTTAGCAATAGGAAATCCAGGACCATAGAGATGCATCAAAGGGAGCTAGCCCTTATCTAGAGATTCTCTCCTCAGTTTTGTGAGACCCACAGGAAAGAGGGGAGTCTCCATTGTGTCACGTGGAAGATAGGAGCTCCGCCTCTTATCGAGGGTACAATCTACAGTGTCAACAATTTTTGGCACACCTAGTGGAACCAACTAGTTTTTATCCAAAGAGTTGAAAAATTTCGGTGTGTTCTTCAACCAACCAGCCTTTGGAGACTTTTCATTAACACCAATGGTGACTTTGAGTTGAATCATCTAGTTAAGCAGTCCTAGTGCCATCAAGAAATAACATTTTTGTATGTATAATTACATTGCTCAGCATCATGGGTCATGTGTTCCTTCTTATAACTTTGATCTAGCTCAGGTTGTTCATGGAATCACCTCAAGCAGCTCTCCTAGTTTCCCTTCAACAATAAGGGAAGTAACGATGGAGTTTGAGAAGCAAGTGATGGAGATAGATAGATTAGATGAGTAGGATAGATATCAGCAAGAACTTCTATACAAAGAGAAGTGTTTGTTTAGGCAAGCTCAGGCCTTGCAATCCATGGAGGAGGAGGTAGCAAAATGGAAGAGTCCCTTCATTCAAGGTAGTCAGCCTTGTGTGCCCCCTCCTATTCTAAATAAATCCCCCTCTTATGTACCAAATCCTTTCTACCAGATAGCACTTGCTCACTCTAGCTCATCTGATGCATTAATCACTCCTAATCTTAATCCCTTGTGCCTAGCTTTTAAACATCAAAGGGCATAAGAGCAGCCTCTCATAGAGATGAACCTTCTCAATTCCTTAGATTATGAATCCTCCTTTGAAGGTAATACCATGAACTAGCACGTCTCTCTTCAATATTTTTTTCATGTGCATCAATAGTCTCTTCCTAGTCTTCCTCAACCTCCTCAGGTCTCTCAACATGATGTCAAGATTCCAAGTTGGAGGAGGGAAGACCAGGAACCAGCTTAGGGCATTGGAAATGGTGAATATACTCCTACTCATGGTGATCCTCATGACCTCCAAGGAAGGCTCTTTCAATAGAATCTAGCTAGGTGAATTACAAAATTGGAGTCTAGAATAAGGTTCCTTAGCCAAAGTGTGATGGATGGTTTAGATCAAGCAGAAGATCCTACATTTAAACACACCCCATATGCACCCCTTTAAGAGAGCTATCAAGCCACACCTGATATAGATGAAGTGTTGGCCAAATGGAAGGAATAGAATCATTCGATACTAGCTCAAGGATTGCCTCCTCTTCCACATGTGTTTAACCATCAGCGTTCCACTTCATCCCTTCTCAAGGAGGAACATGTTCTGCAAGAGGCAAGTGAAGAAGAGAGGATCAAATTTGCAACTACCCAAGAGGCTATCTGAGTGACAATGAAGATGAAATCATCATGGATGTGCCCTTTGAAGACATCATCAACAATGGAGAAGACGCAGGTCATGCATACATGCGGATGTTCCAGCAATATGAAGAGGAAAGTAAGCATGGTGAGCTCTTTCCTCCCTTGTTTGATGAACTTCCTTGTTTCTTTGATGAGGAGGATGACCATGCCATGGAACTTGAGTTGGAGGAGGATCAGGAGGATGTCTTTAAACAACTAGAGACTTTGGTCCTTGAGCAAGAAAAGGAAAGGCCTATCCATCTTGAGGAAAGCTTTGAAGAAGAGATCCTTGAACAAGAAGGTGATGTTCTATGGGATGAGCAATCAGTTTATGATCTCATTTCAGACATCACAACAGTCACCCTTCTTTAAGAAATCCATGATGAAGCAGAAGATGAGTTTGATAGGGTCTTCAATGATGCAGAAGGGAATGAGTCAAACCATGATGCATGTCAAAGGGACTATGCATATCAAAGGGCTTATGGTGATGAGCTAGAAGCCATCAATTTCTTGGTGAAACACACCAGCATGAAGGACTAGCATTCGACAAGCTTCCAAGAGCAATATGAATACATATATGTTGGAATCATGTTTAAATCTGATCCACTCAGATGCAAGCCAATAAAGGTGGCAGGCAAGAAAAGCAAGTCACCAAATCTCCATTCTATCCAACCACTTCTCTGGCACCATAAGTTTTCTTGCCATGAAAGAGACTTAAGAATTTTTCCCTTTGATCTAGGAGGGAGGCAAATATACCTGGTTAGCTATACATAGTAGTTTGCTTTCAATTTTTCTTTCCCTATTTTCCCTAAGTGTTGTTTGCACAAGTAGTATTTTTAGCCTTGTGTGTGTTTTCCTTTGTGTTTGGGGTAAAATCTTCATGATTGATTCTTGGATCTATTAGGGCTGTTGATAAATTTTTTTAAGCTATGTTCTAACTCTGTGCCCAATGGACTTTGAGGCTACTAATTTCTAAGCATAGCAAGCATGCTTCCCTTGGGAATCACCAAAATTGTTGACCATTTTTGATCCTGTAGGCCAAAATCGGTCTCCTTCTTACCCTGCTATTCTAAGCCATCAGTCATAAATTTGGTTTGCACAAGTCTTTCAAAAAAAGGATGAACCAGTTCAAAGAATGCAAGGTTTTTTACAAAGCTTCTTCAAACATTTTGTTTGAATAAATTCATAAGGAAAGAGATTGAAATGTTCAAGACACTTTTCCTTAAGGTTGGAAAAAGTGGTTCAACGTCGGGGTTCAACGACATGATCTTTCCAGGAGCTTTGAACTTTGAACTTTGAACTTAACAATGTTGAACCATTGAACCATTGAACCATTGTTGGTTCAATCAGTTGGTTCAATAATTTGGTTCAATCGGTTGGTTCAATCAGTCAGTTCAAGTTATTCAGTTTAAGCGGTTGGTTCAAGCAGTTTGGTTCAAACGATCAATTAAATGAATGTGACTCCTTATAGAACACAGTGTTGAACCATTGAACCATTAAACTCTGAAAAAGGGTTCAGGTTCAGGTTTAATCAAAAGGTTCAAAGGGGTTCCAAAGACAAAGTGCCCTTGTGAAGGGTAGGCAAATGACCAAATGGAGCTGTTCAAGCAGGTTTCAAAAGGCATTTTTGAAGACCAAGCAGCCCTTACGGAGGGCAAAAAGCACTTAACAAGGGACCAAAGTGAACAAGGTAGGAAAAGGGTAGAGTTTTCCTTCAGAAGAGACAAGGCAAAAGATAGAAAAATAAAGGTTGAATTTCTTCAGGCAAAATGCTCAAAGGAATTACTTCAGACATTTTGTCTGAAGAAATTCACAAGGCAAAGAACTAAAAAAGATTATCATTCGGGAAGAATTCCATGGCAAAATGATAAGGCAAATTCTTTCAGACAAAAGTCTGAAAGAATTCACCCAAAGGAAAGTCGATTGAAAGAAAACAAGCGGCAAAATGAAGGAAAGATTTCCTTCAGGCAAAATGTCTGAAGGAATTCCTTCAAACATTTTGTTTAAAGGATTTGAGGACCAAGGCTGCCCGAAGGACCCCAAAGGGAAGGTGCCCTTGTGGGGGACTCTCGAGGACCATGAAGGGACCTTTCTCCAAGCCCCGAAGGGACACCTTCCCTTCGAGAGAGTTAAAATATAAAGGCCTGGACAAAGGAACACTTTGGAAAGAAAGTCAAGAGCTAAGGAAGCCAAAGGAAAGTGAAGCCAAATGAATTGCCAAGGGGGTGAAGTCCTTGTGAATGTCAACTTTATGACAATGAAATAATTGTTGGTCTTTAAATGCTTGAGTGTGAACCTAAAGGAATTCAAAGGCCTTAGGGCCAAAAGGAAGAGACCACTGAGAAAGGAGCCAGTAGAGGATGAGAAGATAGCCTCGAGAACTCAGATTGCTAGAAAAGGACAAAAATAGCAAGGAAAGATGGAACAAAATAGAGAATCCAGAACACGGCCATGCACACATATGACAACATCTGGAATGTTCCAAAAGATGCACCTAGATAATCATAGATATGGACAAAATAGCCTAGGTGGCAAAAAGAAAGCGTCGGCAGAGGAGTTATTCTAGCGGTTGAAATAGTCTCTACCAAATGATCATTAAGGAGCACGAACAGTGAAGGCACGGCCTATTTTTTCTTCATTTTGCATTAATGGGCAGACAACCGTGTGAATTTCTTGAAGAAGGGGTCTTGTTTTCAAACAAATGGCATGGCCCATGTTTTCACACATGACATTTAATATATTTTAAATACTAAAAGTCAAAATTGGTAGCTGACACAGCATTCTCTTTCAACAACTTCCTCTTCCCAAGGTATTCAATGCACATGGGTCATTTATTTTCCAGAAAGTGCCAAAGTATTTTCCAAAAGGATATATATTGTAATCTCTCATTTGAGAAGACATGAAGATCTCTCAGCTTGTAAGGCAGAGCTCTATCAAAATTTACCTTGAATCAGAAAGAAGCATTTTTGTCTCCATTTGAGCTTGTGCTTTTGCATATGTCTATGGCTTTATTTTGTGTTAAGTCATTTTATTTTATGCTTCCATAGAATGATTCTAGCATGTCTATTGTATTGTGAGTTCTTATTTTACAGGTCAGCTAGAAGTGTCCACAGCAGAGTATAGGTGCATGTGAACAGGTTGCCATAGTGTCTTAGAACACCTCTAGTAGTTCTTCCTCCCTGTATCTCCAGAGGACCCCTAGCTCACTAATGCAGAAGAATTTCTCATATCAAATGAAGTGTATATCATCTTGTTCTTGGTGGAAAGTGTATGTTCAAGCTAAGTAGTCAACCATTTTTGGTGCATCACCATTTCGCTTAGGTTCTATTTTCAATAATCTTTCTCTCTTTTCACCCCCCCCCCATTATTAGCAGTAGGAAATCTAGGACCACAGAGATGCATCAAAGGCAGCTAGCCCTTATCTAGAGATTCTCCCCTAAGTTTTGCCAGACCCACAGGCAAGAGGGGAGTCTCCATTGTGTCGCATTGAAGACAGGAGCTCAGCCTCCTGTCGAGGGTGCAATCCACAGTGTCAACAATAAACCTGAATATCCCAAAATTTTATGATTGTACTCCATTAATGGTGATGCAAACTATGGAATATTCAAACAACATATTAAAAATATGGACAAATCAAGGGACAAAACCCAAATCTTGAATCATAGCAATGATCAAGGGTCATTGAATCTTATCATAAGCTTTCTCAAAATAAATATTTACAAACATGGACTTTTTACCATAGACTCTGGTCCATTCCATACTCTCCCAAACAACAAATAATAACATTGTCCAAAATATACTTGTGTTGGATAAACCTTACTTTCCCACTTCTGACGATGAGGGGAATAAGACGTCTCAGCTTGAGGGAAATATCTTTATCAATGATTTTATAGGAGACATTTAGAATGTTTATCAACCTCTAATTTATAATAAACTTAGGATCCATAGCCTTCATAATGAATTTTTTATTGCCTTGATTGGTGAGGGCTCCTAGGGATTTAGACAAAACATATTCAAAATTAACTTTGTGAAAATATAGTCCAACAAAGTCCTAGAGGACCTAATAATAGTCACAAGGGAATCTATCAATTCTAGGGGATTTGTAAGAGGCCATCTACATGATTGTTTCCTCAAGATCATACAAAGTAAGAGGTATGTCACAAGTAACTCTTTATGGTTCAGACAGCTTATAGGTGACAACTTAAAGACATTATAAGAACGTTGCTTCACGGGCTAGGGAAGAATTTTGAGTGGTAAACACTTCTTGATAATGACCCACAAAATCTTGTAGTGTGTCTAAAAGTTTGGTAAGCCTGGCATTGGCATCTTGAATGGCTTTAATTTTGTCTACAACTTGTTTGGAGTAGAGAAAGGTAAATAATTATTTGGTATATGTATCTCCTAATCTCAACTAATGCATTATAGATTTGATTTGGGCTCCTTGAATCTTATAGGCATCCTCAATTTTTAATTTGCATCTCCATTGAGAAGCTTTATATTTCAAATGAACATTAAATGGTGAATTGTCAAGTTTTAGTGAAACCCTGTGGAATTCATGGTATGAAACTTTATGATCACATTTCCTAAAGATAGATGTATTTTTACCATACTGACATAAAAAATTGGTAGTTTGATTAATGGAATCAACCCATAAATCAATCCAACCTATGTCTCTTGAGGGTTTGGGAACCGAGTACTAGATCCATTTGATGTGGTTCAAAGTTCTCTCATACTTAAGATGAGCAATATTGAGATAGAATTGAGTCTTAGTCAATATCATTTATGGGGAAACGCCATTCAATATTTAAGATAATAGTTTGATGGTCCTAAATAATGGCATTATCTAAAATATATATTGAGAGATTGGTGGAACTAGAGAAGGATGAGTTTTTCTTCATGAGTAGAGCTTGATTCAACCTTTTAATGGCTTTATCTTGACCTTGTCTAAAATTAGACCAAGTAAACTAAGATGAAGTAGGGTCTCTTCTCCATTTTTATTGGGATCATAAATACCAAGCTTATTATGCTTATAGAACCATGCTTGTCACTCCCCATCATACTAACACATAGAAAAATGGCCTTCTTTATCTTCTTGGATTCTACCATGTTGAAATCACTACAAAGAATCCACTAAGATTTGGAAAGTGAATCTACCAACCACCTATAGAGTAGGTATCTATTTATGGTGTCATTATAAATATACAAGTTAGACAACCTAATAATCTAGTTGTCAAAATCAAAAATGGTCCACACCACCCAATAGGTAGGGTCATACCCCCAAAAAATAATATCCTATGAAAACTCTAATGTTAATAGCATGATAACTCCTCCAAGACTAAGCTCATGATTGGACACCTATAAAATTACACCTAGTAAAATTATACGATCATTAGACTAAAGAAAAAACTAAAAAAAATAACCTCTTCCAAACACAACATTTTCATATTATAAAAGTTATGACAATTGTGTCTAACTATATATCTACATGTCAGTTCAACAAAGTTGAAATGTTCCAAGATTAAACTATCATGGGAGACATCAAGATGCATGTCATATCCATAATTGATGTACTTGAGGTATGAAAACTTTTTAGTGAAGGAAAGCTTTGTCCATTTTTTGGAAAGTTGCTAATTTGGAAGGGATCTCATTTTCCTTGAACATATTCTCCATCTTCTAAAGGTGTAAGGTTGTGGGACCGATGGAACATAATTTTGTGATCAAAAGACACCACATTTCCCTATGTTTTCATGATTATCACCCAAATTAGGGTTGTGGTGGCTTAGTTGTGATAGTCATGGGTTGTGTTGTAAAATGGTGGTCACATCCTATGGTGTGTGGGAGCATAATGGTGGTACTTTAGCAATTGATGACATGGATTATTTATCATTTGAAGTAGAGGAACTAGTTATTCAACCACTAGTGGCTCAACACATAATACCTTGTATCTTAGAGGCACCATGAGATGATAAAGCATATTTTTATTAGTTATAGTGGTCAATTGGTCTCCAATCGAGTTAATCAACTTATGTTATGGCACACCTTTTTCCTACAAAGCGTGTCTAGAAGTAGACATTAAAATCCATTAAAAAATCATATGGTTCAAGGATTGGAAATGAAAAATTATTCAAAATGTTAATGTGAAGCACACTCTATGAAAAATAAGTTTCACCAATATGTGTGTCAATAGTTTCCTTTATATCCTTGGCCAGATCAATTATAATGCAAAGTTACTTTTATGGGTGACACACATAGAATTTGGATTGATCATGGAAAATGAACCACCCTAATAATTTGATGAGTTGATTAACAAAGCCCCAAAGATTCACGTGGAAACCTATGAATTCAATCATGATTGATATTTTTAGCTTAGCTTGCTCAAAGACTTAGAAATCCTTGGTCTAATGAAGAAAGACCACAAGATTATTGAGAATAAAATAGGGACCATGGTAGATAATAACCTTAAAATGGTAAGCATTATCAAAGAAAAATAATAAGAATAATTTGGTCGTGTTTTGCACCCCCTCAAGCTTGATGTCATGGGGTTTCCAATTGTTTTGACCCCACTTCTTGAGCAATTTCTCAAGGGGGACTCAACCCATAATATATGCAACAAGAGTAAAACATTCAAACCAAGTTCAAGCTTTTTCAAATTCATGAAAATCAATCACAACATTAAGCAAATGGGTTTTTGATTTAGAACCAAAACCTTTTAAAAGACCTTTAGAATGAACTTTCTTTCCTCTTTGGTGTTTTTTTTATGCAGATAATTTAGCTTTGCAGCAGTGTTTTGTTTGTTACCATAAGAAGTTTTTATTCATCATGGTGATTTTTTAAGTGCCATGCAAAGTTTTTGTTCATTGTGGTGCTTTAGTTAGTGACTTTATATATTAATTTATTCTTCATCACTATGATTGTGCATACATGCAATGTTTTTGTATGCAAATGTGATGTTTTTACATATAACACAATTATTTTGCATGCAATGCGATGCTTTTTTTGACAATGTGTTAATTCAAATTTTACTATGTTTTTTTAAGTTTCTATTTATTTTCAAATATTTCAATGCCTTTAATAATAGTATAACAAGTTATTTATTTATATATAAACTACTTAATAAGAGGAAGAACAACAAGAATAAAAATAACTACACATTAAAATCTTACAATATTAAAAAATCACAAAATGAAAATATAACAATTTAAATTATCATTGATGTTGTATAAATGGATTCTCCTTCCCATGTCCACCCTATCAAACTTATTGATCCTTACTCAGTGGAAATTTTAGCATTAGCTTAGCCATTCATTGATGTTGAATGGAATTCTTGAGTAAATGTGGGAGCCAAAGGATCAAAACTCCACTCAACATATTCGCTCATGTCACCCTTTGCAGTAAAGGTGAGTTTTTAAAGGTGACCTAAGACACTCTTGGTTGATGTCCAGAGATTCTTCATGATTATAAAATACCCAAAATTTTACCCCACACTGCGTATTTCAATAATTTAAGATTGAAGAATGTGAATCTCTCCCTAGGTCAGGGATTATGATAGTAACGCATTCTCTTGTTATTTTGAGGCTTACTTTCTATTTTGGTGTTTTAAGGATGACTTTGCAACCTTACAATGACACCTATAAATAGAGCACAAGGTCATATCATGGCTTATATGTTCTTGACATGGAGTGTGAGTGGTACTTATCTAACCAAAAGAGGAAAGATTTCATATTGCCCTTGAAGATGCAACCATCCAAAATTCAAAGCACCTTATAGTCTAACATAAATGACACATCAGAACCTTGAGACTTAAAAAATATATATCGTACTTGACCAAATTATGATAAGTTTTTTTTCATGCACTAGATTCCATATATAGAATATACAATTAAACAGTTAAATTTGACCTTGAAGGTATAACTGAATTCACCAAATGATTCTACTAAATTATAAATATTAGGCAAGATTTTCCTTTACATCCACAATAACTTTATCAATTTTTTTCATTTCCCATAGTCACTAAGTCCAATTTTGTGACATTCACCACCCTAACAAATCGCATCACAACAAGATTCACCACCTAATCTATAAAAATTTATTTTCCAAGCTTATAAGTCAGACTTATTGAAGAGGCTATAAAATTTGAGGCAAAAGGAGCTAAAGACTACACAAGAGTTTTACAAAATCATAATTTAGGTTGGTTAGAGTGAGATGGACCAAGAAAAGGTGGTAGGATAGATAAATTGGTTGCACGTAATCATTCAAGACGATATCAGCATAATGAGATTGCATATGGTGGAAGAATCATGTTAATATGATTTAAGGTAAAAATAAAATTTGTTTAAAAGACAGCAAATTGCATCAAGAGGAAAATGGAGGATTAGTAGTGGTAAAGGTCAACCATCCCTTGAAGGTAATTGATAATAAAATGAGGAAGGATCTAACACTTCTCAAGGGATGACTCAACACGTAAAAGAAGCCAACTTTGGAAGAGAAAGGGGTAGTTATGGGAGAGTAAGAGGTAGAGTGTTTATGGAACATGTTATAGATGTGGGGAATTTGGTCAATGTTCATTTGAATATACTCATGATTAATGTGATAGTGAAAAGAGGAATGATGGTATATTACAAGTTGTACAAACATATGTGGAATATGTAGCATCACTCGAGTGTATAGAAGAGCTTGAATAAGGATAAAAATTATTATTAAGGAGGAAAGTCTTAAAGTTTGAGAGGAAAGATGAAGAAGTATTCTAAAGAAGACACATTTTCAAAACCAAGTTCAAAACAAAAGGTAAATGATGTAATGTTATGGTTGTTATTGAAATTTTATATAGTTTAATGTCCATGGAAATGGTATATAATATGAATTTGGTATATCCACCACACCCAAGGCCATATAGGGTGTCTTGTTTAATGGAGGGTCATGATATCACAATATGAGAACATTGTGAGGTTGATATGCATATTGGTAGTTACCAGGAAAAAAAATTATGTGATGTCTTACTGGTGGATGCATGCCATGTTTTTTTAGGAAGGCCATGACAATTTGATTATGAGATGTTGTATGATGGAAGAGCTAACATCCTAAGTATTAAGAAGGATGAACACATGTATACTCTATGTTATTTTAATGAAAAAGAAGACAAGAATAAGCATAAAAGCCATCTTGCCATGTGTGTTGAAAAACATGTTTTGTTAAAATAAGAGGAAGTATACAATACATTTCTCATAGAGAGGGACGTAAAAGGTGTACCTCAATATAAAATAGAGTAGCATATGTTATTTTCAGCCTCATTATGTACAATAAAGAATGAGGTTGCAACAAAGGATATGAGGGAGATGTTGAGATTAAATACATATGTATAGCCCAAGTTTGGTAAGAGATAGAAGGGGAGTGATGAGGTGAGTATTTGACATAGGAGGATGGTCTATGGTTCTGTAAGTGTTAAAAAGTTGATGTACCTCACATGTGGGAGGGCATTTTATGGTGTTACTTTGTAAGTCAAGGATGGTTCTACTATTTGGCCTATATTTGTGAGCACTTTTACATTTGGTGTCTAATCTAGGAGCATCCTAGGATCAAATAGTCTTCAATCACCCAAATAAATCAATGTTCATGTGCATTCAAACCCAATTGGTAATGGAAAAAACAAGCAAAAACCTAGGATGTTTTGAGTGTTTTCCAAAATGAAAAGGATTCTAAAGTCACTCCACGATGCACAAGAGGGGGAAAAAGATTTTAAGAAGGCACGTTTGAGTTAGAGGATACTTGCTATGAGAGTGGAGTTACTTGGGTAGGAGCACAGAGACACAGAAGGTAGAGTTCAATGTATTTAGGGATTGTCATGGATGTTAGTCATTCTCTTAAATTATAATGAAAGTGAGTGTGTTGTATGTATAAGCTTTATATGTATTCAATAAAGATACATAAATTATGTTTTAATGTTAAGTTGAAGGCTTGCATGATCAATTTTAATTATATATTAATTTTTATGGGATTTTTGTTTGTGTATATTTTAGTCATTACCCAAATGACCTCTATAAGTAATCATTATTCAAATGACATTTTTACCATCTTGTCTCACAATTGTTACCAATGTGGGATTAATCCAATTACAACCCAATCATGTATTTTAATGTTAAGTTGAATACTTCCACAAGCAATTTTAATTAGATATTAATTTAATTTGTGTATTTTTTAGTCATTTTTCAAATGAACTCCATAAAATTAATTTCTAATTAAAATTATTGATGGAAACTTTCAACTTAACATTAAAATACACAATTAGATTGTAATTGGTTTAATTCCATATTGGTAATAATTGTGAGATAGGGGTGATTTATTAGGCACTATACTCACCAAAAGCTTTGTCAATAGGAAAAGAGACTAGATGGTGAGAAACCCAAAGTGGTGAATTAAATTCTCCATTCCTTCCCCCTGCTAACAAATGATTATCGATAAGAGGCAAATAAAACATCCATTGAAAATTTTGTCAATCCTATTTAAGAAAAAATTTTATTTCGTAGCTAACTCTCTATGTAAGAGAATAAGCTCCAACTAGGTTAAGATTATATCAAGAAATGAAAATATACGTAACTCTCAATACACCTTTGTTATTATATTTTTTCTAATATTAAACTAGCAATATTCATAACCATTTTTTCTTCAATAATTTTGACGATATTCATAACCATTTTTTCTAATTTTTATGTTAATCTTAACTATTTAAAAAATAAGTTGGATTTTTAAAAATGTATACATAATAAGATACAAGTCAACAATTGAGCCATTTCAAAACTTAAAACCATGTTTAATGATACACCATTTTTGTGTGAATTTTTAAAACGTTACACAAAATTCAATACATTAAAACCAATAGAAAAGGTAAAGAAGATAAAAAGCATCATAAAGTTTAAATAACTAGCAAAATGTAAGAAATTAATTTAAGACATTTGTGAAATTAGAATGGCAATGCAAGGCGCTAAAAAATTGCAATGTGTTAAATTACATTTGTCATATAGTGAATAAAAACCAGCTTCCAAATGACTCTCACAAGGTTACAATGTAGTGACATTTTATTAGTGCAATATTTAATATGCACCCTTATTAAATTAAATTTAGGTTTATTATAATCTATAGTTAGTTTAGATCCTTTATTTAAGTTTAGAATAAGACATAGAAGTACACCTAAAGCTAGTATTTAATCATCATTACATAGACCAATAATATATGTATATTAGAAAAAGGGAGGGAAGGGTTTTTATTATAAATTATTTGTTATATATACCCTTCATTTTTTTTATAAATAATAATGTTTTATAAAACTTTTTTTAAAGGAATATAAATTTATGAATATGTCATATATTTGTTTATAGAGATTTCTTAATTAATAGAGTAAATCAACACTTTCAAGAGTATTTTGGTTTTATCTTATTGTATATATGGTTTCAAAACCTGTATTTAATATATCGTAATTGTGGATTGCTGAAAATTTTTCAGAATTCTTACATGTTTTTGCAGCATTTTTAGCTTGTTTTTAGCCACTTAATAATCTAGGTTTTGTGAAAATTCATTTGGATTTTTTCATTTGGCTCAAAAAAAAAATTTAAGATATTTTTTAAAAAAATTAAATTTTTGTGAAAACTTGTAAAAATTTTATAATTATTTAATAAATTTCATAAAATTTTAAACATTTAAAAATAATAATAATTGTTGGATGAATTATTTTTAGTGAGTTTATAAAGTTGGACACTCCTAAAAAGAATGAGGCCCATAGGTCTTTTCTATAATTTTCTATAATTTTTTTAAGTTAGAAATTTCAACATAGCTTTTCTAAGTTTTTGGATTTACAAACTTTTCAGAAAGTCCAAGTTTCCATTAAAGGAATAAAAGTGCTCCTTTGATGAATTTTTAAGTCCAAAGGCTCTTTAAGGGCTTCATTTGGGTATGGTGTATTGTAACAACACTATAATAGTATTTTCTTGCCGCCATGCTAGCCCTCTACAACCATCACTTTGTTTTTATTTCGCCTACCACCATTTTATTGCTCTCTATCACTACCATCGCCTACACTCCACTCAACAACCACCCCCCAGGGAGTATGAGTGTTACTTGTAGAAATTACTCCATTTTGGAGAATTTATTCAATAGTGAAAGAACCAAAGCTTGGGTATGCACATCACAATTTTGGGGTCAATCAACATCATTTTTTATTCATAAGATGACATTACATATAAAGTGCATAAATCTCTTACAAACAAGGAGTCTGGACTAATATCTTATCTTTTACATTTCTCCTTATAAATTTGTCTTCTACAAATTCTCACGCTTGTCTCTCCTAAAAACTCTCACAGTCCTATCTATGTTATTTGAATTATCAACTCACTTCAACTTTTATTATGCTTACACATTATTATAATAACTACATTAACATTCAAGGTGAGCACTAAACTAATATTCCTAACACTACTTATCTAATCAAAAGAGAAAATATTTCAGATCACCCTCAAAGATTAAGTTCCACTTTCAACTCAGTGGTCCTTCATCCAAAATTTAAAACACCTTGCAGTCTAATAGATTTGATACTCACAATATTGATGCTTAAATAAATTTATATTGTACTTGACCAAATGATGATAAGTTTGTTGTCACACGCTTGAGTCCATAAATACAATAGGCAATTGTATAGTCGGATCTAACCTTGAGGGTATAATTAAATTTTACTAAATAATGTTACTAAGTTATAAATATTAGGCAAGATTAACCTTTGCATCCATAATACATTTCTCGATTTTTTCATTTTTTATCAAAGTAAACAACACTCAATCACCCAATATCCATTCTAAAGACCATTACCACAATTGAGCCATACACATATAGGCAAATGTTTAATATTATTACAAGGATTAAATGTAAACAAATTATCACATGGGCATCTCACAATCAATAATCACTATGATATTATCCATTAGGGTGTGCCCTATAAATACAAAAGAGGGTATGTGTTTAGAGAAAACTAAAATGTTTTAATGACAACTAATGATCTATTTTCAAACAAATAAATAGAATATTTTAGATGATAACTCACTGATATAGAACATGCCAACTATACTAGCGCATAAGCCAACTACCTAAGATGATTTATCAAAAGGTGTACAAATAATTAATTACACTGAAACCCTACCTTAAGTGCAACTTAGGGAGGTCTATACAAACCAAGAAAGCTAAAAAACCTCCAATAATTGGTCTTGGAAACTAGGCTTAATGAGATACCCATGAACAATAAGTACATACTATAAAAATTGAGATACACTGCAATGGTCTCCCAAAAAACTAGTAACAATAGTAAACATGGAGAAAGCAAACATATGTTGTAAGGCATGCCAAGAAATCAAACAGTTCATGCTCAAACATAATGTTGAAGCAGGTGCACTATATGGAACAAAAGCCATCAAACACAAATGATCTCTATGGACTTGAATGTCACAAAGGAACTCAATCATGCACAAGTGGTCTAGATCCACTGCTCGATCACAAAAAATAAATGACATTGTATTCACTAGAATATCTCCTTAAGAAAAAGAGATTATTACTGGTATCATAATTACAAAAAAAATCACCAAACTAAATTCAATATATTACCATAATATGTGGTGTACCAAGGGTTATCAAGGGACACAACCCCTGAAGAACTAGGATCTGTTAACACCCCCCAATAGTGTTGACCAGGAGAAGTGACTCAAAAAATATGTATGATTTAATGAATCCAACCACTCAAACATGGATAAGCTGACATTGTATGAACCAGAATAGTTCCACATCAAGTTGAATGAGATTTCCTAACTATCAAATAAGTGCCAAAAATATAGATAAATTATCTCTCAAGAAGATGGCCCTAGTGGTGATAGGAGAGTCAAGCAAATGAAATAGTGAAGAAGTGCCCAAAATAGATCTCACATGTGTGAAGGTGAAAAGGTTGAAGTAACAGACCATCCATGGCACTTTATAACTTAGTGCGACTATAAATTGATCCTATATAAATAACAAACTCACCAAATGATGCAAGAAACTCTAGAATGTTGTCAATATGTATAATATGCCATCAGTTACAAGACAGTTGCTCCTAAAATAAGAGAGTAGTGTATGGATGAATACATTAAATAGTGAAGGAACCATGCAAAGAATGTTGATGTCACTACCAAAAATGATATGATATCCACCCTAGATGAATACAAATGGGGGATGAAGATGCATGGGAATGATTAATGCCAAGTGCACAAATGAAGTAGGTGAAGAAACATGTGTGTCAAGTTGATCAAGCCTAATTGAATAAATAATAGAGCTCATTTGTTGTTAAAAGTCATCACGTAGAGTGAAGTGCACAAAGATAAGAACTTTGTCATCAAAATATCCTAAAGAATAAGATACTCCATTTGTATAAAAATAAATGCATTGGCAATAATCCAAATGAATAGGCTAAATGGGAGAAATTATACCTTATGAATGTCTACCAAGACCTCCACCAGTATATCCCATGGAAAAAAATATGTGGGAACCAAATCTAGTAATATGTATCTCAAAAGAGCCATGCAAGTAAGCAAGTGGATTAGAAATCGAACAAGAAACATGTGCATCAGTAAGAGCATTGTATGCACAGTATGCAATAACATGAGCATCATGTTCATAATCAAAAAGTGAAGCAATAGAAACATTTGATGCATAAGTACAAGAGGCAACATCAAAATCAATAGTAACATGCTTAGAAATAGGTGCAAGATAAATGTTTATAGATGGACCATGATTAAGTGAATGTCAGTCTAATAAATCAAGTTGATGATGCATATCTACAAGTGTGTGCTACAAAGATTCAAAGAGAATGTCTTTGTCAAAAATGAGGTGATGTAGAAGATAATTTGGTTTCTTAAGTATCATGTTCTCTTCCAAAAATTTGGCAATGTCGTCTTACAATGTGCAGAACTCATAATAGAACATGTCATTTTATGACTTAAGAGTATGGAAAGTGACACAAAGATCCATGATGAATGAAAAAATACACTCAAAAAAATCAACACCAAAAACATGTAGGACATTAGACTTTGCCAAAAATGCATCCACAAATGAAATCAATTTATGTGATAGTAGCACAAGTGACAATGCATGCTCAAAAAATAGACGTTGAACTCAACCAAAAATGAATCTATAGAATATAATGTGGGCCCAAGTGGTACAAAGGATGGCCAAAAAACATAAGTGGAACACAAAAAATGTACTCAAAAAATGTGGGACATCGGGCTCTACCAAAAATGCATCCACAAGTGTACAAATACAAGGCACAATGATCATGAGTGTAATAATTTGTGTCAATGCAAAGCAAGGAGCCATGTGTTGGGTCATTTTGAGGAGGAAGCTACAACGAGGATGGTCTAAGCCAAGTTCATTGTTGAGGATAGATATATATAATAATGCACCAGTCCAACACTCCAATTAAAATCCTCCAATGTTGATCTAAATATTTAATACACTTAAGCACTCGAGCAAGCCTTTAAAATGACAAATGGTAAGAAATATTTTCCTGCTATGAGCAGGGAGCCAATCGAGCTATAATGACCAACATTTATGGTGGAGATAGTGTTAAAATTGAAATCAAGTAGTAGTTGGTGATGTCAATAACATAAAACACCAATATCCTAGAAGATTAATGTTGGATTAATGTAATGCATAGGTTAAATTGATCGATTCAATGTCAATATGGTTCGGTGATGCAGGTAATGTTTGGCAAGGAGGTGTAGTGAATCTTAATAAAACAAAAAGGCAATTATTTTGTAGTGAATCTTAATAAAACAAAAAGGCAATCAAATAATTAACATTACCAATGATTAAAGAAACATCCAAATGCAAACCATGGTGGATGGTGGAGAGCCTAGCATTTAGATAAATATCAAAGTTCACAATGCACACATACAACCACAATATCACCCATTCACACCATTGCCATAGCACCCACAACACTCATATAACCATTGCACACATAGTACACACATATTCCTCTCTCTACAATATAGGATATAGCACAATGAGTTTGTTTCGAGCAATAACAATTTATTGCATGAAACCAATATTGGTTAGGATGAAATATTTGTATTCACCAAATAGTACATGCAAATATTCCTCACACAACAACTAACTAACTCTGTAATCAAGCTTAATTTCTATAATGGGTGTGAATATGGATAACAAAATAATGGTTTGGAAAATCCAAACCACTAGTTAGTGTGAACATGACCACTCCAACACTCTCCCTTAAACATAGAATAGGGAGTGAGAAAAGAGGAATCAAAGGGATTAATGAGTCCTAGAAACTAGGCTTGATTAGGTACCCATGTACAAATGCACAATGAAATACTAAGTGTCCCTATAGTAACCAATCCATCTTATTAGAATACATGGATGTCAAATAACTATAATTGCCAAGTCATATAGGAACTGATACTCTATATAAGGATCACTCAATAAAAAACATTGATCAAAGAATTGGGAGAAAAGAGTTACCAACAATGAAATGTGTCATCGCAAGGTAACCAAAAAACTAGTAAAGCCATAGTGAAAATGAAGAAGATAACTTATGTTGCAAGGCATCCCAAAAAGTATGACTCAAAATCTCAATACAATGTTTTAGTAGGTGCACTCGATGGAATGAATCCCATTGAACATAAGTGCACTCAATAAACTTGAAAGTCATAAAATCTTTGGTGAGAACAAGTGGTTTGCAGCCGCTACTGAATAGATGACAAGTAATAAGAATTCTAGACAACAAACTTTGTCAAGTTTGAATCCACAACTCATAAAATTTCTACCAATCAGAATTAGCTCCCTGAAATAGAAGATGTGTTGTGTCAAGGGCTAGCAAGGAACATGACACTTAAAGCAGTGTATCCACATACCCCGCCCCACCTTCCCTCCCACACATAATGTTGAAATGGTTGTAGTGAATCAAAATATCTGACACTAAAAATTTAACATTAGGCTTCCCCATACTGGCTACTCTTTAAAAGGATAATGTGCTCCACCACAAATCTGAAGGAGACTGTCAACATGCAGAAAGTGCTAAAAATATAGATACATTATACCTCTCAAGAAGAAAGCAAGAGACGTGTTCTTCAACTACAAAAAAATAAATATCAATCAAGGGAGCTACAAAGGGCATGAAGAGTGTAATGTAAACTAAAAAGCTAAAAAGTAGGGGTGGCATGTTTGTAGTGCCCTTTTAACAAATACATAAAAAGCTGCCAAAATTGATATGTAGACCATCTCATATGAATAAGAATAAAAGAAGATGATATAATAGGTGAAAAGTGTACAAATGGAGCATGCAACAAAACATCTAGTAGTGTGTTAGAAGAAACATACCTGATAGGAACAATCCTAGTATTTTTAGGGTGTTCAACCCTGATTGAAGGTGTAGTAGAGCTCATATGTATCTCAATATCCTCACAAAGAGAAGAGCTAACAAAAATAGGAGTTATGATATCATCAAGAGATCCCAAATATCATATAACATCTTTGTAACTAAATCATGGCATGAATCCCATTTAACAGGTTGAATAGGAGCAATAATGTCTTGTGAATACATACCAAGACCTCCACCAAGATGACCCATGGAGCGAAGAATGCAAGAACCAAAGGTAGTAGTGCATTTATCAAATGAACCAAGTAAATAAACAGATGTATCTATAGTGGGATGTGCATAAGGTGCAATAGAAGATACAGTAATAGTCATAGATATTGATAAGTTAGGGTTAGTAGGTTCACAAGTAGTGACTATAGGTGAACATGGTAGGTCACAGTTTCAAAGTGCATCAAGTGGATGCATGTTAGATTCAAGATCATTAATTGATGGAATAGAAATAGGGACATGAATTTATAGCTTATAAGTCTAATGTTGTATGCTAGCAATTTTTTTTTATATGGATTGAATGAGGGACCCCTTGCTATGAATGAGGGAGCACAAAGAAATTTTGCTTCATTAATTCCCTATTCACTTCTTGTAGTGATAGAAAAGAGACCTTTACATAAGGCACAATAAGAGCAACAATCACAATATCAAAATGCACATCAATATGAGTAGAAAAAAGGGGTGTAGGTTTCTCTTATGTGTCATCAACAAAATATGGTACTAGTGCGTCATCCTGAGAAAGCAAGTCCTCACTAACAAATGATATAGGAGGAAGTAGAACAAAAGGAGGTGGAGTAAATGTGGGCTAAGAGGACTTGTTGCCTCCCTAAATAAAAGTGAAAAAATTTCCCAATTTTCCTTTGGTGATGTGGCATCTGTAATTATTAGAAAGGCCATGGTAATTTAAGAGTGAGACATTGTATGATGGAAGAGCTAACATCATGAGTGTTAAGAAGGATGAACATATGTATACTCTAAGCCGCTTTAATGGAAAATAAGACAAGAATGAGCATAGGAGTCCTCTTCTCATGTGTTGAAAAACATGTTTTTTTTAAATAAGAGGAAAAAATGTACAATACATTTCTCATGGAAGGGGCAAAAAAGGTGTAACTCAGAAGAAGGTGAATTAGCAAAATTGTTGTCAACCCAATTATGTATAGCAAAGAATGAGGTTGCAATCGAGGACATGAGGGAGGTGTTGAGATTAGACAAAGGTGTTTAACCTAGGGTTGGTGAGCATTGGAAGGGTAGTGATGAGGTGAGTATTTGATGGAGGATGGTAAGTGGTTCAGCAAGTTGAAATTTTGTGATATACCTCACATAGTGGAACGACATGTTGTAGTGTTACCCCATAAGTCAAAAGGATGGTTTATCATTTAGCATATATTTTTTAGTAATTTTACATGTGGTGTCTGATGTTAGAGCATCTTGGGATCAAAGAATCTTGCATCACCCAAAAACTTGAGCCACGTTCATATGCAATCGGACCCAATTCAAAGCGAGAAGATACCTACAATGACCCTAGGAAGTTTTGAGTGTTTTTTAAGATGAAAGGGATTTCAAGAGTCACTCCACAAAACTCAAAAGTGCATGAAAGGATTTTAAGAAGGCACATTTGAGTTAAAGTAGACTTGCTAGGATAGGGGAGGTGCTTGGGTAGGAGCACATAGATGTAGATGGTAGAGTACAAAGCATTTATGGATTGTTATGTGTGTTACTCATTCTTTTAGGTTGCAATGAAAGAGAGGAGTGAGTATGTTGTGTATGTAAGCTTTGTATTTCCTCAATAAAGATAAATAAAATGTTTTTTTAATTTCTAGGCTCATATTGGGTGTGGAGGTCCAAGATGATTCATGTATTGAGTAAAGGCTTGTTTCAGGTCACAGTTGGTGATGAGACAGAACTTGCAAAAGCCAAAATGGAACAATCGGTGTGATAAGGATTTAGGCCTCATCTGTCTTTGTGTTTCCCCTGAGATATTGTTTCACATACAAAGGTCTTCAAGTATTGTCCAAATTGGGTGCACAATACTCAGTGTTTGTATCCAACTTCTATTCCCACTAACACTTTTTGGGTGCCACTTCCAAAATGCCCACTTTTGATGAGTTTTCTAAAAGGTTTACTCTTGAGCAAAACAAGCTCTACAGATGGGCCTTGTTGCATAATATGTCATCAAGCCACTCCTAAAAGTCCACCAAATAAATAGAATCAATGCACTTAGGCTCAATTTCCAAAGCAATCTCTTACCTCCAAACCAAAGAATGGTCATAAGTGAAATTTGTGGGATGCTTGGACACCGAAGATAGATGTCATAAGAAACTTGCAACACTTACTAAAGAAATGAAGAAGCATAATATCATTATTCCTTCTACCTCTTCCTCTACTAGCAAGGGCAAGCCAAAATCTCTTTCTACCAAATTTGTTGCTTCATCTGTGGATCTAGAATGGGTGCTTTCTACCACAAGGATTGATCTACATACTAGTTTTCTTCTCTTGATCCTTATTTAACACAATAGATTTTTTTTTGCAACTCTTCTCTCATAAATATTTATGATCAAGGATCTTTTGCTTATGATGGCACTTTCAACTGTGTGTTTTGTGAGTATTCTCTATCAACAAACCTCCTTTCAGTCTATCATATATCTTGGAGAAAAAATATTGTTTAGTTCACCCCAAATTCAACTATCCTTTAAGAATGTGATGATCTTTCTCAAAGCATTGCATTGGGTAAAGCAAATCATCATGGACATTTGTACACATTCTCTCATTTTGTCCCTAATTCTCCTTCCCGTGTTTTAATTACCCATACAAACAAATCAGGGAAGTTGTGGCATGAGTGGTATGACCACTTGAATTACCGCTATCTTCAACAACTTCAACAACACAATATGGTCATTGCCTCGCCTTCTATCTCTTTTTGTAATGGTATTTGTCCAGGTTGTGTTGTTGGAACACACCCTAATGAGAGCTATATAAACAGCAAGGCATGGAAAGCTTTAGAAGTTCTTCAACTTGTTCACAATGACATACTTCACCCTTTCCTGAGCTTTTTAGACCTGTAACTACTTGTGAAAGCCTATAAATCTTTCTACCCTTCTTGTATCAACACGACATAATACATTTTCATATTATTATCAAAAAAATTATCTTCAATGTAAATTATGAGTTATGATTTCTCAGTGTTGGTGCCAAGAGTGGTATCAAAGCCATGAAAACAGCGTTTAGCATTGTTTAAGACCTACGAGCTTGGCTAATGCTCATGCAATTCTGATGCAAGTCGTATGAGTGACGGGGAATGTTGTGAATTGATAAGGCTTCCTTGGAGTCTATCGTGTTGCTACAATTGCATGTGAACCCTCACCGGATTGCCTTTTGGATGCACTTCGAGTACCCTCTCCACCAACACTAGAAGATTCAACAACAGAAATAGAAGCACCACAATACTAGTTCTCTTCCTTGCAATTGTTTTCTTCAACCTAGCCATTTTTTGATAAAAGTTGGATACTAATAAATGAATTTCAAATCCCTTTGTGCCATTGGAGAAACTGAAGCTTAGAAAGAACAATTTTTCTCAGGGGATGGTGAAGCATAGAAAGAAAATTTTATGTCTCAAAAAACGCAACAATCTACAGTAGTACGACGTCTAGGGTATGTATGTTTTAATTATGTCAATGCCTTCATAAATTTAGTAAGCCATGTGTGTGGTGTATCAATCAGATATGGAGTAATAAAAATAAATGTTTCCCTGTACGACACTCCTTGATTGCTCTAAGAGAGGTATGAAGAAATAAATCGAGTGTGGCACAACAAGGTAATTGTTTAGGTAAATAAATCAATGGGTCCCTTCATCAAAGTGTGCACAATAATTCACCTTTTTACTTTGCACAAAATTTCTAGGGTGAATTAATTTCACATGCAAATCTTTTTTTTGTTGGGGGTGAAAATCGAAAAAAGAAATTAAGTTTATCTACAATAATCTCTTTTTATGTTTTAAGATTATTTGTAAAAGGGTCGTCAAACAAAGCTTTGATAAATTACTTGCAAAAAAGGACGCCAAGGGTTCAAAACCCATGGAACTTATATTTTGGTCCAAAAAAAATTGATCATATTTTGTACTTGCAACATAAGGGTGTAAGTCGCGTAACATTTGTGACATTGGTTGTAAATTTTTATGGTCAAGTTACTATTTTGTCCAATTTTGGTCATATGACCAATCAAACTATAAGTTTTTAGACATTTCAAGCACAACAGAATGGTCTATTTTGTGTTTTAAAGCTTTCGTATATGATTTTTGTGACAAACTATTAAACTAATGTAAAAAGGGGCATTTTCGGTTGAATCCAACACCTCCAAAATGAAAATTTTCATAATATCACTTCATGTTTGTGCTTTCTGAGACAATACCATCCATTACATGTCCCAAGATCTTTTTGATTGACACCATCTAAGTGACAACTGGTGGTTGGAGGATCCGTTGGACACTGGAGGATTATCACCCCTCTCCAATTAGCTATTTGCCCGGAGTTTGGGTTTAATGCTCGAATGGCAAATTTTGGCTTGTGTTCTTGCTTTCAATTCCATTTTTGGCTTTCAGTTCTACTTAATATTCATGACATGCAATGGACAAAGTTGTTTTTGTTTCTCTCAATGCACGACTTCTCACCTCTCCCCTGATAGGAGAAGAAGATTTAGGCATTGGTTGGACTTTGATCAGTGGTCGATGACAATACAAGTTGAGAAGGGTTGCTAACACCAACAGTGTTGAGCAAAGGTCGTCAGCATTTGTTAGGCATCAGGGAGATGTGTCATACAGAGTACGGGTTGTCACTTAGACAGGTCCCTTATGTGGGTTGATGTAGTTGGACAGGTTTCGATTGTGTTCTACTATAATACGGTATGATGATCACAAGGGATGAGCAAGACTTGATTGTGTTCATCAACATTTTATGCCACAACTCACAGGGGCGAGCTTCGATATAGAGTGGCATCATTTTTTATCAATACAAGGATGTATAATACACCACTTGCAGTTGCAACAGAGTTTCTTTGATGACTTCAAAGTCATTACTCCAATGCATTCATCTACAATACCCCTTTGGACTAAGGGAGAGTTTGTCAAATTATTTTAATGATCCAAAGTCTTTTGTTTATTTTTGGTTAGTTTGTTTTAAAGTTTATAACAAAATTGGTTCACGAGAATCAGTTGAACCCTGTAACTCCCTGTGCAAACCTATAAAGCTTTTTACCCTTCTTGTAAATATCAACCCGACATAATATAATTTAATATTATTTGGTCTTGGTGCCAACATATTCCATACGTATGTGGGTTTACTTCTTGAAGATCAAATTTTGGGCTTTCCTAACTTCTGTTGACTTCAAGGCTTTTATAAAGACATAATCTAGGAAGTTCGTCAAGTGTTTCCAAATTGATAATGGCGAGGAATACGTCAATAATCGCTTTGAGGACTTTTGTGCCACCCATGGCATCCAGCTACAACATACAATTCCTTGTAGTCTGCAATTGAATGGCATTGTTGAGAGAAAGAATCACACACTAAAAGAAATGGCTAATTGTATGATTTAATCTTGTGGACTTGCTCTTTTTTTTGTTGAAGCCATCAACTGTGTGAATCATATTTAACATGAACTCCACACAAAATTATCAAAGGCATGACACGTAAGGAAGCTTAGAGTGGAAGAAAACCTTTAATTGTTCATTTTCGAGTCTTTGGATGTGATGAATAGGCCCACATCCTTGAAGACAAACACAAAGCTCTACAACCACAAAGCTAGCCTTGTATTTTTGTGGGTTGTCTTGATGACGTCAAAGGCTACATACTATTGCATCTAGATACACAAGTCGAATATTGCCAAGTGTTCATATTGATGACCGTCCTCCACACAACACATTAGATGATCCCCTCCTCCACCACTTGCCCATGCACCTTAATCTTTTCCTCTATGGGTTCAAAAGACACAAGATGAAGATGGTTATCTTTGTGCTGATCCAACCAACACTTGACCTACTTGCTCAAATTATTGAGAGCTCCCTCATATTATATAGCCACAACATCTGATCCTCAAAATTTTCATGAGATCAATGGCATTTTAAAGTAAGATTCGCCCATTGCCGACAAGTACAGTTCTCATGAAAAAATGATAGTTGAGATTTGATTCTTCTGCAAGGAAGGAAGAAGGTTCATTGTAGATGGTTTAACTAAACCAAATATGCAATGGATGGTAATATAGACAAATATAAGGCAGGATTGATTACAAAAGGTTTTTCTCAAGTAGAAGACATTCACTGAACCGACACCCTTGCCCCAGTGGTCAAAATGAACTCCATTCGTCTTGTATTGTCTATTACCACAACTCATTGAAGAACAATGCCTCAATGCATGTTAAGTATTTTTCTTCAAGGTGATCTTCATCAGGGGATCTATATGGAGAAGCCTCCCAGTTTTATGCAAGGCTCTTCCCTATGGCCTCAAGCAAGCCCTAGGGCATAGTATGAGAAGATGGACTATTTCCTTCTCTCATTATGCTTTCGACCCCACTATCTATATTCAACGACTTCATGGTGGTGTTATCAATATTGTTTTTTATGTGGATCAACTCATCCTCACATGTAACTCACCTTCACTTTTTCTTAATGTGCAAGGTTCCCTACATCAATAGTTTGAGACACAAATTTGGGCACTTTGCACTATTTTATTAGGTTAGAGATCGCTCATTATGACTACAAAATCGTTTTGTCTCAATGCAAATATCCACTTAATCTCTTATAGAGATTTCACACGTCTAACTATAAACCTGCAACTATGCCATTTTCCTCTAGAATCAAGCTCACAACCAATTGTACTTCCCCCTTGCTTGATATTACATTGTATTGGCAACTTGTGGGCAACCTTATTTACTCAACTCACTATTGCCTTGATCTTTCCTTCATTGTTGGCATGGTTTCACACTTAATGCAAGAACCTCATGAGCTCCATTGGACTATTGCTTAATGGATTATCTACTATATCAAAAGCACTCATACATATGGCATTCAATATTAAACAAGTTTTTCTACACAATTGGTAGGCTACGCTAAATCTGATTGGGTAGGGAATATTGATGATCGCATGTCCACTTCTAGTTGTGTTTTCTATCTTGGCTCAGAGCCTATTATTTGGTTGAACAAGAAACAACATGCCATAGAGATTTCATCCACAGTGGCAAAGTATAAAAGATGTTAATGTTGCTAATGACCATTTAATCAGAGTTCAACATTGAGTAGCATTAACATACTACTATTGGTGCAACAATCAAAGTACCTATCTATACCTTCAAAATCCTATGGAACATCATTGCACCAAACACATATAAGCCCACATGCACTACAATCAACATTTGACTCGTGCACAGTTTTTTGATCTTTTCTTCTCTCTTACAAAGTTGTCTGAAAATAACCCTCTCACTCAAGCCTCTCATTCACGCCAAATTGGGGCTTTGGGATGTTTTAGGGGTAAAGGAAATTGTCCTTGGCGAGTTGTCTCTCTAGTTCATTTTTCTTAGATAGCTTTCATTGTATATGGATCCCTAATCAAGGCTAGTTGTCAAAATCATTTCAAAGGATTCTAACCTTCGTGTTGTTTTGCTATAGATTCTTAAATTGAAAGAGGTTTTGGTGTAATATTTCACATGCACCTTCATTAAACTAACTTCAATTTAATGTAATCTATAACTATTTTAGCACCTTTATTTAGGCCTAATATAAAACACGTGCACCTAATGCCCATGTAATATTAGCCATAGTTAGATAGGCCATCGATATATGCCCCAAGCATAATTTCAAAGTATTTTAAGAGCAAAATTTAACAATGTAATGGTCCAAATAACAATTATATACATGTGAGATGAATAGGACTAGAAAATGAATTTTGGATGATAAAACGAGCGGTTCAACAACGTCAAGACGCTTACAAAGCAAGGAAAGAACTGCAACTCAAAATTAAATAAAATAGGTAGATTGCAGCTTGCCAAGAACTTGTTCTCTGTTCCAGAGTAATAACTTACCACATAAATGTTGGAGTCTTAATTATTGGTGACAGTTTCAAGTTCGTGGGTGGAAAAATCATACTCTGAAAATAGAGGAAATGTTGTCCAACTAGCAAGATGATGGTTTGTCATGCCATTCACCAAAGGTACCAACCCCAAGATCCCTGTATATGGAATTCATCTTCCCAGTCATGGCAGCTTAAGCCGAAGTTGGCTTTATTTTAGATGTACCCATTGTGATCCACTAAAGGAGAGTGATGGCCGTAGAAGTTTTGATACTAGCATTGATAGTATACCATATGTTTTCCCACATGGAAAATTGCAAAAATTCCCAAAGAAGAGATCAACACAATCACATCACAGTGATCCAGATCCAGCGATAAGGAATTGTGGCATTCTCATCACATAATCCAAATGAATCAAACGATTGCATCACAGAAATTCCAAAGAATTGACAAACATTGTCACATCCGCATCCAGCAAGAAGGATTTGTGGCATTAATACCTCAAACTTGGGCTTAAACAAAACCATGTCAACTAATACCAGCAAATATCCAAACAAAAAGTAGCAGACATATTTAAAAACTACCGTTCACTGTAACTCAAAATACTAATCTCGCTAGAATTTTAGCAACAACAGACCAAATCAAGTACATTACTTCCGAACAGAATTGTCTGCGAGTTTTCATCAAGAGCATTTATCTTATAACATCAATAAGATCAGGCTCAAGCCCACCCAGAACAATAAGAAGAGGTCCAATGTCACCATTTGTGCCTACGCCAAGTTTTTCCAACTCAAGCTTTGCCAACAACATTTAGCAAAAGCAGGCCAAATTAAGAATCGTACTTTGGAACAGCATTTTCTATCGAGTTTTCATCAGAAAAATCTATCTTATAACATCAATAAGATCAGGCTGAAGCCCACCCAGAACAATAAGAGGTTCAATGTCATCTGATCCTCACTCCCCAGCATCTGCAACTATTAACTAACTTCTTCTGCTTTCCAATCTTCAGGAGAAATATCTTTCAAGTGTAGAATGGTAGGTGAATCCTTATTTGATTAAAAAAACTATCCTACTAGGGTAAATTTTAGGTTTGGAAGATGTTATTCATAGGGTATTTCTCAGGGAAAACAGTACTTTTTATAAAATAGGTGCATGCACAAAAAAACCATATCATGTAATATCACTTTTCCCGATTAAGCTATAGACAGTTTCAAGTCATTGATTTTTATTTTTATTTTGAGCTGGAACCCTTCTTGCTTCTTATAAAATAGGTGCATGCACAAAAGTTCATATCATGTAATATCACTTTTCCAGAATAAGCTAAAAGGTTTCAGGTCGTTGATTTTTATTTTTATTTTTATTTTGAGCTAGAACCCTTCTTGCTTCTTACCATCACCTTGTTTCAACTTCCCATCGCTTTATTTCAACTTTTTGCTTCTTCCCATCACCTTAATTCAAATCCCTGAAGCTCACCCCAATTCACCCTCTTCCTTGACACATGCTACCCCACCAACACAATAAATTATCCAAACACAAACAAGAATTGTGGTCTTGTAAATCCATTCCGGCTGCAAACAGTTAAAGCTCGATTTTGTCACCTCTACATACTCAACAAAAAGGCTTGTTACGTATCCTGTTGGCCATAGCTCCAAACCCAAAAGGGCTCATGTGGCCAATGGCCCAGCAAGTTCAACTGACAACTGAATTCAACTGGTCATGGCTGGATACAAAAATGAACACAAGTTATCAGAACAACCAAGGCAAGACACACTGCAAGATGTACTGACTACCGTCCTTCATCCCACCTGGCATCAAATTGTGCCAAAAATATTCTTGGATGAACTCTGATCATAACTTCTAACATCATCATCTCTAGCACCCTGACTCATTGCTACCTTCTAGCCGTTCCTCCTCAACATCCTAACCTGTACTTCATAAGCATTATCGCTCTCACTGCTGAGCATGTTCCTGCTTACCCTTCCAAATTATCGATGTGGCCCTAATTATGACTTTTTAGAGATCATCACAATCAACTCGTTTGCAAGGATCGCTGTTGTCCCAGTGTTCGTTTGTAACATATATCAGGCCAATTTGTCAAACTGATTTACCCAATTCCCAGTCTGACATATCTACAACTGCGGAGGATCCACAAGATTTCTTCATAGTTGCGATTTCAAAAGTTCAATAATTTCTCTAGGGAGTCAAAAACAACTACTGCTTTCAGAAATAAGGATGCTTAAAAGGAGGTTATTGTCGTCGGGTGTGGTGGTCCTTTAAGTAATCTCTCTTAAATAAGCTAATCTTATGATGTACGAAGAAAATTTTTTTTTAATTTCTTAAATGTTGTAAAATCAATAAATTCCTGATTTGTATTGAAGATTCTCTACCAAATTCTTTCGAGAACCATCCTCTAAACTTTATTTAAGTAATATGTTCCCCGTTAGAAACTAGTTTAGAGTAGTATGTTTTCCCAGAAAAATTATCTGAAAGATGTTTCTGAACTTGAATTATGGAGATAAAAACAGTTATCTGAAATTTCTCTACAGTACATAGGATTATATGAGTTTCTGTTAAATCTGTCTAATATTATTTTGTTAAATCTCAACAGTAGACTTACCCAAGAGATACAGGCAACCAACACTAACTACTTAGCTCATCCAAGAGATTCAAGCTGTTATAAATCCCAACCTACTTCACTCACACAGGAGGCATGAGCTCTTGGTAACAAAAATGAGTACAAGCGCAGCACTCTTTTACTGCAAGAGAGGAGGCATGAGCTCTTGGTAACAAAAATGAGTACAAGCGCAGCACTCTTTTATTGCAAGAGGGCTTCAGATACAAAAGAGAGCTCACGGATCATGTTTGCCATCTTTTTCAAGTGATTTTCAAACAGTGGGATCCGCATTTGAGAAAAAATGACAGTAATTTAATAAACTTTTGTTTTAAAAAAATAATATCTAGACCCCCCAAAAGCTTCTTCATAAATATTTGCTGTTCTTTGTTAAGATGGAAAAAAAAAGAAAAAAATTAGAAATTTTTAAAATTCTGATCCTGAATGGGACTGCTCAGCCCAAAATTACAGAGGCAGTAACCCAATATTATAGAGGCAGTAGACCCAACATGGCACCCCTCCGTCAGACCCAGAATGCTTCGCTCAACCTCTCCCAAGAGGTACCAGAAGGGTAAAACTCAATTACAAAACTCACACAAGAATTACAAATTGAGATGTTTCAATAAGGTGCACAACTCAGAAGTTGGAAGAACATGTAACATACAAACTTTTAATAAGAAATGTTGGTAGAACAGCCTCATCAAAGAATTACATGTAGGGGTCAACACAGTAAAAGAGGATTTATTGAAGTTGTCCGTGAGAGAAACTTTTATCAATATGTATGTTTTGTATGCTTTCTAGGGAGACATGGTTGCTTATCTTCTACTGTCCGTTTGCTACTTAATGCTAAAGATATGTAAGCATAGAGTACATGGTTGCAAAGACTAAAGAACCATTATGAAAGTTGAAAATTAAACCATTTCAGCTTTAACATACTGTGCTTGTCCTGTACAGATGTACTGAGCAGACTGGCCATGCCAGGTCTATCCAAATTCTTTGGTGACCACAAACTTGTGTGTTTAGACAATTGCGAATGGATTGAACTAGTTGCACATATACTATGTAGGTTGGGCAGATGGTATGGCACATGGACCTCATAAACCTGATTTCCAATACCCAATACGAATGATCACCCTGCATGGCATGGCACAACACAGGGCCGCATAAACCTGCCCACAAATACCCAGCATGAATAACCAACCCTGCTCCCACAAATACCCAGTGTGAATAATCAAACCTGCTCCCAATACCCAGTATGAATGATCAACCCTTCTCCCAAACACCTCCGTGTTGCCAATATAAGTCATCTTACCCCTTTACAAAATACCTGGCTTGGCACATAGCAAATTCATGATAGTGGCACAATGTAGTGTAGGTTAGGCAGATAGCATGGTACATGGGGCTGCATAAACCTGGCACCTGTGTTCCACGATGGCGTGGAACTGGGGAAAGGACAATGATATTATTTCAAGCATGCACTACAGTCCCAACCGGTAAACAAATGTAAAAAGGTGAAATACACTAAGAGCCATGGCTGTCCACACACCAACAATCGTCCTCTTTACAGTCAAGATGATTTATTCACTCTGAGCTTGCCTGCAGGACACATACATTTCCTGCCTTGTTCGCTTTGAGATTGTCTATAGAACACTCAGTATTCACTTTTACGAATGCATGCAGTACATTTCAAGCCCCGCGTCTTAGAAAAATCATTTGATGTCAAGTCCTAGTGGGCACTTGCTACATGCAGGTCAATGATTCTCCCTTTCGCCAGAATAAAGATCAACTCTGTTTGCAAACTGTAATTATGGGGCTATAGAAAATCCCTCCACTAATTTTAAAACAAACTAGACATTTTCATTGCGCCTATAATACACAGTTCCGTACACCTAACGTTTATAATTATAAAATAAACATACAATTGCACACAACACTGTGCAGCTAAAATTTATACCAGTGACAATTAACTCCTAGAAAAACGTGTTGGATTTTATAACAGTAAAAATTAACTTGCAAAATGGGCTTATAAGAGGCTTCAGCGTGTGTAACAAATACATCATCTCCAGCCATATTAATAATGGTATCAGAGAAATCCGCTAAGATTAGTTTATCATCATTAGCCATTATCCCAAGATAAACAAAACAACATTGCAAAATATAAAACCAGAAAAATTAGAATCAAAAAATACACAACTTTTTTGAATAGGAATGAGGATCTCCCAATCAAGCCCCTACTACATTGAGCTCCTATCAAATCTTCTCACAGTGATCAATGATGAGTCAGAGATGTTATGTTAACCTACTTTAGTCATTGGTGGACATTAAAGATATCTATCATTTACAACCATTAACCTACTTTAGTTATTGGTGGACCTTAATATAGTTTCTCATTCACTCTTCCTTTCTTATCAAGACTCAAATTAGGCCCCACTAGATCAGAGCCCAAAAACTAAACTAAGTAAGTTAAGCCACAAAACACGCGAAATTCATAATTATAATATGATTTTTCGAGAAAACGAAACTAAACTGAATAAGTTAAAACCACAAAACACACAAATTCAGAGATATAAAATGTTACAAGACATTTTTATCAAATAGATTGAAAAATGTGCGTATTTTTCAAAAAAACAACAGGAGAATAAACTGTATAATACCACATATGTGCATCAGAGAGATTCCCAAGAATAAGTCAACACTTTCAAATGGATTTCTGATGTCCCTATTCTTTTTTTCATCACTTGCTTTCAATGAAAAATAAAAATAAAAAAATAAAAATTGAAACCAATAGATCACTGAAAAATCAACACTTTCCTAATTGAAGGCAAAATATCAAATAACAAACCCTCCCTGAAAATAGATTACACCCCACAAGTTCCAATGACCCAAATAACTATTAAAAATATTTAATTTAGACCGCTAATGCCTTATAACAAGAACAATACCGTCCGAAATTTTAAAAGCCAAAAACAACGCTATCGAAAAATTTATAAACCAAACCCTAATTACCTTGGGTTGACAACCCAACCTGTATAAAACCTCCCAAAAAAAAACCAAACCCTAACTTGCCTCGCCCACAACCTAAATGCACATTCAAACGTCACACTAAGGGCAAAAATAAAAAGTTGAGTTACATACCACAATTACCAATTCTTAAGCAAACCAAGTGGAATCGAGATGTGCGTAAAATAAATTTCTTAAATCCCCGAAAAACACAAACGCTCAGTGGAAGAAGAAGTCGTTTTTATAAAGGCTCACGGCAGGTAACCCTACCACTGCCCAGGCCCCATAAGGGCAGGCCTCATCACAGCGTTCGCTTACATTTACAAAACCATATATAAAAATATGAAAACACAGCGCCCTAAAACTTATTTTATTGTATTTGGCTTCAGTGTGTGTAACAAATAGCACATCTGCGACCATGAAGTTCAGGATCTCAGAGAACTCCGCTAAGATTATTTTTATCATCATCAGCCACAAACCGTAACGAAGAGATTTGAAATAACAAAATCATGTTGCAAAAACAAAATCGCGCATACCTAAAACCAAGCAAACAGAGAAGCGATAAGAATCAACTTTGAATGATCGACAAGTCCTGGCGTAGGGTTTCTATAGGCAATTTCAAGTTAGGGTTTAGCAAATTTAGGGTTTTTTCGTTGGTTAGGGTTTAGCAGGAAATTAGGGTTTTTTATTTAGGGTTTCCCGATTGGTTAACCTTACGCAACTTCACGATTTGGGGCTTTGGTGTTGTGTTTTATTCGTGGGAATTCATTTGTATACACATTTAGAGATGGTCGCTATTAGTTAGTTTTGTTTCGTTTTTTTTTTTTCTCGAAAATGTATGATTTATAATGTTGGTGTATTTATTAATTATTGATTTATATTTTTAAAAAATATATAATTTTAGAATATTTAGTATATTTGTTAATTATTGATTTAAATTAAGAGTTATTGATGTATTTTATTAATTTTTAATAATCTTTAATTTTATTTTAATTATAATATTTTTTATCGGATTTTTTTGATTTTGAGTTTTTTGTCTTGAGCATTTGAATGTTCTTAGGGTTTATATAGAGCACTCAAACATTATAGGAGTTTTGCTCAAATCATGTGGATGTAGTTAATTAGGTTTTTTTGTGTGGTCTTTTGTGGTTAGAGTGCAATTACTTTTTGTTTAGTCTTTTTACTTTTACAACCATTTGGTGTTGGTTTACGTATCAATAAGGTCTTAATTCGAAATTAATTTATCTATAAATAAATAATTATTCTAAGTCATTTATTATATCGATAGGCGTTATATGAGTGGACCAAGTCCAACTAGGGACTATACACTATAGCAAAAATCGATGACCATGTTTTTAATGGATTTTGTTTGTCCCTCTTTGCATTTTCACAAACCACTGTACAAATTTGAGTTGTCCATGTCAAAGTATAGGAATGATAGACTATATAGTATTCATCCCTCCAACCACAAACATCAACTTGATGTGATTATTGTGCCTTTAGCATGTAGCAAGTCTTTCATTTTGTACACATTCCATTGAGACATTTTGATCTATAAGTCGGAGATTACATGTAAGTTGCAATGATAACATTACATGGTGAAACATTGATTTTGACATGGGTTTGTTCATCTGGAGGCCATGGGTTCAAATCCCTAGAGTTGTTAAAGTATATGTTAGTAGGAGATACAAAGTATAAGTCGTACATATAGTTTAGGTAAGATAAATAGGCAACAAATATATATATATATATATATATATATATATATATATATATATATATATATATATATATGCTCACCTTAACTATTCCATTAATCCCACTATTTATATTAATTAATCACATAACCATTGTCTTAATATAATTAATAAATCCTATTTTCTATCGTATAATTCCTATATTATACTAACCTTCCTACACCCCCATGGCATATTAATCCCTTGATTATCCCACCAACACCCCCATTTAACCACTAATCTACCTCATTTACTAACCACTTGCCCCACTAGCCAATTTAAAATTCAAATATATTCTACCTACCCCACTAGACCACCTATTCATAGCCTCTCCTACACACCTAGATCCTTAAAACTCCCTAAAACCCCTAAAGCTAATCCCTCTTAACTTTTAATCAAATATATAAGCCTTTAAAATCTAGAGCCTTCTCTAACTCTCTAGAATTCTCTAAAACTAGAGAATTCTTATGAATTTAAAATTCATTTTAATTCTTGTCAGGGGATCTAGCTCTACCAATTAGAGCACATATGATTACTTCTCGTATTAGCAATTAAACACGGAATTATACCAGAATGATAAAGTAGCTAGAAACTTGAGACAGCAAAGAATTTGAGAGACAATACACACTCTTGTATTAAATATTACTAGAAGAAAATACAATAAGGAAGATGCCACTTCTTCCTCCACCTCAAAGGCTTGCCACACCTCAAGACCTTCCCTCTCTCTCTTGCTCAACACAAAAAATCTAAAGCCTGAGTTATTATCCCTCCTTGAATGCTTCAGCTGATCTCCTTGACCTTGCTAGCTTCAATGCTTTTACTTGCCTTCTTGCTTGATTACAATACATGCCTTATGGGTTTATAAATAAGATCCCATGCTTACAAAAATAGAACTCTAGTTACAATAATTAGACACGCAGCTCGTGACTATAATTAGTCATTTAACATTGAAACACTCGCTTCACTTAACTGACTGTTCGTTAACAGCAGTTCTGGAAATACACAGGCGACCGACGCCGGTCCCTGCTAGTCTGGTGCTGTCGACGTCGACCGACTCCCTGCCGTCGCCGGTCTCCTTCTCCACTGCATCTAACCGACGTCGGTCATACTGCCGACACCGGTGGCTCTGGTTCTTCAGCATCCTTCCTTGTGTCTGCAAACAATTGAAGCTTTTAGCTCCACACCTTAACAATCTCCTACTTGGAGATAAACAGCTGCAACTTGTACCTGTACCTGTACACCATCTATTTTGTTCCTTAGGCTCTGTATCCCTCTTCAATGTCACTCTTGAAGACCAACCACTACGCAAACCTATGATGCAATACCTGTATCTTATGCCTCAAGAATTTTGCTGCTCCCAAATTCTCCATGACATACTTCTGAACCAACTCTACCCTTAGCTCAGAAAGCTCCCTGTATATGAAACCCTGCAACAAGTAACACAATACAGTAACAGGATAATGTAGCTAATATTATCCAACCTGGTAAAGATAAAATACAATGGTCAAACCTCCATTGTTCTGCAGCCTAATCAAGACCATATACCATAGCCTTCTGTCTCATGTGTCCATCCACTCTCTTCTCTAAAACGGGAATCCATCCCTCTATCCAGTGCTTCCTTCCAGCTGACAACACTACCAACAAGTACCTGTTTGGTTCTCCAAGGACTCACACTCCTCATCCATGCCAAGCTCCCACTGTTTCTGGATTCTACTTGCATTGCTTCTTCCATCTTCCTAGTTCATGACTATCAGTAAGCAATATAAAGAAGGTGAACAACGAATATGAGGTTCACATACATTTCCTGACCTCCACATGGGTGTTTGAGACTTATAGATCCACCCAACATCCGTTCCAGTGACCGATCTAGGCCATCTCCCAGTCTGATTCTGACCGATGTCGGTTCCCTGCACTGACCCTGACTGCCGACGTCGTTTCCCTGGCCGACGCCAGTGTCCCTCTTGCCGATGTCGGTCCTTATGACCGACGTCAGACTTCTCCTGCCCGACCTACCGACCCTGCTGGTTTGCACATGACCGATGTCAGTATCTGGATGACTGACGTCGGTGTCAAGCGACTGACATCGGTGTCTGTGTGTTCCTATAAGTGATGAAATTTTCATCCGCGAGCTCTTCTTGGATCAAACCTCTATCCATGCTGCCCTGCTCAAATTTATTCAGCCCTTGTGACTGATCTCTGTCCTTCATCTCCTCTGTAAACACCAAGGCTTCTTTGTTCCTGTCAAAAGCATCAAATTTCCTCTTTCTGCAATGAACTGTATTTATGCTTTCCAAATTTGAACACATACCTTTTGAATCAAGAACTTCCATTCCCTTCCTATTCATGTGACCAAGCCTATTAGGCCACATCTTCGAATCTACACCAGAAGTAGAATCAGTAATACAATTAGACAGATAAAGAGTATCTACTTTCTTACCTCTTGCTAGAACAAGTGCTCCCTTGGTAACCTTCTAAGAATCTACTGTGAGGGTTATTGTGCATCCCTCATCTCCCAACCTTCCTACAGAAATCAGACTCTGCTTCAGAATTGAAACATGCATGACCTCTTTCAACACCCATGTATTGTCAATCTGCAATCTCAGCTGCACTTTCCCTTTGCCAACTATCTGACAAGGCGTACCATCCCCTAAATAGAGCACTCCAAAATCTCCCTGTTCATACTCATAGAACAAATCTCTGTTTGGGAATGCATGAAAAGATGAACCAGAATCTAAAATCCATGATCCTACCTGACTATCCGAAGAAAGTATGAGAGCATCCTGCATCACAATATTTACATCATTTGCTTCTTCCATACCTGCATGTTGATTCTCTTTATCTCTCAACCAACACTCCTTCTTTGTATGTCCTTTCTTTCCACAAAACCAGCAGGTAATACCTTTGGACTCGGATCTCCTTCCCGACCTTGATTTCCCTTGCTCAACCTTTTCCCTTTGCCATCCCCTGCTTTCTGCACTTAGAGCATTCCCTGATGATTCACCTGTGCTTCTCCTGCGTATTTCCTCATTCAAGATCACACTCACAACATCATCAACTTTTAAGATTTTAGAAGCAGATGCAGAATTACTTACTGCCATAACCATACCGTCCCAACTTTCAGGCAAAGAACATAAAATCAAGAGAGCCTTTACCTCATCATCAAAAACAATATTGACTGAAGCTAGTTGGTTTACCAAACCATGGAAATCACTGAGATGAGTATGTACCGATCCACCTTCTTGCATTTGCAAAGTAAATAGCTGCTTCATAAGATATACCTTATTAGAAGCCGAGGGATTTTTGTATAAATTCGCCAAGGACTTTATCAACTCTTCCGTTGTCTTGCACTGTGATAAGCTAAAAATCACAGATGATGCAAGGCTCAACCTTATGGAACCGAGAGCCTTCTGATCAAGAACGTTCCATTCTTCATCCTTCATATCTGTGGGCTTGCATGCAACCCCACCCAACGGTAAGTACAAATCCTTTTGATACAGATAGTCCTCAATCTGCATCCTCCAATGTTGATAATTCTTGCCGTTAAACTTCTCCATTCGTAGTCTACTTTCTTCTGTCATTGCTGAACTCCCACTCAATCAAAAAAACCCTGTGAATGACCTATAATCAAAAAACAATACCCTGCTTCCTGCAAACCGTAGCTCTGATACCACTTGTCAGGGGATCTAGCTCTACCAATTAGAGCACATATGATTACTTCTCGTATTAGCAATTAAACACGGAATTATACCAGAATGATAAAGTAGCTAGAAACTTGAGACAACAAAAAATTTGAGAGACAATACACACTCTTGTATTAAATATTACTAGAAGAAAATATAATAAGGAAGATGCCACTTCTTCCTCCACCTCAAAGGCTTGCCACACCTCAAGACCTTCTTCCCTCTCTCTCTTGCTCAACACAACAACTCTAAAGCCTGAGTTATTATCCCTCCTTGAATGCTTCAGCTGATCTCCTTGACCTTGCTAGCTTCAATGCTTTTACTTGCCTTCTTGCTTGATTACAATACATGCCTTATGGATCTATAAATAAGATCCCATGCTTACAAAAATAGAACTCTAGTTACAATAATTAGACACGCAGCTCGTGACTATAATTAGTCATTTAACATGCAAACACTCGCTTCACTTAACTGACTGTTCGTTAACAGTAGTTCTGGAAATACACAGGCGACCGACGCCGGTCCCTGCTAGTCTGGTGTTGCCGACGTCGGCCGACTCCCTGCCGTCGCCGGTCTCCTTCTCCACTGCATCTAACCGACGTCGGTCATACTGCCGACGCCGGTGGCTCTGGTTCTTCAGCATCCTTCCTTGTGTCTGCAAACAGTTGAAGCTTTTAGCTCCACACCTTAACAATTCTCCTCCACCACCCTGTAAATAACTAAGCATGGAGCATGGTTGAACTAACTTTTGAAAGCATATACAAGCTCTATCAGTCTTCATACTTTCTTGCATCCATATACCATTATATCCAAGAAGCCATTGATCCCTCTTACATCCATCTTAAATCTTGAAGCCACCATTATCAAGCAATCTAACAAGCAAGTCAAGAATCATTGGAGAATACATTTGAAGATCTTGGAGGGAAGACAAGAGGAACAAAGTAATGGTAAGAGTCCTCTAACAATTATTGATTGCTTCTATATTCTCTCCCTTTGATGTTTTTTGTAAGTTTTGGGTTAAGTTACTATCGATAGTATATTGAATTTATAGATCAAATTTACAATCATACAGTGTCAAATATACTAAATTTTGTATAAAATATGGTTTCATGTAGGATATCAAAGCACATGAAAATTGAACGATTTTTTCGATCCTGAAAATGAAAGGTTACAAAGATGAAGAGTCATAGTCTCTTTACAACATTAAATATACTCTACTCTTATGATGGAAAGGTTTCGAATGTAACAAAGATTATTCAATATAACTTTTTGGTTCAACAATCAGTTATCAAGTGTATTTTATACGTATATAAAGCTTATTTAAATTGATTGCATCTTCCTTGCAAATGATTATAATCTTGCATAATGTCTAGTTTTGAATTCTATAATTGGTGAATGTTAATAAACGCATAGACATTAACAGGGAATGATAATAAATTTTGGCGTATGACTAGGCACTATGTTTATCAATAAATCATAAAAAATCAAAGTTTTGTCACAACATTCATAAACTACAATAACTAACATGTCATGACGAGTGATTCTAGAGACTGCTACTAATAATGGTTTTATTGTTGGGCCCTAGATATGTTGAAATGGTTACCTGGTCAAAGGGACCTTGAAAATTAGCTAGACGCGAGGATACACAAGTTCATAGTGGAAGAAGCCATTAGACTAGGAGTTTTTATATAGAACATCATTTCTGAGCACATCCATGGATATATTTATTAAATATTTTGATGTGAATTACCTAAGTTGCTAGCAACATGGTTGTCTAAACTTGAATATTATTGCTTTAGACCATGAGAAACATAATATTTTGTGTGGAACAAAAAAATTAAAAGATTACATAAACTAAATACTGAATGGGCCCATGTGATTGACCATTGGGTTAGGGTCGACAAAAAGAAAAGTATCATCGACAAATTGGAGATAAGAGTGAGCATATCCTTTGATTGTCACTTTAATCCCTTTAATTATATTCTCGTCCCTAAGAGATCTTATATGTCTTCCTAAATCCTCTGCCATCATGATGAAGAGATAGGGGGATAAATGGTCACCTTATCTGAGTCCCCTAAGGGAGAAGAAATACCCTCCTGGGGAGCCATTAATCATAACTGATAATTTAGAGGAAGAATAACAGCTTTGGATCTATTTCCTCGATTCTAGGTTGAAACTAAACTTACCAAGCACTCCATCTGAAAAGGTCTAGTTGACTTTATCATGGGCCTTATAAATGTCCAGTTTAATCAACATGCCTTGTCTCTTACTAGCCTATAGGAAATGTATGATTTTGTGAGCAATGATAATCCCATGTGTGATTTGTCTCCCTTTGACGAAACCTCCTTGTTCATCTGAGACATGTTTGGGAAGATTTTTTTGGAGCCGATAAACAATGATTTTTGAAATGATCTTCTAGATAGTGTTGCATAAATATATTGGATGAAAGTCTTCAGGGCACCTGCTTTCCCTTTTTTTGGAACGAGGACAAGGAATGTAGAATTTAGAACTTTTAGAATTCCTTGAGATTCCTTTGATTCCTGAACCACTCCCATTATTTCTTCCCCTAAAAGGTCCTTGAAATGTTGGAAAAAAAGATCCAAAAAACAATCAGAGCTTGGAGCTCAGTCCCCTACCATCTCAAAAACCATTTTATTGGTTTTCTCCAGAGAGATATCCTCCATCAGGGTTTGATTATCTGACTGAGTGACCAGTTGAGGTATCGTTCTTCAAAAATCTTCTTTGTCTTCCTATCTCTCTCCATTTTCCTACTTTAGCATGTCTTCCCAATAGCTCACTGAATATTCTTTAATTTCCTAGGGTTCTTCCAAACTGGTGCCTTCTAGGGTTTCTAATTTCTGAATGAAGTTCTTCTACCTTTTAACCTTACATAATAGATGGAAGAACTTGGTGTTCCTATCTCCATCCTTCAGCCATCTAACTCTAGTTTTTTGTTTTGAGTAAATTTCTTCCTTTTTGTAGAAGTTTTCTAGATCTCTTACAATTTTTTCCTCTGCCTCCAAAATTTATTTGAGTTTGTGCCCCTCCTTCTTTCCAGTTCTATTTTTTCTTTGAAGATATTTTTGAAGATGAGATGATTCCATCTTTTCAGGAAAATTTTGAGCTCTTTCAATTTTTAGAAGAAAGGGTAAATCTTGGTCCCATATCCATTATTTGGGGCTATCCATTATTGGGTCATGAAATAATCTAATTTTGGATGTTCCAGCCACATTTTTCAAACTAAAAAGGTGTTTTACATGACTGTTCATCTTGCCTAAGATGCAATGTTATCATCCAATGATCTAACCAAAAGTATTGAACACCTTCATTTCCATGATGTGACTATGTTCTAGCCAATTTCTTGAAACCAAAAAAAAAATCCAGACATTCTAGGATCAGGTCTTTCCCCATCCTTCTATTACTCCAAGTGAACCACCCTTGCTTGGTTTTTAGGTCACATAATTATGCCCTTTCCACAAAATTATGGAGATATAGGTTATTCGTATATTTCCCATTCCCTCCCTTTTTCTATGAGGCCTACATTATCGCATTAAAACCCGCCTGATTATCCACAATGTATCCTCTTTTGATTGATTTTATCATCCAATAGTTCCTAGGCTAGTTCTTCTTCCTTATTCTAGGATCTGTATATGTTGATTAGAAAAAACAAATATATGTACTCCATGAGACAACTTTACTAATAAGAAATTCATTATGGGATTGGGTAATTTATAGGTTGATTGAGTTATGATTCTATAGGAGAGCTATGCCCCATATAATGCTTGTATCATCCACCCCAACTATTTCTCTTCCCAACAATATAGAAAAGGCCTTATTATGCTATGTTAGCCTTTCCAATTTAGTTTCTTAGAGCATTACCACTTCAGGGTTATGTTTCTTTATTAGATCCCTTAATGTTATCCTTGTAGAAGGGGCATTGAGACGCCTTATGTTCCAAAAAATTAGTTACACCCAGAAGGGTTGTTTTATTTGGTGATTGCCAAGAGAGTGTCTACCTATGCTTGAGTCCCTGCTTCAATAGCCTCTATGGCTTCTTCATGGATTTTTTTCTTGTTCGGTCTCCCTCTCTTTTTCTTTATAACGTTTCCTTATGGTTAATATTTAAAATTTGAGTGATTTTGATACTATCCTCCTTCATTTTTTAATATGTTTCATCTTCTTCATTCATACTTGTTCAATTTTATTTATCGTGAGCCTTTTATTATGTTGTTTCCTTTTGCATGTTTCCCTTGTAACTTATTTGAATTCTGCTTATCCATGTTTCCTATACTTGGTTCTTTGAGAAGATTTTCCAAATCCTCTTTGAAACCATAGTCTGACATGATCTCTTTTGTCTCCATAGTTTTGTGTACCTCTTGTGGTTGAGTTTTTGGGACCAATTCCACCAATCCCATTGGTGCGGATTTTCCATCATTTCTTTTTTTACTTGCTTTTGGAATATATTTTTTGATCATTTTGTCCTTAGTCTTAGCAATGTGTCTTTTTCTTAGCTTGATGAATCCTTCTTTGTTGTTGCAGGGAATTTTTCCATAGTGTTTTTTTATGTAGTGTTGGGCAATCTCTAACCATATGCTCATATTTGTGACAAGTTCTACAGTGAAATGGAATGCTTTTGTAATCTAGGTCCCGAGTCCACTCTATTTCCCCTACTTTCAAAGTTATGTTTTTTGACAATGACTGTGTGAGATCAAACTCCACACAAATTCGAGCATAACTAGATAGGCCTTTACCATGACAAGGTTTTGATATATCCATTAGTTTACCAATAGTATTAGCAATGGCTTCAAAAACATTCCTAGTCTAGAATTTTCTCAGTAGAGTATACATCTAAATCTAGACTAGTGACATATTAGGTAGTTTTTCTATTAGCCTGAAGGCCGCGTGACAATGCTTCATGAATAATCCTACATTTTTAAAGAAGTATGCCTCTAAAAACCTTGTCTCTATCTAATTCATTGGCAAATAGTATTATGAAATGTCTTTTGGTGCAAGCCTTGAGTTTATACTTGCCATTTGGTTTCCAGTTTCTTTGAGTTCATGCATACAATTCCTTCAAAGAGAGTTGTGCCCCCATGAACTTGCAGATCGGGTTCCTACCATGCAACCTTGTTATGTTCTTCCTGATTTTTGCATGATCAAGATTGGCTATTGGGTTCTCTTCTGTCACCTACATGCATGTTCTCCTGACACCATATACTAGTTTTTGTAGTTATTTTTTGCCCACCACTTTCATTAAGGGATTTATCTCTATATCCAACATCAAATATGAAGCTCCGACCACCATTTGCCTAAAGGATGGTTTATGGTGGGGAGGAATTCCACCATTGGAGGATTCATCCTAAAACATGCCAAGTAATCTAAGAGTCTAATCTAAATCAAAATGCAAAAGAATACAAACAAACCTTAAAACCTTAAAACTCTAGCAAAGATCATTTGTGTTCAAACATGACGGTATTATTGGCATAATGAATTATTTAAAGTACTATTGTGGCCAAGACACCCATTATTTTTTAATAGGGAACTTGTTTTGGCCCTCTATTATTTTACAAAATTTAGGTTATATTGGACTTTGGTTTTAACTTTGTTAGTTTTATTCAATGTTCCCCCTTTGATGATTTATATGTGGCTCAAATCTCTATCTAATGAATGAGTTCAATTTGGGTATTTCTAGGAAATGTGAGCCTTTTTTGGCCTTACTTATGCAAGATTGGATGAGAAAATGTTGCCCCTTCACTTTTTTTTACATTATTTGGGCATGCTAACACTATAATAATTGTAAGGCTTTATGATATATTTTATTGTTCTCTTCACATTATTTGATTTAACCTTTTAGGGTTTTATAAGTGTAATTCCTAAGTTACATTAAAGGGTTGAGTTGTCTAAATTAGTTAAATAATATGCAATAATTAACCCCTTGTTATAGATTTTGACACTTTTTTTACTTTATATAATTAATAATAAAATATGTATAAATAGATACTTATCTGAAAAGTGACTATCACAGAAGATATGGGTTTTGAAAACTAGGCTATAGACAAGTTCAAGTGTCCTTAACAGGGTTCAAGGATCTGATTGCTCACTAGACAGTAGCACCCCACTTGGACAGTCGCGTCATGTTGCTCTAGTGTCCTTAAAATGGTGCTAGTGTCCTCTTTATAGGACTATTCCTATTTTTTTGGAGCACCTACACATATATTTTTGGGTTTTATTCCTACGCACATGAAATCTAGAACTCTGTATTGTACCTAGAAAATCTAATTTATTGTGCAAACTTTAATCCTCCTTGCAAGCATGGCATGAGCTAAAAATATGTTTTCATTAGTAGAATGGGTTGGACATCCTCAACACCCCACTGTGAAAAGAGTTGCCTATACACCAATACTCCAAAGAGGGATCAATCCTAATGTAGTTCTTCCACCTAGTGTTTGGAGCAAGTGCAAGTGAATGTAAGAATGAGAGTGGTCTTGAATACCTTGAATGTGTTTGAGCTTGAAAATATTTGAAATCTAGGCTTAAGGTAGTTGTATAAGGTAGTATGTAGAAGTAGGGTAAAATAGGGATCAAATACCTTAATATTGCCCAACTTGTTTCTATTTGGATAGGCTTTTGCATGTATTTTCCATCCAGTGATTAAAGGTCAAATACTCTTATGTTTATAGAGATTAATAGCTTGTGTGGATAATAAAATGTACTTTCAACCTTAGGAGAAGCACACATTTAAAAATATATCTGTTTGGGAGAGTTTAGGTAAGGGAAACTAGTACCAAGTTGGGGACATTAGCATCATGTAGCTCTAGTGTCCTTTATATGGCATTAGTGTCCAGCTGGTAGACTATTGGGCACACTAGGTTGGGATCTGGGAAAGTTGTTTTGGGATTGTGTTTGAGTTGACTATAGATGTTTATGGTCTGCACAATGGATGTAAAATCATGATAAAGGCTCTAGGATAGGTTTAGGGCTAAGTTAGGCATAAGTTATCTCAAGTAACATTTTTACTATCCAAATACCACTTTTAGGTGATTACATTTGCCCCCACCTCTTTATACTATAAATGGAACAAAGTGAAATGACTAGTATAAAGGAAAAAGAAGCATACCTAGACTTACCTAAGAAGTGAAGTCCATGTAGCTGACTCTGAGTATGTGAATCCAGGTCTGCGTATGTGAAACATTATCCAAAACAATGACCTATAATGAAACATGCAAAAATTAGTCCTTACTTAAGAGATTATCAAAATTAAAAGACTATGTTGAATGAAGTAACTAAGTTAAGCTGAGTAAAGAGATAGGAAAGAGGAAAGGAATGAATACACCTCATTGGGTACATGAACCAATGCATGAACCTAGTGACAACCTGTGTGTGTGAGTGTGCATAATGATCAAATCATTTAATAACTTGGACTAAGATGATGGCTTGCTCAAACCTCATATGTGGGTGGCTCAAGAAATCAATCCAATTTTGACTCCATCATTACCCACCCCTAATAAGTGGATCATGATCTGTGAATAACTTGGATAAGACTGTGTGTCTAACCTTCTCATGTGGGTGGATAAAGAACTCCAGTAGGATATAACTTCATCATTGCCCACCCATGTGAAGTAGATGCATCTAAAACTGAACTATGTAAAGTGCTAAAAATATCTAATTACGTATATCTAACTATGTATATTAGCTCCATAGGTACTCAGGTGCATTAGGTGGATTTAGGCCACTTAAGAATTCCAACCAATGTAGATGGAGTAAGGCATGAAATTGGTGACAACCTAGAATATGATAGTAAGTGTATACAACATATATAATGACATGGAGTTTACCATTCCATATGATCAACATGTGTGTAACTAAGTGTATGGAAACTATATGCCATGCACATGCCCCCAATTGGGTATCTGAGTGTACTGATTCTGGACTGAGTATGTAATAACTGAATCTGTGTATCTAAACTAAATGTGGGAGTGAACATGCCACACATAATGCCCCCAAATATGAGCAACTAATACGAATCTGAGCTGAAATGAGTATATTAGAGAAAAATCTAAACATAATTGTTAAACATATGACTGTATATGTGCAAATTTTTATTGTACCTAGTTATTAGTCTGTCTAATCTAAACTACCCTAAAGCTAAGGCTATTGGATAGTAGTGCCTTGTAGTAGACAGTAGCACCATGTGGCACTAGTGTCCTATTTTGGATGTTAATCTATTTTTGGTCTAAAATCTAGGTTATCTGAACTACTTTCTAAGTCCCTATTTTTTTCCTATGTTTGATTTTTTAAATTGAGCCTATGTGCTGAAAATGATGTGTGAATGGCAAAGTAGGAGCCTATTCTCTGTGACAAACCCCCATGAATTCCCCCTCTTTTAAGGTTAGTTGTGGAGCCTATGTAAGTATTGTCCTCAAAAGAAGTAGCTCTGCAAAATGTGTTAGTTAGAGCATATATATGCTAACTACGTGATATTCCAATACAATATACAAACATAACATCAAAATGTAAAATTATATGAGCATAAGTAGGTATTGTAAGATGTATGTTATAATATTGCATTGCACAAGGGTGTCAAGATAGATGTAATCAATGTGAATAACAACAAATCTGAGTAGCTACTTAGGGGAATGATGTCCATCACAACACCCAAGTAGAAAGGGTAGATGCATGAGATCCCTCATGGCCTCAAAAATTGGTGTGTGTGTAACAAACAAATACAAGTGTCATGGTGAAGATGCATATAGGGAAGCATACATCCAAAACACATGAGGCATGCAAAAGTAGAACAAAGGGAAACAATACAGGGGACATGGTCACATGTCACTAAATATAAGAATAGAAAACATACAAGGACATGTTCAAATGTCCACATAAGCAAGTAAAAATTAATTTGGCTTAGAGCCACATAAGTGATGTTTGCATATACAATCATAAAAGTACACATAAAGAACATGGGCACATGTCCAAGGCATACATACATAAGAGTGGCATAGAGCCAAAGAACAATGACATATTCAAATGCACTCAAATGGAAGAAGCATATGAACCACAATCAAAGTCTAAACCAGGAAACCTAGAAATGAAAGCATGCATAATTATGTAGTAAAAATATGTGTAAGTGTTAAAATGTACATATGTTGAGTCTAACTAGTGATAGTCGATAAAAAATCTAAGCAATGAGTAACAATGATCAATATCAAGATATATTAATGCATAAACTAAAAAGTATAGAATGTAAGGATAAAAATTGGTAGTAGCAACTGTGTATGAGATGCCCCTGAGTGGGTGGATATGTCAAATGAATAAACATGGATCAATGTATATGCCCCTAGTGGGTAGTTAGCAAATTTGAATTAGTGTAGTGGACAAGAGTCTTGTATGTAATATGCAAGTAGTTGACAAGAACAAGTAAAACATATGTGTATAATAAAACTGACTATACTAAGATAGCATATGTAATATATGGCAAGTAGTAGAAATGTAAACATATTAATGCATACAATCTATAAATTTTATGTTTTTTGAGTAACATTTGAATGTTTTTGTATTTTGACATGTTATATTATTTTTGTATTTTCTGGATATAAGCTATGTACAACCAAAATAAAAATAAACTATGTACAAGGAGTGAGAGAAAAGAAGGTATGTGCAAGTATATACTGGAAAAGTAAATGAAGTAGCATACAAGCAAAGTGTAATGTCTCTATAGACCCAAGAGCACATCCATGGGATGTGGATAATCAAATGGTATATCTGGTGGAAGATCATCTAGTGTCAGATATTGAACCTGTCCAAACTCAAATAAGTCCTCATCATCATGATTGTTATACCAATTTGTATGTATCAGTGGGGCCTTATCCTGGGCATTAGTTTGGAATTTGTGCATTTCAATGGCATATTTCTCAACTATGTAATATGCCTCTCACGTAGTCCCAAGTTAAACCACATTAGATCATAGAGTATCTGTGTGAAACATGTGGTTCTCATATGTGTCATCATGTAAGATGTGAACCATGTGTCCTAAATGAGTAAATGTAAAACATCTGTGTAATTGATTCATTATGGAATCCATTTCCTGTAACCATATACTGCCAAGTGTAACCTATATATGAGTGTCTTTGCTCAAAATGAAGAATAATATATTGGCCACCTTGGGGCCACATGCAACTAGTAGTGTAATATGTCCAATAGAATCCTGATAGTGTATAACATGATTTATCTCACTCTCTTGATAAAAAATGTGGTGTAAAAATTCCAAATTTCAAGCATTAGGATCAAAATTCTCATCTATATCCACATGGCAAAGATATATGTCTACTACAAATATTTGTATAGTCAATGGATCGTGTCGTGAATATCTGTGTTGACAACAATTCTATCATGGTGCTCATATCTGTGAAGTACCTCATATCACTAGTGTTGGTGGTGCCTATGGAGGTGGAGGTTGTATTATTTTCATATCACCCTTATCCTTAAATTTATTTAGTTGTCATGACCAAAATTTACATCTTAGACACACATAAAAACTATAATAGCACAAACACACCAACTCACAAAATGGTTCTGGATAAAATATCTCAAAAATAGGAGATGTTAATTTGAATTCGTAAACAAATTATTTGTGCTCAAAACAACTCATATGAACAATAAAAATAGACCTAAGATGATGACAACTCAAAATGGATCATCAAATCCATATGACATTTATCAGCATTTTCTACAATACATAGGAAAACAATATCAAACATACAATATGATATTGTTAAGAATATAAAATGGCATGGTAAAACAAGTATAAAAGGTTATATGCAAATATGAAACTAAAATAAAGAGGTTAAATATTTTATTTCCCACAAATGCTAATCTAGGGAGATAATTTGACACCCTTTTTGGAGTGATTTCATAGACAAAATTTCAAAATCAACATTTTTTTTTGGGTAAACTAATTTTGGAAACAAGCTACTAAAAATTGTAAATGTTTCCTACAAAATAAATAAAAGATCCTATGATAATTCAAAGGTATAAAAAATCATTACCAACTTTAAGTTTAGTGAATTACTACTATTAACTATGTTTGGTCAGTCGATTCCAAATCAACTCTACGAACTATAAATGAAAAAGAATTGCAAAATTTTGATGAATGCCTCCATAATGGGGCCACCAAAAAATGAATGCACAAGGAGTTAATAAATTTATTATTTATATCAATTCTCATAGGATATATAATTTGATTTCAAGTCTTAGTGGCATTACAATATGAGTTTAAGCAATTAATTAAGCCTACTAAACAGGGTGTTTTGGGTTGATTTTACCAACATATAAATCAACATTCAACTAGCTTCGATGATAATTGAAGAAAATTCATGTGTTTATCCATTTGTCTAAAGGTCTAGATAGGGATATGATCCCATAATCCATAATAGATTGGTGCCACATGAACTAAGCATGATATCTAATGAGTATTTTCGCTTGATGCAAGGAATTTGTCTATGGTTAAATTTTAATAAGACCTTGAGATAGCAAAGCAACTCAACTAAGAATTCACATCATTCATTCCAAATGACTCATAAATATATTACATTTAGACCAAAACAAGGTGATTTTCATACTTTTTACTCACATAGACTAAGCTTGATTAAACCTCAATTAGTTAATTAGAACAAGCTTACACAAGGTACTGATTTCTCCATGCCACATTTTGTAAACCAATCAAGAATTAAAATTCTCATTTTAGTGTATGAATACTCCTTGGTTAAGAGAAAATTTAACTGACATATCTCTAATTTATGCCTTTCAAAATAGGTTTAATGACATTGAATGAATTAAAGTATATTACAAAGCAACTTTTCAACAAGATTAAAAATATATATGAATTTATAACCCAATTATATTTTCAATGGAAAAGAAGATGACTAAACAAAAATACGATGATCTAGTACATCAATCACTCTATGATTTTGATCAATAAATATATTGTAGACTTCTCGCTTCACCTGTGCTACAAAACCACATAACAAGTGTTAGCATACAACAAACAAGTGAATTCATGTCACAAACTTCATGCTAATCAAAAAATAAACATATCAAATAAGACATAACTGTAATGATTCCACTTTTGTCTAAATCAATAACTCATAAAAACTTGAGATTAATAATAGGGTTAGACATATTCACACATAAATATGAATATATATTAAATATACTTATCCATTCAATTTCCTTTAAGACAAACAATTCACTCTTTCCTAAACAAGGATGAAGATATAAATCTAAGAGATAATCAAAATACAATGAACTTTGAGGTACAAGTTGTTAAGCACAGGATATACTGAGAGGGGGGGTGAATCAGTATATCATAAATCTTATAAACTTTCCCTTAATCAAATTACACTTTAACATACATTCAAGATATGCAATAAAACTAAAATAATAAACACCACACAAGATAGAGAGAGACACCAGATTTAACATGGAAACCCAATGTGAAAAAAATAATAGAGAACAATCTCAAGTATATGAATGAGCACCAGCTCAAACTACAATATTCACAATCACCAACTTGCAGGATCACTAACCCCTTTGTTGAGCACCAACACAACAACTATTCGTGAGCACTAACCCATAGGAGCACTAACCCCTTTGCTGAGCACTAACACAACAACAATTCGTAAGCACCAACCCACAGGAGAACCAACCCCTTTGCTGAGCACCAACACAAAAATAATTCATGAGCACCAACCCACAGGAGCACTAACCCCTTTGTTGAGCACCAACACAACAACTATTCATGAGCACCAACCCACAGGAGCACTAACCCCTTTTGTGTATACCACACAACTATCTCTCAATGTTGTTATCTCAACAAATGATAGTTCATTACAATATCTCTTTCCTCTCTCCTCTACTCTTCTAAGCTAGATATAACAAATACAAATCATACTCACTCTCTTTTACATTACAAATGGCTTGTCAAGCCTTTATTTATAGCTTTCCAAATGACCTTTGGCCTTCCCCATTTGTGACCCTTCAATCCTCATGGAAAATGGCTCCAAACTTGCATGACCCTCCATATCCTTGCATTTGAAAAGTCATGTGGTGACCCTTCATAAGCAAAAGCATCCTTTCCTCTTTTATCTTTATCTTGGTGACTTTTTGTATTCCTCAAAGTGTCCCTTCATGAGAAATTGTGCCCTTCATCTTTTTTCTTCACTAGGTGACTCTTGGAATTCCCCAAGATGACTCTTCATGGGAAAATGCATCCCATTATTCTTTTGTCTTTACCCCATGACTCTTTGACTTCTCCATGGGCCCTTCTTTTATCTTATATGCAACCAAAAATATATTTGTTAATATTAAATAAATATTAACACACATTAACCAAGATATAACTATTACAAACATCATTAAATGCAATGGGGCCTTTATCACCAATAATGCTAGACCTTTGACATCAATGACAATATTTCCAAAAATATCCCCCTTTGTCATTGATGGTAACCTAAATCCTAAAACTGCTACATCTTTAAACCTACACATACTATCATCTAAAAAACATACAGTAATTCCCCCTTACTGTAGCCACCTGTACCTATTCCCTGTACCTATTTTTGCACATGTACCTATACCTATTATTCTCCCCCTTTGACATCAATGGCAAAGGGCCTACATGGAGCTAAAACTTAGCTCCCCCTCAACTGATGCTGAACTTCAATGGCAGGAAGTAATAGAAATTACTCCCAACTCCTCTTGCAGATCTTTGAATGTGGTCTTTGATCATGCTTTTGAGAAGATATATGATAATACATATAAATCATTGCGTGTCCTTTGAGCATCTGCAATCAACTCATTTGAATCTTCTCTTCTAATCTCACAACCTTCTCCATAAAATTTTAATGCGTATCCCTGATCACATATTTGACTTACACTCAATAGATTAGGCTTACGACCTTTTACATACAAAACGTTTTTAGTCTTGGTTCTACCATTATCCAAACTCAAAGTACCTTTTCCATGTTAGGGTGTGGAGCTAAAAGCTTCAACCTTTGCAAACTAGGAACAGAAGGTTGCTGAGTTCTACAGGAACCGGCGTCGGCAGCATGACCGACGTCAGCAGGATCCAGTGCAGAAGGCAACCGGCGACGGCAGGAAGTCGGCCGACGTCGGCAGAACCAGACCAGCAGGGACCGACGTCGGTCGCCTGTGTGTTCCCGAAGTGTTCGTTTCACGGACAGTTAGTTAAGTGAACTATGAGTTTGCATGTCAAGACCAGCCAGAGTCTTGGGTTGCGAGGATAATTGTCTAAATTAAGAGTCTTAGTTATTGTTTGAGTTAGGGATCTATTTATAGACCCATTGGCATGTATTGTATAAGGCATGAGATAGAAAGGAAGAGTTCCTTCTGGTTGTAAGATCTATGAGTTGCAGGTTGTTGCAAGCTCATTGGTGATCTACATGTAAGTTTGGTCTTTGAATTGCAGGTTGCAGGTTCATGAGAGATCAGCTTGAAGTGCTATAGAGTGCTTGATGTACCGGCAGGGTTATTACTGACTGGTTGGTGAGGTGAACACTAATTCTGTGTGTGAGTTGGTTGTTGGGACCGTTTTTGTGTAGGAGAGTGTGTGTGAGAAGAATTACTGTACACTTGAGGTGTGGCGAATCTCTGTAAGGTGAAAGAGTGTGGAGGCTCTTTGATGTATTCTTTTCTGTTAGTGTTAATACAAGATAGTGTATTGTCTCTCATATTCTGTGCTATTGGTGAATTCTAGTTACTTATGTTTCTGGGTATTTCCGCATATTCAATTGCTTATATATTTGGTAATCATACTGTGCTCTATCTGAGGAGCAAGATCCTAACCAGTGGAGTCAGAGCATGCTTGTTGTTCTCTGATTTCCTGACAAGTGGTATCAGAGCCTTGGTTGTAGGTTCTTGAGCTTGATACCAACAATTGGTATCAGAGCTTTTGGTTGGGATACTAACAGATTGGTGTAGATCTGGGTAGTGTGTTTTGATTATAGGTTACTCACAGGGTTTCTGTTTGAGTGGGAGTTGAGCAATGTCAGAAAGCAGTCAACTACGAATGGACAAGTTCAATGGCAAGAACTACCAATTATGGAGGATGCAGATTGAGGACTATCTGTATCAGAAAGATTTGTACTTACCGTTGGGTGGGGTTGCTAGCAAACCCTTGGATATGAAAGATGAAGAATGGGAGGTTCTTGATCGGAAGGCTCTGGGATCTGTTAGATTGAGTCTTGATTCATCTGTGATTTCCAGCTTATCACAGTGTAAAACAATGGTGGAGTTGATGAAATCTTTGGCAAATTTATATGAAAAACCCTCGGCTTCAAACAAGGTATTTCTTATGAAGCGTTTATTTAATTTGCAAATGTTGGAAGGTGGATCTATTCATAGCCATCTTAGTGATTTCCATAGTTTAGTAAACCAGTTAAGTTCAGTGAATATTGTATTTGATGATGAACTTAGAGCTCTCTTAATCTTGTGTTCATTACCTGAAAGTTGGGAAGGTTTGGTAATGGCAGTTTCTAATACTGTGTCTCCTTCAAAAGTCTTAAAAGTGGATGATGTTGTGAGTGTAATCTTGAATGAAGAGATACGCAGGAAAAGCACAGGTGAATTATCTGGAAATGCTTTGAGTGTTGAAGGAAGAGGAAGGCCAAGAGAGAGGACAGAGCGTGGGAGATCAAGGTCGAAGACAGGCAAGAGATCCAAGTCCAGGTATGGCAGAATAACCTGCTGGAAATGTGGAAAGCAAGGTCACTTAAAGAGAGATTGCAGATCGGGTGAAGATCATCATGAAGAACATGGAGAAGAAGCAGATGTTGCAGGCTACGTTGCACAGGATGCTCTGGTATGTTCTTTGGATAAAGTAGAATCTTGGGTATTAGATTTTGGTGCCTCTTTTCATGCATCTCCACATAGAGAATTTTTTCATGAGTATGTCCAGGGAGACTTTGGAGAAATTTGTGTAGGAGATGGTAAGCCTTGTCAGATTGTTGGCAAAGGCAAAGTGAAGCTGAAATTGCAGACAGGTGACACATGGGTGTTAAAGGAGGTCATGCATGTCCCAGTTCTGAAGAGGAATCTGATTTCTGTTAGAAGCTTGGGTGAAGAGGGTTGCACAGTAACTCTCTCAGCGGACTCTTGGAAGGTTACCAAGGGTACACTTGTTATAGCTAGAGGTAAGAAAGTAGGTACGCTTTATCTATCTACTTGTTTTACTGATTCTCTTTCTGGGTTATCTACTTCAGCTGTAGATTCAAAGATGTGGCTTGATAGGCTTGGTCACATAGATAAGAAGGAGATGCTGGTTCTTGAGTCAAAGAATATGCTTTCGGATTTGGAAGGCATGGATCGTGGTTTCTGTATGCAGAAGAAGAAAGTGAGGTTTCTTGAGGAATCCGATGCTAGTGACAAGAACGGGAAAGCCTTGGTTTTCAAGGAGAAAGTGACAGACAGAGTTCAGCATAAGGTGCAGAGGAATTCTGAGCAGAGCAAGGGTGATTTGGACAAGGTTTTGATCTAAAAAGAGCTCGCGGGAAAAAGTCAGGTCTCACAAGAAAAACACAGAGACCGACGTCGGCAGGAAAACCGGCGTCGGCGTCCAGACAGGGACCGACGTCGGCTATGTGAAGCCCGACGTCGGTGACTCGGGGCAGACAGAGACCGGCGTCGGCCAGGGGAAACCGACGTCGGCGAGGAGGCAGTCGCAGGGAACCGACATCGGTCGGCTGTAGAATGAGATGTGACCGGCATCGGTTACTGAGACAAATTTTGGGTGGACAGCTAGTTGTCATGGAGTCTCAAGCGCCCATTTGGAGGACTGAAGGTGTAAGTAAGTTTTTAAATTCGTCATTTCCCTTCTTTACACTACTTGTTGCTCACTTATGGCATAGGACCAAGAAGTTATTGAAGAAGCAGAACAGGTAGATCCAAGAAACAGTGGGAGCTAGGCATGGATGAGGATGTGATTCCTTGGAGGAGAACCAAACAGGTGTTTTGGGTAGTGTTGCCAGCTGGAAGTAAGCACTGAAAGATGAATGGATGTTGAGGATGAAGAAGAGCGGAAATGGATACATGAGATGGAAGATCAGAGTATATGATCTTGTTTTAGCTGCAGGGCAATGGAGGTTTGAATATTGTGTTTCTCTTTACCAGGTTGGATAGTATTAGCTACACTATTCTATTTTCTGTATGATGTGCTTGTTGCAGGGTTACATATACAGGTATTTCTGAACTAAAGGTAAAGCTAGTTCAGGTGTTTGTCATGGAGAATCTGGGAGCAGCTAGATTCTTTGGCATGAGTGTGTTCTAGAGACATGGAGGTCTTGTTGACTTTGTTTCAGGATGATTGTGTGAAACCGGTTAGCACACCGATGGTTAGACAGTTCATAGAACAGGGGTCTTGATTCACATAATGAGGTTGAGTGCATGGTATGTACTAAACCTGAGTTTTTCCAAGCAGTGGGAGTTGTCACAAGTTTGGAGTCAATTCGGGAGAGTGATACTGAAGGGCAGTTCAGTTGGACCAGCAGCAGGTGCACATGCTATGCAGGGTCAAGTTCTTTTTTCTACATGGTTGTAGATGCGGATGTGGCAGGTAATTTGGATGACAGATTTTGCATCACAGATTTTGTGGTGGTTGGTCTTCAAGAGTGATCTTGAGGAGGGATACAAAGCCAAGGAAACAAACTAGACGGTGTACAGGTACAGGTACAGGTTGCAGCTGTTTATCTCCAAGTGGGAGATTGTTAGAGTGTGGAGCTAAAAGCTTCAACCTTTGCAAACTAGGAACAGAAGGTTGCTGAGTTCTACAGGAACCGGCATCGGCAGCATGACCGACGTCGGCAGGATCCAGTGCAGAAGGCAACCGGCGACGGCAGGAAGTCGGCCGACGTCGGCAGAACCAGACCAGCAGGGACCGACGTCGGTCGCCTGTGTGTTCCCGAAGTGTTCGTTTCACGGACAGTTAGTTAAGTGAACTATGAGTTTGCATGTCAAGACCAGCCAGAGTCTTGGGTTGCGAGGATAATTGTCTAAATTAAGAGTCTTAGTTATTGTTTGAGTTAGGGATCTATTTATAGACCCATTGGCATGTATTGTATAAGGCATGAGATAGAAAGGAAGAGTTCCTTCTGGTTGTAAGATCTATGAGTTGCAGGTTGTTGCAAGCTTATTGGTGATCTACATGTAAGTTTGGTCTTTGAATTGCAGGTTGCAGGTTCATGAGAGATCAGCTTGAAGTGCTATAGAGTGCTTGATGTACCGGCAGGGTTATTACTGACTGGTTGGTGAGGTGAACACCAATTCTGTGTGTGAGTTGGTTGTTGGGACCGTTTTTGTGTAGGAGAGTGTGTGTGAGAAGAATTACTGTACACTTGAGGTGTGGCGAATCTCTGTAAGGTGAAAGAGTGTGGCGGCTCTTTGATGTATTCTTTTCTGTTAGTGTTAATACAAGATAGTGTATTGTCTCTCATATTCTGTGCTATTGGTGAATTCTAGTTACTTGTGTTTCTGGGTATTTCCGCATATTCAATTGCTTATATATTTGGTAATCATACTGTGCTCTATCTGAGGAGCAAGATCCTAACCAGTGGAGTCAGAGCATGCTTGTTGTTCTCTGATTTCCTGACATTCCAGCTATCTTGGCAGTGGTTTTATCTCCAAATTTCACTGTGACACCATTGATCTTCTTTAGAGTTTTGAACTTACTCTTGTCTCCTATCATATGCCTCAAACATCCATTATCAATGAACCATGGACGATCTTCATTTCTTGCATGCAAAGTTGTTTGCACCAACATAGAATCTTCAAGTTGTTTCTTCTGCCATGAACATGTCTGAACCTTCTTCTTGATGAATGGAGCCTCGAAACTCTAGTCCTTCTTGACTGACTCAAATACACTTCTACAATAGCGAGCTATGTGTCTGAAGTTTTTATATTTGTAACATATTATGGCCTCTTCATCAAAGCTTGATAGAGAAGCAAAAGAGTTGTGGCTTCTGCTTGACTCTACATGACTTTCCTTCTCCTTATTTCCAAAACTCTTATCTCTTTTTCAACATTCTAATTTATTCTAACCATATCCATTACAATAAAAATAGTAACCATAAAAATAAGACATGTCTGTGTATCTCTAACCTGATTGCCTTTTGTAGCTTTGTTCCCTCCAGCATTCTTTGTTGGAGATGTCCTCTGTATTCTTCACTTCTTCCCTTTTTGTTTCCTCTTTTGTAAGAGATTCAATATATCTCTTTTTCTTTTCAAATCTGATACATGTCTTATATAAATTTGCCTTTTGGCTTTCTAAAATCTTATTCAATATGTTACTGCTATCCTCAAATTTTGAATCACTAACTACTTTATCATTAACTGCTTTCTCAATATCTTATTTTAAAGATGCAATTTCAATAACATACCTTTGACATTTTTTTCTTACTTTTTTCAACTATGTTGTTAGATATTTTTCATTCCTTTTAGCTTCTTCAAAGTGTGTTGTTAGATCATCAATTATTTCTTTTGACTCCTTTTCATTTTTCTCGATCTGGCACTTCAATCTTCGATTCTTCTTCTCAACAACTTCTAACTCTTCTAAGGCACAAATGAGTTCTCCTCCCATATTCACTTCGGCTTCATCCTCTTCTTCTTCTTGATCATCTATACTTTTGCTTGCAAAGGCATCTTCATATATGGCCATGAATAGAATCTCTTCTTCTTCTGAATCACTGACTCCATTATCTTCAGCTGAGCTAGGATCTTTAGAATATAGGCTCTTCTTCTCGGATCCCTTCTTGAATTTACCTTTGAAATTATTCTTGTATGTAGACTTTTCTTCTTCATCATCATTACCCTTATTTGGGCATTTACCTAAAAAATGTCCAATCTTTTCACAATTAAAACATTTAAAAGGTAACTTTCCTTGATATTTACCTGTTCCCCTTTTCGACTTGCAAATGAAAAGAGATCCATTGTCATCTTCATCATCACTAGAACTATCACTTGATTCTTGAATCTTAGATTTCTCTTTCTTTGATGTCTTGAAAGCTGCTTCTCTTTTTAAGGGTTTATCTTGTTTAGTGCAAATTTCATATGTCATGAGTATACCATGAAGCTCATCCATCTTTAGCTTGGCTAAATTCTTCATCTCTTCGATTGTCAAAACCTTTGCATCATATCTCATTGGTAGAGATATCAAAACCTTTTATACCACTGTTGACTCTTCCAATGTTTCTCCAAGACCTTGAATCTGATTTACTATTTGATCAACTCGTAAAAGATAACTTGCTATATCTTCTTTTTCTTCCATCTTCAAACTTTCAAACTGTCTTCTAAAAGTCTGAAGCTTAGCTTGTTGAACCATTCCATCACCTTTATAAATATTGTCAAGTTTTACCCAAGTTTCATGAGAAATTTTACATTGCATAACTTTAACAAATTCACATTCACATAAACCATATAAAATATCATTTAAAGCTTTAGCATTACATTCACTTGCCTTCTTTTCTGATGGAGTAATTACAAGTGTCTATGGCTCTTCATATTCCTCCACCACTGCTTGTCATATGGTGAATCCAAGGGCCATCAAATAAGTATTAATTCTTATGCTCTAAAAAGCATAATTCATCCCATTAAACAAAGGTGCCTTATTTGTAGAAAATCCTTCATGTGATCCAACCATCGTGCTTTCCCGATCTACCTTCAAGCTGTAAAACTTTTTCAAAAGGAACCTTCTTTGATACCAATTTTTAAACACAGGATATACTAAGAGGGGGGGTGAATTAGTATATCATAAATCTTATAAACTTTCTTTTAATCAAATTATACTCTAACATACATTCAAGATATGCAATAAAATTGAAATAATAAACACCCCACAAGATAGAGAGACACACCAGATTTAACATGGAAACCCAATGTGAGAAAAACCACAGAGAACAATCTCAAGTATATGAATGAGCACCTACTCAAACTAAAATATTCACAAGCACCAACTTGCAGGAGCACTAACCCCTTTGTTGAGCACCAACACAACAACTATTTATGAGCACCAACCCACAGGAGCACCAAGCCCTTTGTTATGCACCAACACATCAACAATTCATGAGCACCAACCCATAGGATTACCAACCCCTTTACTGAGCAACAACACAAAAACAATTTGTGAGCACCAACCCACAGGAGCACCAACCCCTTTGCTGAGCACCAACACAACAACTATTCATGAGCACCAACCCACAGGAACACCAACCCCTTTTGTGTATACCACACAACTATCTCTCAATGTTGCTATCTCAACAAATGATAGTTCATTACAATATCTTTTTCCTCTCTCCTCTACTCTTTTAAGCTATATATAACAAATATAAATCATACTCACTCTCTCTTACATTATAAATGGCTTCTCAAGCCTTTATTTATAGCTTTCCAAATGACCTTTGGCCTTCCCCCTTTGTGACCCTTCAATCCTCATGGAAAATGTTGCCAAACTTGCATGACTCTTCGTATCTTTGCATTTGAAAAGTCATGTAGTGACCCTTCATAAGCAAAAGCATCCTTTCCTCTTTTGTCTTTATCTTGGTGACTTTTCGTATTCCTCAAAGTGTCCCTTCATGAGAAATTGTGCCCTTCCTCTTTTGTCTTCACTAGGTGACTTAGAATTCCCCAAGATGACTCTTCATGGAAAAATGCGTCCCATTCTTCTTTTGTCTTTACCCCGTGACTCTTTGACTTCTCCATAGGCCCTCATTTGTCTTATATGCAATCAAAAATATATTTGTTAATATTAAATAAATATTAACACACATTAGCCAAGATATAACTATTACAAACATCATTAAATGCAATGGGGCCTTTATCACCAATAATGCTAGACCTTTGACATCAATGACAATATTTCCAACACAAGTGAAACTACGCAAGTTATGCTACATTCAAACTGGTAACTATTCTGACCAAATACTAGAATAAATGATATGATCAAATTTTAGCTTGTAAGTAATGACACAAATAAACTATTACTAAAATATATTTATATATATCTATATATAATAATACCCTTTCTGATTCAACAACCAATAAGCATAGAGGGATTCCATCCCAACATCAAAACCCTCAAAAGGAATGCAAATGGTCTAAAATTATTCTTCTAAAAAAAACATGGGTAAAAAAGGAAGTCACTAACTAGGTATTATGCCTATCACCTAGTGATCTCCTGTGATTAAAATTAAAATAATTCCATTAGGATTTAAATAAAGTTAGATATGTACACATAGGCTAATATGATGCCTACCCAAGGCTAATCAAAATATTTGATAATAATTAAAATCAAAACACTACCGGTTAAATTTTTACCTCCCATACCAAGGAATGACAAAAAAATACCTTCCACATCAAACAAAAAGGAAAGTATAAACAATAATGTAAAAGACAAGATCAAAATTATATATTCCCCCAAGTCATAAAGTATTTCCACTCATGTAAAAGCACAAACGTGCACCATGTATTACTAATTAGACATCAATGGATTGAGCTTCAAGTACCTGGGGTGGTGTTATTGACAAACACAAGAGAGAAATAATAATAATAATAATAATAATAATAATAATAATAATAATAATAATTATTTCAAGAAGAAAGAGAAACATCAACTCTCTGATTTAAAATATAAACGTTACAGTTGTCCATCATTCACACTTAGCTCCATGTCCCATTAACCTTTTAAACAGCCAACTAAAAGCAAATTCTTTCTTTCTTTCTTTCTTTCTTTCTAGCCTCTTGGATGATAGGGACACCACACACTTTTCCAAGCCAGATTCAATTTATAGTAGTACTCTACAGGTAAGAGTCAAATTATATACGAGTATAAATATATTTATTTCCTTAATATCAAATCCAACTACTGTAGCACCATACCATCACCAATGATTGAAATTTAATTTTATTCTACTATTGTGTCATATCCAGGCAATATCAAAAATCAAATTCCCCTGATGTGAAACCATAACTAGGCCACCAATAATGATATCATTTTTGCTCTCTTATCGTGCCATTTTTAGGCCATCCCCAGTGAAATTGATTTTGATTATAATCTAGTATTACACCATTTCTAGCCATCAACAATGAAAACAACATTTTTGTTATCAGTGAATTTACTACCATTATCAGATGTTACCAATGCCCAAGAAGCTGATTATTACCAATCAATATACAAAAGCACTGAATGAAAACAAAATTAGCTAATATAGTCCACCCCCTGTGTTGTCTTAGGAAACTAATCAAGTATACAAAAATTTAAAGGTTTGACTCTAACAATATAGATCTTAAGATATGTACAAGTGATATAAAATCAATGTACAACTAAGAAATAAAATGAATCAATTGACAAGTACAAAAATACCAAGGATCTATATGTTACTCACTCCACATAGGCCAAACAACCAAGCAGGTTTGGGAAATAACTAACCAAAATAAGGCTCAAAATTTTTGAGTGAAGCAAATTATATAAAGGAGAGTCTTAAAACCAAAGTTAAACCACTATCGAAATACAAAGCTAACAGGGAAGAAAAACCAAACATTACCATATACTACTATGATAAAACCCACAGAAGATAATGATGCAACATAAGACAAAATCATTATTGCACATCCATTCAATCATTCATTTACTGATTAAAATAAAATATCGATACAATAATTACACTTGCTTAGATAATTGGCTAGTGGTAACCTCCTTTCCTTCTCCTACTCACTCCAACTCTCTTTTTCCTTCTCCACTTTTGCTCAAATCCAAAAACTTCCTCCTCTTCTCAAATGGCCTTGTACAATCTATTTCCTTTGTCTTCCTTACACTATAAATCTTCAGTATGCAATAGGGAACATGTAGGTTAACTAATAAATGGTCTAGGTGAGATGATATGAAAATCTCCTCATCCATACTCCATATCACATCATAATTTACTACCCCGCAACTTTCTCCCATCATGCCACCCTTCCTATCCACCTTCACCAATTCTCTGTACTTCATCAAAATAATGCTTTGGTTTTTGTTCACTCGGTTTTATAAAAAAAAAGGTTTAAAAATTAGTCATACTTATAATTTGCATATGAAAATAAATTTATAATTGCATTTCAAACTTCTATTCTTGAATAATATTTAGTGTTATTTCCATAACAAATCAGATATATTAAAATATAAATTATTTATTTATTAGTTGAATTTAATTTAATTTTGTTTTTATATATACATATTTTAAATCATTTATATATATTAAAAATGATCTCACAAGAGACGTTTAAATGAAAACAATAATTGGTATTAAAATATCTAAGCACGGTTATCCTGACAAAATCCTCTGACAGAAACTAGTATACAATAACTCACAATCTTATGAACCAACTATGTGACAATTAATCATCTTACCCACTGACCAAGCACTGTTAACAAAAGGTTCCACTCAAAAAGTATAATACATCAATCTGATAATCACTAGCCTGACAAGGGGTGATGCACCCCTACCATTTTCGATTAATGAGATAAGCAACAGAGAGAAGTAATACCAAAATAAAGATTTTACAGTGAGCTAACCAACTTCTAAAATATGAACACCCTCAAATCTCACTAATTTGCCTCCAGAGATGAAGCATTAAATATGACATGATAGTAAGGAGTTTCATTGTTAATGCTAATGGAGCAATCTAAAATGAACATCACTATATGTAGATGCATTGGTAATGCCTTGCCTTCCTTTAAGGCAACCAAGGGACTAGTCTGTTATGCTTAGTAAAGATACTACATCATGACAACTAACACAATGGTCACAATCAACATACCAATACCTACTTAATATGACATCAATGAGACATCACTACTGAAATGGAGAGGGGTATTACTAGTTTATGCAATAGTGTTGAGCACATGTCTATGTCATGTTCTATGAGTCTATCAAAGTGGTAAAAGGGTTACCCTCCCTGTGATGACAGTCTACTAATGCATTTGTGCTATATTGTGGGTATTATCATCAATCCTCTATCAATTAGTAGTTATAGGATCTAGTATGGTCTACCCTGTGAACTCCCTACCTGAATCCATATGAATGAATCAATATCCATGGATATGACCATCTATATTGAATAGATCAAGGCATCTACTATTTACTATAGCTGAGTATGAGATCCAATAGTTGTAAGATCCTAAACTAGTGATCCTATTAGTGTAGGGTGAGGTATAAGTGCTTTTGAATTATCTATATACTATCCTAGGCCCAGTGGTGTAAAACTCAATCCACATAAATAATCATCAATATCCATAGGTGGTTGATCATCCTCTGTAGTGACATGTGAATTTGTGCTAGAATTATGAATGTAAGCCTCTTTTAAATTAATAAGTAGTGGTAAATGACTTGTAAGGATCTCATCATTTATCCTGGGTGTGGATGACTATATTGTGAGAGGTTATTCCTCTATCATCAGTGAAGGTTACTATTTTAGGACAGGTTGTTCCTCTATAGTTGGTGAGGGTACCTATGCCGTAGAAAGCTCTAAAGGTGGTGTATATATAGTCTTACTGGACTTCCCCATCTTGTATGTATGTATTTGCTCAATGAGAATCTTGTGAGGTGGCGGTTTGATGAGAACATGAGGTGTCCCATTCGATGATGTACTCAGTGTAGGAGGCTTAGTGAGTCTATAATATCTAAATGGTTGATTATTTGTTGGACATGTGTATAGGTATCCATCATGCAAAAATTTGACACATCTATGAAGAGTGGAAGGTACAACCTCCATGGCATGTATCTAAGGTCTCTCGAGTAGCAAGTTATAAGGTAAATGGTTTGGCATCACCTAAAAGTCTATAGAGCATGTTTTTGGTCCCATTGTAATGTCCAATGTGATTGAACCCAATGTTTGTCTAGGAATGTCATCAAACCCTGGAAAAATTTTGTATGTCTTTTGAATAGATGTTATATCAACCCCCATGGTTTTCATAAATACGAGGTTATATATATTGAGTCTTGAGCCATTGTTAATGAGAACTCATTTGATAGTTGTGTTATTGATTTGAGCTTGAATGAAAAGTGGCAAATTTTGATCAATTACTAATTACGAAAGCAAGTCCTCATTGGAAAAAGATATCACATCCTCCACATCCTTGATAGTATTTATGATAAATTCAAAATAGGATGGCTCAATATCATGAGGCACAGATGTGTGATTAAGTGTTGAAACACAATATATTTGAAGATTGTTACTTTTTAAAGTATTTCCAATATAGATATTTTGGCTAATGTATTTCTTAACTGATTCACTATATCAATTTCTCTTCGATAATCTCTCGGTCCCATTATAGTGTGTCAAGGATGTGGATTGATGTAAGGGTTACGCTACTCTTGTATAGGTTGAGGAGGCACCATGTTCTACCTAGTGATAGCTTGAACCATAAGATCTACTATTTGTCAAGGGTGAGTAGTAGAGGTGGGATGGTTGTGTAGATAATCAAGTGGTCTAGGTGGAGGTAAAACAAAAAGATTCCTTTGATCTTATATCATCTAGTAGTAATTGAAGGTAATTCAAATTGAGCCATATAGCAAGGATCTAAAAAAAATGGGGCTCACATGATGGAGGACCAATATGTAAAACAAGTTTAGCTCGAGTTGAATCCATGATATGAGTAACATACGTGTGTACTTTTCTACAAATAGTTGGTAATAAACATGCTAAGCAAATTAAGAGGCTTTGTACCATGAAATGAAAGAGGAATTATATCATGATAATCATGGTAATAAGCTATAAATTATGATTGGGTTACTGTTAGAAATGTGAACCCTAGGGTGATCTAGGGTTGGGGTTTTATGAATTTATAATTTTTTTTGCAATAATTTACATTACATGTAAATAAATTGAAACCCTGATATGAAATTAATTTCATTAGCTAGGTTGTCTAAAAAATAAGAAGTATGCAACCCTATTTTATTACACAAATATTTGGATTAATACAAACTAGGGTTTGAAGCAATATTTGAAGCAAGTTGGGTTACCAAATAATTTAACCTTTTAGGGTTTTACAAGTGTACTTCCTGAGTTAAATTAAAGGGCTAAGTTGTCTAAATTAGTTAAATAATATTCAATAATTAACCACTAATTTGTTATAGATTTTGACTTCTTTTAGATTTCTAAAAATAGTAATAAATATGCATAAATAGAGACTTATTTGGAAATCAATTATCACAAAAAATCTAGGTTCTGGATAGGTCTGAGTGTCATCAATAGGGTCCTAGGATCTAATTGCTCACTGGATAGTAGCATCCCACCTAGATAGTAGTGCCATGTTACTCTAGTGTCCTCAAAATGGTGCTAGTGTCCTCTTTGTAGGATTGTTCCCATTTTCTAGGAGTTCCTGTGCCTGTGTTTTTGGGTTCTGATCTTGTGCATACAAAATGTAAAACTTTGTATTGTACATAGAAAATTTGATTTAATGTGCAAACCCTAATCCTTATTACAAGTATGGCATGCGCTGAAAATGTGTGTTTATTAGTGGAATAGGCTATACCTCCTCAACACTCCACTATGAAGAGAGTTGCCTACATACCAATACTTTGAGGAGGGATCAAGCTTGATGTATTTCTCCCACCTAGTGTTTGGTGCAAGTGCAAGTGAATGCTAGAATGGGAGTCGTCTTGAATACCTTGAGTGTGCTTGAACTTGCAAATCTATGAAATATGGGCTTAGGGCAGTTGTAGATGGTAGTATGCAAAAGTATGAAAGAATAGGTATCAAATACCTTAATTTTGATCAATTTATTTATTATTTGGACAGGCTTTTACATCTATTCTCTATCTAGTGAATAGGGGTCAAATAAAATTGTATTTATAAAGAACTGTAGCTTGTGTGGACAGTAAAATATACTTAGGCCAACCTTAGGAGGGGCACATGTTTGAAAAATATCCATTCAAGAGAGTTAGGGCAAGAGACACTGATTCTAAGTTGGGGACATTAGCATCATGTGGCTCTAGTGTCCTTAATATGGCACTAGTGTCCAACTACAGACTGTTGGGCACACTAGGTTAGGATATGGGAAAGTTGTCTTGGGACTATGTTTGAGTTGACTGTAGATGTTTGTGGTCTACACAATGGATGGAAAAGCATGATAAAGGATCTAGAATAGGTTTAGCACTAAGCTAGGCATATATTATCTCAAGCAACACTCTTATCATCCAAATACCTCTTTTAGGTGATTACATTATCTTATAATATTCTTAACTATTTTTTGATAGATAATCACTTTTGGTCAGAGCTAAAATTGAATCTAGGGCATAAAAAGGGGCCTAGTACCTAGAAAATAAGAAACCAAGAAGCTCAGGTAGGATCAAGCCATAACCTAAAATGAAACATAGTTGTAAACCTATGTCATAGGACTAAATCAACAAGCAAAAACTGAACCACATAACCCACCAACCTAAAAGAATCTAAACACAATGCAAAATAGAGCCTATTGACAAAGAGCTAATGGAAGAAAAAACACAATGACAACTCACCTACTAAATGGAGAAACTTCTAGCTACAAAACTCTCATCCTCAAACCATAAGAGTTCTCCTTCCCCTACTAAAAAGAAAGGCTTTCATTGTCCACTATGTGCCACCATCAATGAATCTTAGAGCATCTAGCTATAAATTATTTACCTCTATATTCATACCTCTTTTATTGTTTTTCTTACCAGAATTTGGTTTTGAAATCAAAAAGTTTTTTTTAAACAAGAGATATCACCTTTCTAGATCTGAAAAGTTCTTCTTCCTCCTCCTAAAAGGAGGCTTCAAACTCTTCCTAACCACCTACCTGCAAAGGGCATGCTTCTTCTGAAGGTAGAAAGTCTTATCAATGAAGTTGTTGACCATTTTTTACCACAAGTCAAAATGGGTTAACCCCCTATAGTCAAAAACATGATATAGGGGCATAGTATAATGTCATAGGGTGTGTTATAGTTCATTTGATGTCATTTAATGTCTTACTAGACTTGGTCATGGTCTAACTTAGGCTTTGTGTCATTTAATGTCATTTAGAGGTCATAAATGGGTCATTTATGATGTTGGTACAATTTTCAAGGTGTCCATGCATTCCAAACATCCTTCCAACATCCAATGTGTCATAATCCTTATAAGGAATGCCAGGACTAATTGAAACTTGCAGGTTCCTAACTAAAAATCAAGAAAGTGAGTTCAAAATAAGGATTTTCAAAGGTGTACAACCTGTGAGAGAGAGTGGCATATGGGAGAATATTGTGGGATGGATCTTCTACTTCCTCAAACTCATTTCCATGCCTTACATGCTTTGGAAGTGCTAAAAATGGCATAAAACCATTATACTCCTTCATCGCCCTTCTAGATATACAAAATGAGTTAGCATGTTTCTTCTTAGTATGACCAATAGTAGAAGTTCCAATTCAAATGCCTTTGGGGGTGATAGTACACTCAGTTAGCATCCATTTCATGTTTGGAGTTCAAGGAATAGTGGCTTATACCTTATGAACCATCTTTAAAATTTTGACCTATAGGTTTTGCTCTTGTTTGAGCTAGTCCATACAACTCAGTTGGTGAATTTGCTTCCAAAGGATGTTGAATCCATTATCTCATTTTTCCCATGCTTGGTTTCATGTTTGAAGATGATTTCATGAGCTACTCAGCTTAGATTGCAAGAAGGTGTTGCTAGTGAGGTTACAGTCAAGTTTCACTACTTATAGAATGTTTCTTTCTCTACAAGGGTTTCAAATGAGTGTGATATGATGTATTTCATGTAATGACAACCTCCTTCCTTCCAATCTTACCATCTAAGATCAACACCATAAAGAACACAATCATATGGAGTACACAATCAACTTTTTTCTTATTTCCAACTATAATCATGATGTATGAAGGTTTTCATAATGCTCATGGAGGTGTGATAAAGAGTCCAATAGGTGTTGGATATATCCTTAAAACATGATGAATCAAGATAAACCATTCCAAGTGACACATGATTGACTGTGATCACTATTTCCCATATATGCATAGTCATACGCTGTTAGCATGCACCTACAGGTGCCTAAAAGGAGATTGATCATGAGAAGGAGAAGAATTCAATCTAGTTTGAGTCCCCATGAGGTAGAGAAGTTTCATTTTAAGACCTCATGGAGGTCAAGAGTTATTAAGAGCAACATACATTTTATTCACATCATACATTCTACCATCTCTACCTTATTTTCTACTATATATGCATATGCAGGCTCTCACAAAGACTTGAGGTGGTTGTATAGAGGTGTTCTAACATTTGAGGTCTCTATTAGGTTAGAAGAAGATGGAAATATCTTAAGAATCAAGTATGAGATCAAATATCATGCATACTACCTAAACTCACACCCACTACTTGTATACCTGCAAATGAACACCTACATGTGGTTTACATAGAGTCATGAAGGAGTTACAAGGAGAGTCTTGACATGTTTTGAAGTTTTCTTAAAGTTTGTGGATGTTAGAAAGGCCATGGAAACATGTTTGAATCAATATAATAGCAATCATAAGTTAAGAGGTTATTTCAAAGTTGAATGACTGTGTTTAGGAATAATTTCCCTAAAACATAAAAATAAAACACTCAATACTTTTGGGGTTAACCTATGATGATGTCACATAAGGTTTTGATTAATCCAAATATTTCTATCTTATAGCCTCCACATGGTGGAAGAGAATTTAAAAAGAAAGAGGGTGTGTGACTAGAGGAGAATAGCATTTGAGGGCCTCCAAGATTCACTTTTGCTCACTGGGATCATTCAGTGTATTCTATAGGATTAGAACTTCTAAAATGCCCTTACACTCTAAGAAAGAATGTAAAAGCCTATCATCATGACAAGTGATTATAAGTAGTTAAATATCTCAGTTGTGGTTCAAATAGAATAAATGGAGGTTTAAGTACTATGTTTTGGCCCATAGATGAACCTACAGGTGTCTTGCCCTCATATTATATACCTACAGTCTAACTGTAGATGCTCACCAAATTCATAAGGCAACTTGGAAGACACTAGGCCTACAAGCATGACCAATCTACCATGAGAAGTTTATTAAAGACTTAAAAAAGGATCTAAAGGACATGTATCAATGATTTCAAGGTGGATTCCCACCTATAAGACCCTACTTGTTCCAACATAGTCAACTGTAGTTTATTGTAGGCAACAGTGAGCTAGGAAATAGTGTTTTTGAGGTTGGCATAGCTTGACCTTGAGGTAAATGAATCTAAGTGACTATTAAATGACCTTAATAAATCTAATGAGTTATATAGGCATTTTTTTCAAGGTTTAATCATACACTACCACCCACAGGTGTCCCTCCCAAATAAGAAAACACAATCCATGACCAGTCAAAGTGGATAGGCATACAATGAGGAAGGTTGGCAAGGTTGTAAGAAGTCTACATGCCTAAAAGTTTATTGACCATTATAATAAACTTTTGAAACCCTAATATATTATAAATAATGTAGATAAGGGCTATAACAAGGCAAACCACAATCTATATTCAAGACCTGCATACAGTCAATAGTTCTACATGTTTGTCTTAGGTTTTTAAAGAGTTAGAGGTGTTAAAGATAAAACCAAGCCTTGAAATTCATCATATAATGTCTCCATAACTTGGAGAAGCTTCTCTAAAATCCACCTTACCTGAGGAAATAGGGTCAATGCCCTCTATTTTATCTCAGACAGAGGGCACTTTCCTAGGATGCAAACTTGTAGGTTTTGTAGAAACAAGATGATAAAGAGAGCTAAAGGTTGGTTGAATCTTGCAATGATGTGTGGAGAGTTGTGTCACATCTAGAATAACATTAGAAACCATTCAAAGGTGAATGAAACATTCCAGAATGGTCGAAAACTTTGAGGATGCATATAGTCCTATTAGGCATGGTGTTAAGGTGTGGAGCCTAAAAGCTTCACATATGAGCGCATTACCAAAGTTACAGGTTTACACAGTCATCGGCGTCGGTCAGGAGTGACGGACGTTGGTCAGGTGCAGTTGAAGAGATGCCAGCATCGACAAAGGATCGGTCGACGTCGATCACAGGCAAGCAGGCAGGAATCGGCGTCGGTTACCTGTGAGTCCAGAATGTTATTTCTGAGGACAGAACCGAGTGTTTGCATGATGAGTTTAAGTCTTAGTCTTAAGTTCATGTTTCTATTATTATTAAGATTTTTTTTAGAGCCCTTGCTCAAGAGGCTTAACTGTTGGTTGTAAGTGCATGCTCAAGTCTCCTAATTCTATATGTAGAATTAGATCTTCTTAGCTTAGTGTGGTTGTAGTAGTTCATTGTGTGTGAATGTTGAAGAATAGTACAGAGTTGTATCAATCCAGGTTGTTGGAGTTGATTTTACTTGAGAGAGAGAGAGCTCTTGAGGGATAGAGATCTAGAGAGAGATCTTGTGCATCTGAGAGAGGTGTGGAAGAAAGAAGTTTCTTCAATTGTATTCCTTCTGTAAAGAGTTTAATACAAGTTTTCAGGGTGGTTTCTTGTATCTCTTGTTCTTTGCTATTATCTGATTCTAGTTACTTATCTATCTGATTTAATTTCATGGTTTATTGCTTTCATAAGTGTAATCATATTGTTGGTTGATCCCCAACAAGTGGTATCATAGCTAAGGTTGCAGGAAGCGGTTTTGTGTTTGGTTACAGATCACTCTCAGGGGTTTCTGATTGAGTGGGAGTAGAGCAATGGCAGATCAAAGTAAGCTAAGAATGGAGGAGTTGAAAAGCACAGATGGTCACTTACGGTCTTATGGAAAGAAAGAGCAGGGAAAAGAATATTGTTGGTTGGTAGCAAATCAGCATGAAGGAATTGAAGATGCAGATGTTGCAAGTGTTGTTTCACAGGATGCTCTGGGAGGTCTCTTGGATAAAGTTGAATCTTGGATAATAGATTTTGTTGCCTCTTTCCATGCAGCCCCAAGGAGAGGAGCTGGTGAGCCTTGCCAAAGAATTGGCAAAGGGGAAGTGAAGCTGAAATTGCAGGCAGCCAACACATGGGTGTTGAAAGAGGTCATGTAGGTCCCAGGCTTGGAGATGTGGCTAATTCCTTTAGGGAAGTTGGGTGATGAGAGATGCACAAGAACTCTCACAGTGAATGCACTTGAATTAGCTGGTGGTAAGAAAGCAGGTACTCTTTATCTTCTTGCTTATATTACTGATTCTTCTTCTGTTGCGGAGATGTGGCTTTGTAGGCTTGGTCACATGAGCAGGAAGGAGATGCATGTTCTTAAGAGGAAGTCAGATGTCTTTGACAGGGTTAAGAACTGGAAAGCCTTGGTGTTCTTGGAGGAGATGGTGGATAAAGACCAATGGATGGGGCTGGATACTTCTGAGCAGGGCAGTTTGGACATGGGTTCTGATTCAAAGGAGCTTGCAGGTAAAAAGTCATCACTCACAAGTGAACACAGGTACCGACATCGATCATGGAGAATTGACGTCGAACAGACAGGTGCCGATGTCGATCATGTGCAGATCAAAGCCGGTGACATCGGTCAGGAGGACCGACGTTGGTAATAGGTAAGACCGATGTCGGTCAGGAGGACCGACATCGGCAATAGGAGACATCGACATCGGTAGTGTTGGTAGTCAAGACAGGTGCATGGAACCGACGTCGATCAGATGCAGACTGTGTGGTGACTGAGGTCAGTCACTGTAACAGATTTTGGGCAGACAAGCTGTTAAGGAGTCTCAAACGCCCATATGGAGGATTGAAGGTGGTAAGTAAGCTTCAAATTCATTGTTCCTCTTCTTTATACTAGTTGCTGACTGTAGAGCAGGAAGGATCCAAAAAATAGTGGGAGCGTGGCAGGAATATGATGCAGAACCAAATGAGAGATTTGGTAGGGTTGCCAGCCTTAAGAAAGCACAGAGATGAATGGATTCCTTAGTTGAAGAATAGAGAGAACGAACACGTGAGACAGAAGACTAGGTCATATGGTCTTGAGGAAGCTGCAGGACAGTGGTACAGGTTTGACAGGTGGAGGATAAAGCATGGCTTTAGTCAATGTTAGGGTAACTACTGTTGTTTGTCTTACCAGGTGGATGATGATTGCAACATTACCCTGTTACTGTATGTGGATGGTATGCTCGCTAGCAGGTTTGTACATACAGGGTTTTGCTGAGCTAAGGGTAAGATTAGTTCAGTGGCATGTCATGAGGATTTTGGAGCAGCAAAATTCTTTGACATGGGAGACATGGAAGATCACAGGTTGATTTTGTCTCCAGTGGGAGCTGATGTGAATCAGGTGTTGGTGAGGTTCAGGATGTAGAACCGGAGCACACTAAGGGCTGGACAGTTCAGTGTCTGAAATCACATGAGGTCTAGTATAGACCTGAGTTTTCTCAAGCAGTGGGAGCTGTCAGAGAGTTAGGAGCCAATTCAGAGAAGTGGGTTCTCAGGGATTTGAGAGGGACCTGCAGCAGGGATTCATGCTACGCAGGGTCAGGACTTCACTACATGGGTTTATAGGTTCGAATGTGGTAGGGTACTTGGATGATAGGAGGTGCACCACAGGTTGTGTGGTGGGTTGTCTTCAGGATTCATCTTGAAGAGGGATACAAGCTAGGAAATAGATTAAACAGAGTACAGGTATAGGTACAGTGCAGCTGTTTATCTCCAAGTAGGAGATTGTTAGGTTGTGGAGCTAAAAGCTTCACTGATGTAAATAGAGGAGGAGGTTTTAGGAAGGTTGCTGAGTGTTACAATCATCGGCATCAGTCAGGCCAACTGACGTCGACAGGGTACAGACAAGAAGCAATCGATGTTGGTCATGGATCGGCCGGCATCGGCACCCCCCAAGCAGACAGGGACCAACGTCAGTCACCTATGCGATTCGAGCTGCGAGTATTATGGGTAGTTAGTTAATGAACCAAGTGTTTGCATGTCAAGAGCCAATTTAGACTAAAAGCTGTGGATCTAATTATTGTAATTGGATGTCTAATTATTGTTTGCATGAGATCTATTTAAGAGACTCATTGGTTGTATTGTAAAGTGTTCTAGTTTGAGTTGAGTAAAGTTTGCTTCTTCTGTGTGTGAGGTGAGCAAGGGTGTTCCTCCTAGTTCCACAGCAGTACCAAGGTGGGTGCTGGTTTTGGAGAGTCAGCAGGATTCTTCAGGGGGTGTAGGATCTTGGTCAGCAGGTGTGCATGGCTACTTTAGGAGATCTACATGGTAAGTAAGATCATTAATCTGTAGGTGTATGTGTGTGCATGATCCAAGTTTGCAGGTGTGCAGAACCAGATTGATTTGCAGGTGTGCAAGATCAGGGAGGACAGCAACACAACAAGGAGCAGTATCAGGCAAAATCTACTTGGAGTACAGTGTGTACTCAAAAAGAGAGCAAAGAGGAAGGCAAGGAAGATCCTTCCATAAATAAGATCAGATTGAGTTGCAAGTTGTTACAGGTTCAGGGGAGATCTACTTGAAGTACGCTTGTGTACTTGGAGTGCGTGGAGCACTTGTGGAGTGTGTGGAGCACAGGGGTACTGGCAATAGTAGATACTAATTGGTTGGAGGTGAACACCAACTCTGTGTTTGAGTTGTGTGTTGGGACCTAAGATAAAGAGCTTTGAGGGAAGATTTACCGTTTATGCCCTAGAAGTGTGGGAGCCCTAGAGGTGTGTAAGGAAGAATAACTGTGGCAATCTTCTTTATTGTATTTCTTTTTGGAAGAGTTTTAATACAAGTTGTGTATTGTCTCTCATATTCTGTGTTATTTCTGAATTCTAGTTACTTGTTGATTCTGGTTTAATTCCGCATATTAAGTTGCTTGTATTTGGTAATCAATTGTGTGCTTCCGTTATTTTCCCAACAAGTGGAAATAGGGTCAATGCCCTCTATTTTATCTCAGACAGAGGGCACTTTCCTAGGATGCAAACTTGTAGGTTTTGTAGAAACAAGATGATAAAGAGAGCTAAAGGTTGGTTGAATCTTGTAAGGATGTGTGGAGAGTTGTGTCACATCCAGAATAACATTAGAAACCATTCAAAGGTGAATGAAACATTCCAGAATGGTCTAAAACTTTGAGGATGCATATAGTCCTATTAGGCCTGGTTTAGGCCTAAAACCCAAGTTGGGGGTCAATATCACTTCTAGCATTATATGGGCATCATAACCTATTGAAACATGTTTTTAGGGAGTCATAAGGTATGTTTGGACTGATGGAATGTAAGGGAAATCACTAGGAAGCCATATCTTGGCTCAAATCACATTAAGCTTGTAGGGAATGAAGAGAAGAGCTCAAATAGGCAACTTTAAATGTTTGCACCTATTTGGATACTTTGCATGGGAGCTCAAGGAGATTTGAAAAGTTTAAGAGGGTCCCGAGTAAGAATTTTGTGAGGTTGGTTCATCTTTATAATTTCAAGACTTCATGAATAATCGTTAGAGGGCAAAATGGCCTAAAATTATTGGGAAACAACGTGGTGGGATATAGTCGAAGAAAATGAAGATTTATATGACCAAGATGAAATTTATAAACCAATCATTGAGGAAAATAAGGAAGAAGAAGAAGAATAAAATGAATACAAATTTCATCTTGATGACTTAGATGAATTAGTTGATGATTTAGAAGCTGAATGTCTTATTTTTATGCAGAGACCCTGGACTCCCTCAAGTGAAGGAAGCTCTAGAAATAATCATAAAAGAGGAAGAAGTACATGTAGACCTCTTGAATCAGAATAGAAAGGTATAAAGAATTATTTAGGAAGAGGTCAACAACTTTCACATTTCAGTAGACCTCCTACAATTCATCCTCCAAGCCCAGAACCATTAACATTTTCAATGGATAAAATATAAATTTGGTTTCTTACTTCCTAATGAAGCAGTAATAGTTAGAACTACACCTAAATGGGATGAGGATGTCCTTAGTCATGAATATCCCTATACAGAAGAAGTAAGAGAATAAGAAATCTATGAAGCAAAATTTGAAGCCACTTACTAGGAACCTATGTAATATAAGATGTGATGGGAAGAAGAATTTGATTGGGAAGAAAGGCTTCACCCTACCAAAAGAAGCCCATAATGTTCTAATCTAGCTAAATATAAATTGGTGTGTTTTACAACTCTAGTACCATCAGAACCAAAGCTTGCATATATAGTTCAACTGAAAAATGATAGGTATACATAATTCATTTTTGTTCAGATAAATGATAAACAAGTTAATGCACAAGTAGATACCAGTGCTTCATTTTCATTTTGTAAAACAACTATTTTAAATAAATTGAAAGAATTGGATGAGCAACATAGTTACAAATCCTTATATATTAAAGGAAATGAGTTTATTTACAATAAGGATAAACATCAAGAACCCATGGACATACAGGGAAGGATTTTTTATTGTGACTTTTTTGCTTATGATAAATTACCGATAGACTGTTTGTTAGGAGGAGCCTTCATGATAGATATTCTCCATATGGAAGTCATCCTAAGAGTGTTATATTTACTATTAATGGGGAAATAATTAGAGCTCCGAGATTAGACTATGATACAAAATAATATCCCAGTAACACAACCCTTAGCCAAGCACCACACAATCCTGTCCTAGATGAAAATGAAAAATTATGACAAAAAATAAAAGAATATATATGTTCCAATGATCCTCAAAAAATTTGGAACAAATATATGCCTACCATGGAAATTAACCTAGAGAGGGAAAACAAATGAAGATAGGAAAGAAGATTCTTATCCCTGCACAAGACTATCAAGATATGGGGAAAACTATCAAAGAATTAATTGATGCTGATTTGATTGAACCTAGTACATCTCCCTATTGTTGCTATGCCTTTATGGTCAATAAACATTCAAGACAGAAGAGGGGAAAAAAGAGAATGGTAATCAATTATAAACAATTACTCTTCCATATCCTTATCCTCATCCTATCCTTGATAAGTCTTATTTAATTTAAAAAGTTGTAAGTTGTAAATATTTTTCTCAGTTTAATTGTAAATCAGGTTTTTATAAAAGTAGAATAAAAGAGGAATTTCATCCAAAGACAACATTTAGTTATCCATTTGGCCATTTCCAGTAAAAGGTGATGCCTTTTGGTTTAATGAATGCACCTGCTTATTTCCAGAGCTTCATGGACAAGATTTTTACATGTATGACAAACTTTCTCTATGTATATATAGATGACATACTAAATTTTAGTTAGTCATTAGAAGACCACTTACAACATTTAAGGAAATTATATGACATTGTTGTGATTGCTGGTATTGTACTCTCCAAGATAAAATACAACTCTATCAAATAGATTGTAAATTTCTTGGTATGGAAGTCAATAATAATAAACTTAAGGGTCAAATCCATATCAAGGATAAAATCCTATAATTCCTTGATAACCTAGATAAGAAGTAATTGCAAGCATTTTTTGGAATTCTCAATTATGTAAATAGTTTTTATGCAGATAGTGGGATAGATAAACATTGTTTGCAAGAATTGCTAACATAAAATAGAAAGTACAATTGGACTAAAGAACATAATAGAGTAGTCCATACTATTAAAAATAAAATAGCTAATCTTCCAGAACTCCATGTTCCTCAAACAAAAGACTATGTGTTGTATACAAATACTTCATATATAGCTGGGGAGGAATCCTTTATTATATAGAAAATGGGAAAGAATATGTCTGTGAATATGTGAGTGGAGTATTTTCAAAGGATGTGAAAAAATGGATATCCTCTGATAAGGAGATATATGTAGTTAAAAAATGTCTCGAGAAATTTGCATTAAAATTGATGCATGTGCCACACTTTGTTATTAAAACTAATTGTACCATATTTATAACCTTCAAAGAGAAAGATCATGGTAGAAAGGATGGTCGAGGTAAATATGTTCGATGGAAATATTATTTCAATCATTTCAATTATACTTCTCAACACATTTATGTTCAAGAACATATAGTTGTAGATTGGCTAAGCAGGAATCCTTCTTTATCTTACATGGATCGACCACAAGGTCCTCAAAGACCTCAATTTACCATTGAAAAATTAAGTGTACAAGGCCTAACTTCCGGTGGAGCATGAAAATTGAAGAAAAATGAATGACCATTTAATTAAGTTCATGATATTATGTGGACCTCCTATATTGCAAACATATAGATCACATCAACCAAGAAGATTTAATACATCCATTGTTATTAATATAAGATTGACATGATATTTTGAAATGCAAATGTGTATGAATTCCCATAGTACTCTTTGTACTCCTTTCTAGAAATTACGATTCTTTTTCTGAATCACATGTAAATTTAGGCTTATCATTACAGAAGATATCATACACCATGATAAAATATTCCTATTTGAAGGATAAGGGTCAAATCAATGGGACTTTGAAAGTTTATTCTCAGCTAAAGATGATAGGAGATTGAAATTTGGCCCTCAATGTCTCTATCTTATCTCCTCCTCCTCATCATCTTCTTAATGTGCATCTACTTTATTAATGTGCCTTACTTTATGTCAATATATTGTACATTATTCTAGAATAGTCGATTGCTTCACTACTATAAAGCTAAAGATGTGATAGATAATGTCGGAAAAATATTTTGATAATCCTCACTCCTTATGCTAGAAATAAATGGTTTTAAAAGCGTGGTGGGAATTAAAAAATAGAGAGTCTTAGTAATCTTGTCTTAGTAGAGTCTGAAGAAAAGTATGTTATTCACCAGGATCTTGTGAATCAAAATTTCTTCTAAAAGTATTTATAAATCCATTATATTATTGTTATTCTAATAATATTGAAGTCATAGCCATTCAACCATCAACCTCTACCATTGTTTTCTTTATAAATAGACCAAGTTCCTGATGAAGCCTATCCCTATGGTATCAGATCCATACAAGTCTAAAAGCACTCCAAAGAGGATCCAACCTTATATAGAATTCTTAATCCATTTTATAAGCATATAATTTGTCTATTTCTTTGTAGTTTTATGATTCCTATTTAAAGAGCATAAAATCCATTATATCTAAAGTTTGAAAGGTGTTATTCTACTCAATAGTTTTAGATACCCAGACACTCTCACAGTCCTAGTAAATTATTGTTGAAAAATGGTAGAATTTTCTCTTGCTACAGATGGACAAGGAATCAAGATCCTTAATGAGGTAGAAGCTGAAGGATACTTTAGTCTAGGCTCTTAGAACCCTGGTGAAGAGGTGTTTGAAGCTAAATTTTTTGAAGTACCGAAGATTGATGTTACTGAAGATAATATTCTAGGTACTCTTGAGAATTTTAAGCCTATAGATGTTAAGCCATCTAGTGTTTATAAAAGGTCTCAGATAGATTTTAAAGGGAAAAGTCTAGTGAGTAAAGTTCTATATAAAATAACCTATAAGTCAATTATTAATCCTTGTGTAATCAATTTTGAAATTGCCTTAGAATATAAGCTAAAAAAGAATTATCAAACAAACTTGATTCCTGTTCATCCCAGTTCAGAAATAAAATATATCAGGAATCATGAGGATGTTCAGTTTGTTCATTTTGGCTTAATGAGAGTCTATATTAAACCCTTTTTTCTAGTCAATATTAAACCTATCCATTATGTTTCTATTTGTGATAGATGCCAGACAAATTTCTCCCATGTTTTTCAGGTATCCAATCTCTCACAGCTGAATGATGGGCATGTTTGTTATTAGTTCTATCCAAATCTATCAGTAAGTGCTAGAGATAAGGGTTGTATAGAAGTAAAAGCCAAAATTTTAGACTATTGGGGTTTGTTTTCATCTATCTATGGTCTTGATATGTTTGGTCCATTCCAATATGCTAGTCTTAATATCCAAGCCTTATATTTTATGACAAATACAAGGCACCTTACAATTATAGAAAGTCTTCCATATGCCCACAAACTCAGTGGTATAGTTCAATTATAGAAGGGTATATCAAATTTTATTCATGTACCTACAGAATGGAAACTTGACTAGTTGACATATGCCATGCCCAAGGATAAATATGAAAAAAAATCTATTTGGTATGTTGAAATAAATAAAAACCATATTTTGCCTAGAAGTCTTTCCTACAATATTTCTTCCAAGCATCAAGAGTCTTCTAGAAATTATTTTTCTAGCTAGTCTAGTAGAAGTATTAGAAAAGAAAATCTAGTGGTTGAGATAGAAGATGAACAAATAAATCAAGGCGATGAAAAGTTTTTGTCTTTATCTATGCCTGCCTTGCCAAGAGATTAAACTCTTGAATTTTACCAGGAAGATGCTTTAACATTTTATAAAGGTGGAAGATGGCCTCTACTAAAAGGATATTATAAATCTAATGAAAGAAAAGTATATTAATTTTCTTATGATTTTCAACCAAGCAAAGCTAAAGACAAGGAGCCATCGAATGAATTTAAGCATAGAAATTATATAGCCATATTTAATTCTCATTTCCAAGAGAATTTTGATGATCTATGTCAGGATATTTAAGGAATTAGATCATCTATGGACATTGTTCATAATGTCAATAATTCAATGACCTCTATTAAAAAATTTGTTCAAGTAGTATATGATCATGTAGATAAGTGTTTAAACACTATACATTCTTCTACTGATAAGATTGATTCCATTCAAGGATTTGTAACTACTATGTCAAGAGTTATATATAACATTGGTAGTCAATTTGACCAGCTTCTCCAAAGTATTTCCTGGTTAGAAATAAAAGAAAAAGGAAACAAAATAAACCATTGGACTTACCCTCAACCTCTAAAAGTAAATTATAGAGATTAGACTTTGGTCTTAGGTTACATGTTGCTTTGGCTGAAAAACACCAAACTAAAACTAGTAAGTCTATAGAAAAGAAAGATGACCAGTTTAAATCCCTTATGCAAAGAGGTTATATTCCAATCTAGCCATGGTACTTAGATATTGATGATCTTCTAGATCCTTACCATGAAATTTATAGTTGGTGTAATTATTTTGAATCTATAGCCACTGCTATAGGAATGGAAGAAACTATTGCTATTGGTCTCACTACAAAGTATTTTTTTGGTATTATTGCAACTTGGGGGGATCATTTGGGAGAAACATTGCAAAATACTCAGGTATTTATGCAACCTAAACCAATGAAAGATTTGTATGGTTTATTAATTGGTGAATGTGTTCCTCCTCGGTCCAACAAGCACATGGAAGAAGCTAAATGGCTCATGAGGATGAAGCTCTATGATTTATCACAATTTGAAGATTATGCCAAATAATTTAAAAAACTTGCCTATTCTTCCAATGTTGCCTAGTCTGATGCTGTAAAAATGCATTTTTTAAATTCTTTACCATATAATGTTGTTGATAAGGTGTTTTCTTACTTACAACTTAAAAATCTTTCTATTGATAATTATGCTATGGTTGACATAATAGAATTTGCCTAAAGCCAAGTTTTGGCTCTTATTTCTGATACAAAAGCTATTACTAAGCTTGACAAACATCAAGCCAACCACCTCACCCCTAAATTTCTTAAAATTATTCCATATAGTTGTAATCAGTATGTACATAAGCCCAAAATTAGTTTAAATGCAAATGCCTCACTTTTCATAAATAATCCTCCCCATCAACTTGAGTGTTGCTCTATTTATATGGATAGGGAGGAAATTGGCTTTCTTTAATTATTTTTGGTGTTTTTAAGGTTATAGGGAGATTAAAAGGATGAAAGTCACATTGGGAGGAGGATTGGGAGTTGAGCTAACCCCTCATGCCCATTTCTTGCATCATAAGATCTCCTAAGTGCTTCTACAAGTACTCCCACTTTAGATAGTCAAAACTGCCATAGTGAACAAGCTAGTGGGAGAGTGAAAAATCTAAGTGGATGGACTTTTAAGTTATACCTAATGAATATATGGATATGAAATGTCTTTACATGTGTCATTAACTACTATTTATGGATTTTCATGGAAAATAGAATCCAACTTTGAGGCCAAGTGTGAGGGGTGAGTGAAAGAAGAGTCATTTGGACTGTAAGTAGTGATAATTCATGTGCAAAAGAATCATAATGATTAGGAGAAATTATAGTGCATATTAGATCATGTATACAACCCCTTAATCTCACTTAAATCATCACATCTATCCCTAGTCAGTTATGGGATGTTCTAAAAAGGCCAAATGACGAAGGCAATTTTCTGAGTAAGTAGGAGTCATATGCCACATTTCAAGAGTTTCATGACTTTGAGGGACATTTATCCTAGGAGACCTTGCATGGTATATTCCTAATTTATTATCCTAAATTTTTAACTCCTCCTCTTAGTTTTACAAGTGTTCTTATGACTCTTGGACTTCATTCTCTTCTCCTCTCTCTCCAATTCTATAAGTTGAAGCCATTTTGGCTCTTGTAAACTAATACCACACCATGTATGGTGAAGCCCTGCTAGAATGACATTATATTTTTCATTTGAAAAATTAATTTAAGTCTGGTTTTGAGTTCATGAATAATTTTCTAAGTGTGCAAAGTGATGTATGGTGATGCAAAGTGATAATCTTCTATCCTTTCTTCTCCTTATGCTCTCATGTTTATGCAAGGGTTACTTTTCTAACAGGTCATATAGAGTGTATTAGGATCCTTTCAAGTGTACAACTATTCATGGAGTGTGAAATCTACCCTCTGGTTCCTTTACTATGTGTTGCTTCATGGATCACCTCTATATTGAAACATTGATGTTAAAATCTTCTAGGACTTAGAAGTTAGTTTGTATGCCTTGTTTCTTAGTGAAAGAAGTATTATGGTCATGTGGAAATAATATTGGTGTATCACCCCATTATATTATTTTCAATTCATGAAAATTTATAACGCTTTTCCCAACAAGCAACTAGTTAACTCGGTGATAAGTATTTTAAGATACATTCAGGGAGCTAGCCCTTAAACCTAGAGGTCTACTTCTACCTATAGGTAAACCCACATACATAGAAGTATTCCCATGTTTACCAAATATGGAAGAGGCTTGAACACCCTCTTATAGGGTGCAAGATTTGGTGACAATAGTTTTGGCACACATGGTGGGACCCATTATCTTCAAGATAACTTGTCAAGGTGAATGTTGGTCTTGACAACATCAACTCCAAATTGGTGTGTTACTCAGCATTTGGTTACTCCATTAAAGGTAAAATCTGGTTCAAGGCCATTGTTTTTTCATAAATTTTCTCTCATACTTCATGGTCCTTACTAGGTCATCATCTAGTAGAGTGTTCAATCCTATCAGTCCACCTATTTAGCCTAAACTTCCTCTTGAATTTCAATACCCTCATCCTAATTTTCCCTTTGAAGACCAAGAATATTTTACTAGCCAAACAATTGAAGAGGTGGAAGAAATTAAAGATCTTGAAGAAAACATGGATAAGCCTCATGCCTTTCTGCCTTTAATACAAAAAATCTAAACCATCTTCAAACATATCATTCCATTCCCCCTAATGCAACAAAAAGTGTGCCCATATTTAATGGTGAGAGTCATGTTACACCAAGTGAACACATTAGGGATATCTCCATTTTTTATAGTTTCCACAATGTCACTCAAGAAAACATTGCCATTAAACTCCTTGCCATGTCCCTTAGAGGGAAAGTTCTTGATTGGTATAGGAATTTTCTCAGTGGATGCATCACATCATGGGATGATTTTGGAGTGTTGTTGACTTATAGATTTGAATATGAAAGTGACCATACATCTCTCATACATTAGCTTAATGTGATAAAAAAGGCTCCAAGGAAACAATTCATGATTTCAATAAGAGGTTTCAAAAGACTTGGTATAAATTGACTCCTCCCATAAGATCACCTGCTATATTTGTGTTCCCTGCCTACTTGAGAGACATTGGTATTGATATTGCTATCATGCTTCAATACATGGGTGGTTTCACTCTTCTTGAATCATTTGAACTTGTCATCAAAGTTAAAAATGGTCTCATTCAAGTGGGAAGGTTACCTCCTAAAGTGTATATGCCTCTGCTACCCAATATTTTTGATAATACTCCAAGCATTGCCCAAGTTACTAATGCTAACACCAAGCCTAGAGCTACTCATAAGAAGGTGGAATATAATGTTGATTGATAGTCAAGGTCTAAGTTATTTAAGACAAGGTGCCAAGATTTAGAGGCTCAAAATAGGCAAGCCAACATTCAATAAGGTGCCTATCAAAATCCTTATCCATATTAGTAGTATTATGGACAAAAATATGGGATAATAAGAGGTCAAGGTTAGCCTAACTTCAATAGGCCTACCAATGAGTACAATCCCAATTCCACTACCAATGTAAGGGAGATGGTGTTGCTGCATACTAACTTGGGGCAAGGAGAAGATTGGCAACAAGCCCAATTTATGGATGCTAATGAGAATGAGAAGTAAGTGATAGTTATTCAAGGAGGGATTACTCCTCTCCTATCAATTGAAGATGAAGTGATGATGTAAACAAATGAGGATTGGTAACCTCATGGAGATAGCTTCATCAACTTCTTGGTGGAAGATACTTTTGTACTCAATCAGGGACTATTTGTTACAGACAATACAATGGCCAAGAGGAAGGCTCTAGGAGGTGACAATAACATTCATACAAGTTCATCTAATCTCCATTTAAGGTAGCACAACATGGATGCAAGCAAGGCAGATCCAAACACACATACACCTACTCCAAGTCAAAATATGGTAATATCTACTCAAGGTGTCTCAATTACTCAAGATCCAAGCAATGCTTTGCCTCCAAGGACTCAGGATAAGGTGAATACTACTACCCTAAACATAGTGGATTCTTTGAAAAGTGTTAAAACATTAATCTCTTTGTGGGATGTCCTCTATATGCCTAGCTAAAAGGAGCTATTACAAAAGTAACTATCCACTATACCTACTAGTCCTTCACCTTCAAGTCAAAGTCATAATATTTTTGTTCTTGAAAATTCCCCTAATACTATTATTGAACCATCTACTAGGGCTAAGAAACCTCCATCATTCTACCTCACTATCATAGTGGGTGATAAATTGGTGCACAATGACATAGTTGATAGTGGAGTTTCTACTTTAGTCATACCCAAAGTTGTAACTGATAAGTTGGGCCTAGAATTTGAACCTCATAGCAAAGGAGTTCTTCAACTATATGGTACACCTACTAAGACAATAATACTAATAAAAAACTTGAAGTTTTTCATGCATGATTGTCATATTTTTCCTATCCTTCAAGACATAGTTATTGTTGACCTCCTAGCTCACTTTGTAATCTGCCTTTTAAGAGATTTTACAACCAAGATAGTGGATATCTCTTAGCTATTTGATCTTTCTTGGCCTTTAGGATAAGGTATGGAGCCAAGGTGACCATAATAGCTTAGCCTCTTGTAAGGTTTCATACTAAGTCTAACATTAAAATAAGTTCTAACTTGAATTATGTTGTCCATGAGAAGGAGGAATCTAATGTGGATGATGGTGCTTCTAAATTTGAGGGAATTTATGATTTGTTCTTGGATGAGTATGGTGTAGATGCATATGAGTATGATACTTATGCATACTTTGAACAAAATAACCTTGGAGCTTATATCATGCATGAAGAGCCATTTGAGGGAGTTAAGGTAAGTGTCAAACATTCTTCTTCACAAGCTATTGAAGGTAACTACATGATTCATGAGTATGATGATGATAGGTTGAGGAACTTAATTGAGCACCATAGTGGAAAGAATGATGTATTTTTGCCTGATATTGATGAAGTTTCCCTTGATGATGATACTTATGAGGGAGAAGAGGATGACTTATAGTAAAGATACAATGCCATATGTCAAAAATTTGATCAGATAGGTAATGTTACTTCCCCTCCTAAAAGGTCCATATCTGAGACATTTGATAATGATTTTAACAAACAGGACATTGAGTCTCTTACCAAGCATGAAAAAGAGTGTCATATGGTGAAAGAAGAGGACCTATGGCAAAGGTTCAATGCCATATTTAAAGAGTTTGATAATCTTGTCAAGACTCCTTTTTATCCAAGATATTTTCCATCTAATGTCAAGGTTTCTAATGAGAATAAAAATCATGTTGTTGAGTGTTCCATCAAACACAAGGATGAAGGTTATTCTATTGATCAAGAGGCTACAGTCATGAAAGGGTTTGATGAAGCTATTACTTAGGAAGTTGAGAACATGAAGAATGAGGTCAAAATAGTTTTGGATGTGCCTAAGGAATAGTTAAGAGCCCCATATGATGTTGAACTACATCCAGATGCATCATGACATAAAGGGGAAGAGCTTGATACCTTCAAACATCAAGCATATTCTATCCTAGAAGAGAACAAGATTGAGAAGATTGTCATGCACTCTAATCTACAGTTTGGGAAATGCATATTAGATATGATAGAGATCATAGTAGTTGCATCTCCAATTAAGGTTCTTAGAGAGAAAGAAGGATCATCCATGAAGGCTCTAAAAAGCTCACTTGAAAATCTAAGAAGACATCAAGGTGGTAGGCTTCATGACCATACACATATGTAAGTGGTAAATAATGAGCATGATCCTCATACTATGTTGCCTTTATGGAGTGACAAAGATGCAAATGGAATTATCTATTACCTTGGTTGAGTTATGATCAGATGTTTCACCTTGAGAGTGAGGTTTTTTAAATAGTAGATTAGGTGTGTGTATTTTCTTTCAAGTTGTGTTGTGTTCCATAAGTGTTCTAGTTAAACACATGTGTGTCTTATTTTGTGTGCCTCTCCTTTTGTTTGGTGTGTTGTCAAAGGCAAATTATGTGTCAGACTGGTGTATATGTGACTCCATGGTCTAATGGATGGGATTAGGTAATTGGTCATGGCATATCAAGCATACCACCCTTGGGAAATCGCCAAGAATGTTAACCATTTTTTAACATAAGTTAAAATGGGTCAACCCCCTATAGTAAAAAACTTGATATAAGGGCCTAGTATAATGTCATAGGGTGTGTTATAGTTCATTTGATGTCATTTAATGTCTTACTAGCCTTGGTCATGGTCTAACTTAGTCTTTATGTCATTTAGAGGTCATAAATGGGTCATTTATGAAGGTGGTACAGTTTTCAGGTGTGAATGCATTCCAAAATTCCTTCTAATGTCCAATGTGTTATGTTACTTATTGATAATGTTAGGACTAACTAAAACTTGTAGGTTCCTAACTGAAAATTAAGAAAGTAAGTGAAAAATAAGGAGTTTCAAAGGTTGTACAACCTATGAGAGAGAGTGGAATGTGGGATGGATATTCAAATTCCTTATACTCATTTATATTCTTGACATTCTTTGGAAGTGCTAAAAATGGCCTAAAACCATTATACTCCATTGCCCTTCTAGACATGCAAAACCAGTCAATAGGTTTCTCTTTAGTATGACTAGTATAAGAAGTTCTAGGTCAAATGCCTTTAAGGGGTGATATTAAACTTAGTTAGATTCCATTTCATTTTTGGAGTTCAAGGAATGGTAGCTTATACTTTATGAACCATCTTTAACAAGTTGATTGTGTTTTTCTACCTATTGTTTCCCACACCCTAAAGGTTTTGCAATTATTTGAGCTAGTTCATACAACTTAGTTGGTGAATTTGATTTTAGAGGATGTTTTCTCCATTATATCATGTTTCCCATGCTTGGTTTCATGTTTGAATATGATTTCATGAGCTAATTAGTTCAAATTGTAAGAAGGTTTTACTAGTGAGGTTACAGTTAAGTTTCACTACTTGCAAAATGTTTCTTTCTCTACAAGGGTTTCAAATGAGTGTGATATGATGCATTTAATGTATTTAATTTCATTAGAACCTAAGTCCTTCCATTCTTACCCTCCAAGATCAACATCATGAAGAACACAATCATACGGGGTACACAATCAACATTCTGCTTGTTTCCAACTATAGTCATGACATATGAAGGTGTCCATAATGCTCATGGGGGTGTGATAAAGAGTCAAAATAGTGTTGGATATATACTTACAAAAGGATCAACCAAGCTAAACCCATTCAAGTGACACATGATTAACTGTGATGACTATTTCTCATATATGCACAGTCATACACTATTGACATGCACCTACACGTGCCTAAAAGGAGAATGATAAAGAGGAGGAGAATAATTTAATCTAGTTTGATTCCCCATGAGCTAGATAAATTTCATTTGAATACCTCATGGAGGTATAAAGTTAGTAAGAACAACACACATCATATGCACATCCTACATTCTACCATCTCTGCCTTATTTGCTATTGTACATGCATCTCCAGGATCTCATAGAGACTTGAGGTGGTTGTATAGAGGTTTTCTAACATGTTTTGAGGCCTCCATCAAGTTATAAGAAGATGGAAATATCTTGAGAACTAAGTATGAGATCACATATCATGCATACTACCTAAACTCACACCCACTGCCTGTATACCTGCAAATGACCACCTACAAGTGGCTTACACATAGTCATGAAGGAGTTACAAGGAGAGTCTTGACATATTTTGAAGCCTCCTTGAGGTTTTTGGATGTTATAAAGGCCATGATAACATGTTTGAATCAATATAATAGAAGGAAAAAGTTAAGAGGTTATCTTCAAAGTTGAATGACTGTGTTTAAGAACTATTTCCCTAAAACACAAAAACAAAACACTCAGTACTTTTAGGGTTAACCTATGTTGATGTCACATAAGGTTTTGATTAATCCAAATGTTTCTATCTTATATCCTCCAAATAAGGTAAGATCCTTTCAAAAGGAAAAAGGTGTGTGACTAGAGGAGAATAGTGTTTGAAGGCCTCTAATTTGCACTTCTGTTCATTGGGATCATTGTGTGTATTATATAGGATTGAAACTTCCAAAGTGCCCTTACACCCTAAGATAGCAATGCAAAAGCCTATCACTATAACAAGTGATTATCAATAGTTAAATAGCTAATTTGTGGTTTAAATAGAATAAATGGAGGTTGAAGTATTATGTTTTGGCCCATAGATGCACCTATAGGTGTCTAACTCTTAGATTATATACCTATACCCTAACTGTAGATGCTCACCAAATTCATAAGGCAACTTGGAAGACACTAGGTCTAAAAGCATGAAAAATCTACCATGATAAGTTGATTCAAGATTTAAAAAGGTATCTAAAGGCCATGTATTAATTATTTCAATGTGGATTCCCTCCTATTGGACCCTGCTTCTTCCCATGTAATCAACTGTAGTTGACTATAGGCAATAGTGAGCTAGGAAATAGTGTTTTTGAGGTTGGCATAACTTGACCTTGAGGTAAATGAATATAAGTGACTATAAAATGACCTTAATAAATATAAGGATGTCTATAGTCATTTTTTTCAAGGTTCAATCATACACTATCACCTACAGGTGTCCCTGCCAAACAAAAGAACATAGTCAGCACCATGACCAGTCAAAGTGGAGAGGCATGAAATGAGGAAGGTTGGCAAGGTTGTAAGAAGTGTACATGCATAAAAGTGTTTTTACCATGATGCTAAACTTATAGAACCCTCACATAGTATAAACAATGTAGAAAAGGGCTCTAACAAGTCAAACCATAGTCTATATTCAAGACCTACACATAGTCAATAGTTTCACATGTTTGTCTTAGGTTTTTAAAGAATTGGAGGTGTTAAAGATAAAATCAAGACATGAAATTAATCATATAATGTATCCATAACTTGGATAATCTTCTCCAATATCCACCCTACCTAATTAAATTGGGGCAATGCCCTCTATTTTGTCTCAGACAGAGGACACCATCCTAGGATGCAAACTTGCAAGTTTTGAAGAAATAAGATGATAAGGATAGATAAGGGTTAGTTAAATATTTAAATGAGGTATGAAGAGTTGTGTCACATCTAGACCAACATGAGAAACCATTCACAAGTGACTAAAACATGCCAAAATGGTCTAGACCTTCAAGGATGAAGACAAGCCTATTATGTCTGGTTTAGGCCTAAAGCCCAAGTGCGGGTTCAATATAACTTATAGCATTAGATGGGAATCCTAAATTATTGGAACATGTTTTTAGGGAGTCATAAGGTATGTTTTTACTGATGGAATGCAAGGGAAATCACTAGTTAAGCCATTTATTGGCTCAAATCACAATAGCCTTACAAGGAATGAAGAGAAGAGCTTGAATAGGCAACTTTGAATGCTTGCACATACTTGGATACTTTGAATGGGAGCTCAAGGATATTTTAAAATTATAATAGGGTCTTGAGAAATAATTTTGTGAGATTAGTTCATCTGTCCAACATCACAACTTTATGAACAATCCTTAGAAGGCAAAATGGCCTAAAACCATTTAAAACCCTAGATAATGACATGATTGGGAAAAAAAGGATGGAGATGCATCAAAATGGACTAGAATGGATTGAGAGATGATTTGAGCTTATAGAGGACTCTACAGGACTCCTCCCCATAACCTTGAGTGATACCCTACTTGTATAAACAAGGAGGAACTTGGCTTTCTTTGACTATTTTTGGTATTTTATTGATTCTAGGGAAATTCAAAAGATTCAAGTAATATTGGGAGGAGGATTGGACTTGAGATAACCCCTCATGTCCATTTATTTCAACATAAGATACCCTAAGTGATTTTTTAAGTACTCCCACTTCAGCCAGTCAAAACTGCCATAGTGAATAAGCTAGTGGGAAAGTGAAAACTCTAAGTTTATGGCCTTTTAAGGTCTACTTGATGAATCTAAGGATATGGGAGGTCTTGAAATGTGTCATTAACTCATATTTATATGTTTTAATTTAAAAATTAAGCCAAATTCAAGGGAAAGTGTGAGGGGTGAGTGAAAAAAGAGTTATTTGGATTACAGGTAGTGATAACTCATGTGCAGAAGAATCCTAATGATTAGGGGCATCTCCAGTGCACATTGGAGCATGTACACAACCCCTTATTATTAGTGAAATAATCACATCTATCCATAGTTAGTTATGGGACATTTCAAAAGGGCCAAATTATGAAGGCAATTTTTTGAGCAAGTAGAAGGAGTCCTATGCCACATTTCAAGAGTTTCATGACTTTGAGGGACATTTATCCTATGAGACCTTGCATGGTCTATTTATTACTTCATTTTCATGCATGTGTAACTCTTCCTCTCAATTTTACAAGTGTTATTATGACCTTTGGACTTCATTCTCTTCTCTTCTCTCTCTAATTATATAAGTAGAAGCCATTTTAGCTCTTGTAAACTAATACCACACCATGTATGGCAAAGCCCTGTTGGAATGAAATTTTATTTTATCTTTGAAAAATTAATCCAAGTTTGGTTTTGAGTTCATGAAAAATTTTCTAAGTTTTTAAAATGATGTATGTTGATGCAAAGTGATAATCTTCTATCCTTTCTTCTCCTTATCCTCTCATGTTTATGAAAGGGTTCCTATTCTAACATGTCATATAGAGTGTAGTCAAGTGTATTAGGCTCCCTTAAAGTGTAAACCTATTATTGGAGTGTGAAATCTACCCTATGTTTCATTTACCTTGTGTTGCTTCACATATCACATCTATATTGAAACATTGATGTTAAAACCTTCTAGGACTTAGAAGCTAGTTTGTATGCCTTATTTCTTAGTTAAATAAGTATGATGGCCATGTGGAAATCATATTGGTGTATCACCCCCTTATATTAGTTTCAATTCATGAAAATTTCTAACTCTTTTCCCCTCAAACAACTAGTTAACTAAGTGATAAGCATTTCAAGATACATTTAGGGAGCTAGCCCTTAAACCTAGAGGTATACTTCTACCTATAGGTAAACCCACATACCTAGAAGTATTCCCTTATTGCCAAAATCTGGAAGAGGCTTCAACACCCTCTTCTAAGGTGAAATTTTTGGTGATAACAGAAGCTTTGAATCCATTTTTTATAATCTGGAGACAACATGTTCAAGGAAAACAAACCCCCCAAACTCTAGCTCACAATGTACCCATTCTCACTAAAAGGAGTAAGTGACTCATTGGTTATTTCATGGAAACCCTATTGAGATTTGGTGACAAAATTACCCTATAATAAGCCCTTATCATCCAAGGTTTTAACTAAAGAAGGTTCTAAATCAGGATCAAGTGAAGGTACAAACTCTCTCTCCCTTACTAGTGTGGATTCAGTCAAAGAATCATTTCCCTAACCCAAAGAATGGTTACAAGGAACAATGAGTTTCTAAATGTTACTCATTATATCAGAGTTAGGGTAGATAATATTTATCACCCATTTATTCATGAGGGTGGAGACACATACTCCACTAACTTTCCTTGGACATTATACCACTTTGTGACCAACCTAGTTGCATTTGAAGCATTTGAAAGTAAACCCTTCGTAGTTTATAAATTGTGTCCATGAAGTGGAGGAAGTCATGATCTTGACAGAATAATGGAAGGGTTTTGAAAAAATTTCCATAACACAAACCCTTAAAAGTATCTATTGAACAAACATGTTTTGCTCAAATTTGACAAAAACCCCAAACTTTTTAACCAACTACTGAAGTAGCTTAGGATCTCTCATGGCCAAAGGAAGATGTATAATCTAACTAAAGTCAATGCTTTTGAGATCAATATTATATCTAGGTCAAAAAAGGGAGCCTAAGGGCACATAAAAACTCCATGTTTTCTAATAAACTAAGGTCCATTGTCCTACACAAATGTTTGATCCTCAGCTAATTTGAAACTAATCAAGAAGAAACCATTCTAAAGAAAAGAGAAGGAGACTTTTGAAATATTAGGCAAAACTAATTATGACTAAATAGAGAGCTCCTTGCAAGAGGGGTGATTCTTCAAACATCTAGAGATAAGGGCTTTGTATGTAAACTCCTTGTCAATGACAGTTAGATCCTCATCCTTGACCTCTAAAATAAGGGAATCACTAAAGAAAAATAATGGAACATGGCCAAAGAAAGTAATTTCAAACTCAATCTAGATATTTACTTCATCTTATATCCCCACCTTTGGGAGAGCTACAACTACCTTCTTCACCATAAAATTCTTAGTGAGCTCAGGATTTGAAAGAGAATGCCTATTAACCATTTGAGGCATGAGTTGAGGGTTTGAGCAGATGATATTTATTTTATATAAATCCACATAAGAATCAAAGGGTTTAGGGGCATTTTGAAAATATAAAAACACCAACTACTTGCTTTGTGAAACCTTCCCAAGAGACATCATTCCACAGCTAGGATGTAAACCACCATCCACCCTTACGTGTCTCCCTTTTATACTTTCCTTGGAAACACCCTCCATCACTACACCAATAGTTAATACCTCTTAGATGTTATTTAAAAAATGGCTTGCTACTACCCCAAAAGTCATCGTAGATCCCTGGGTCTATTTCCTCTTTTGCTACATCCACCTTCATTATAATCTACTTCACCATCGCCTTCATCATCATCATCACCATTCTACTTCACCATCACATCAGATGAAAAATCTAGATATTTGGTTCAAAAAAATTTAACTATCATTTTACTTAGCCTTGTTTTGAGTATTTGATTGCTTACTTTGTGTTCTTTGTTGTGTAGGTTTTATGTACTCTCTTAAGGTATTTACACTCAATTACATCAATTTTCACTTATCATATTTTTTCACAATCACATCATTTGAACACAGTCTCACGTTTTCACAATTGTTCACAGTAATTGGGGTCATGTGTCATCATTACATACATTCTAATCCTCGTACTTTATCACAACTTTTTGAATATGAGTTTGACTCGGCTCTTTGGTACCACTCGACATAATTTTTCAACATTGCAATGTATTTATTTGTAACACAATGCTAAAATATATGGGTATGTAACCTAATTGCAATCTACCACCTATCATCCTTGCAATTAAGTGCTACAGTATGTGGGAATGTGAATAAACTGCATAGTGCCACATGTCATGTTTAGTTTCACTTGGCACATTTTTGTAAGGGGTTCAAAAGGGATACACAATGTGATTTTATTCATGACTTTTTTGATTTTACAACTTCATTAGAAGACATTACATGTCATCCTAACATTTTTTCAAGAAGAACGTAGACTTTGTATTTAAGTACACAAAGTGAAGGCCATGATTGTGTGATATGGTGCCACGTAGCACAAACATTAAGAAAATGGGATAAGTGACACCTGACTATCAAGTACATAAGACTCTAATGGTGACATCAACTAATGAATGTAAGATCAAAATTGACAGTCATCACCACACATCAAACTACATAAGTCCATAGACATTACAATAATTGGAAGATTTTTTGTAGCATGGGAAAATTGAGCAGAATAGACACACAAAGGTAATTGAAGCTTTGTCCAAGATTATGGTGCTTTATCATAAGGCAAAAGTACATTTAAATCAAATAATCAAGATGGAAAATAAATTAAGGAAGATGGTTTTTGTTATCATAATGGAATGTTTCCCCAATTGAAGATCATGTTTTACATAGAATGGCACAATCATTGCAAGTGATAAGTTCAGGGTGTACCTAAATCAATTGTTAATTTGACCACCCAAACCATTAACTACAGCTAAAGGAAATATTAAGGCCCAACTAAGAAACCACATAGAGAGATTAACACATGGAAAAGTGTTGTTTTGTGACCCACCATTTGATATATTTAAACTTGAACATGATGTTAAGTTGATTGTCAAATTCTTGGTAGAGCAGAAGAAGAAAAAATAGTTAGGAGGTGGTGCCATCTAGTGATCACTAACACAAGGAAAAATTAGATTGTATTGAGGTAGTCCAAGTGGAATGACCCATTGTACTTCTGGATCATGTGCCCACTTCATTTTTTTAATCTATTCTAGGTTTATCTAATACTTGTAAAAAATTGTCATCATGGCCATGAGTGGGATTTGGTCTTTTGACTATGGTTCTAGGGTTTATTAGATCATATTTTGTAAAAAATGTAAAGGGGGATCCTAGGCTCATTGGTTGGATGACTAGTTAGATGGAAAAGAGGAAGAACTTATTATGAAATGCAAAGAGGGAACTTTGAAATTATTTGGAATTTCATGGGCCTTCCTTGGTTTTTTTAAGCTTCCTCAATTATCAACATTGATTTTGTAGATGTTAATTAATTTATGGATTATGGTATGAATTTTTATTATTTCATGTGGATTTAGTAAAGTTGAGTGAATTACTAACTTGACTATTTTTAGGTATTAGTTATGTTAAAATTAATTGTTATATATGAATGTGTTATGCTAACAATTTTTATGTGATGCCTTATTTTATGAAGCAATGTTATAAAGATTATATACACAATGATATTTTCCTTAGACTCCTTGCCATTTTTATTTTAGTATGAGACTCAGTAGAATTATGTAGATATAGGTAAACTCCAGTCATATTTATAAATAATCCATGTAAGCATCACTGCCTTGACAAAGTCTCAAAGCCTTCTTCTTTGCCATACCCTTTCCCTCTTTTTTTATTTTTTAGGATATTTTATTATAGTAATTGTAGTCACTCAAATTTGGTCATGAATACTTGATAATGTTAGTTTTGGTCCACTTTCACTTTAATTTATTGAAGCACTCAATCTATACCTATTTTGCCACCTCAACTATCCTAAGCACCTAGATGGACCTATTACTTTTTAATTTAATGTCTTATTCCTATAGAAATGTTCTAAATTTATAAAAATCCATCTAAACATCTGTATGGACATCCCAAATCCTAAAATTCACATGATTCCTTGTAGGACAAGATCGACTAGTATGGAACAATAATGGCAGTTAGTTTTATCCCCTATGGGTTTACCCTGTCCTTTACCCAAGTAACAACCACTTTTCAAATTTATTACCCCCCTATAGGTTGGTTCATATTTTTATGATAAGTAGCATGACGTTTTCATCTTTTGGATTGTTATGAAGGCACATCTGAATCACCCATTGTATCACTTGGAAATTACTTGGGCAATTTTATGATTGAGGCACACTTACACTATTGCATAGTAATCAAATTTTTTGTATTCTTCCCAAAGTTTATTCTAATAATTTGAAGAAGTCCCTGACTAAGTCAAGAGCCTATTTTATACAAGAAAGAGCAAATAATTATCAAGTATTCAATCCATTTTTAGATGCATGCATGTAGTCAAAGGAGCATAATTGCATAAAACACTCTAAGTTGGAGAATTATGTGAGTTGAATTTCCCTCTTCATAGTATTGAATACATATGAAATAATTTGTCATCGTGGGGGTGATTGGGGTTAGATCAACCTAATATACTCCTTATTTTTTTATTTACAAGTTTCCATCTATTGCAAGCTCTAATAGGGTTTAAACTTTGAAAAAAATATTTTTATGTCAGTCACGTGCATCTAAAGTTCAATTTTCCACATACATGCATGTTTTAGGAAACCACATACGATCATGTCCTAATTTTCCTATTTTATATTAGAGGACAAAATTGACTAGTAAAGGATAATAGTTCCAATAAAAATTATCTCATTTTGGATGCTCCTTTCCCTCACCAATTTCAACCACATATTATGGGTCACTCATAGAATCAATCATTATTGATTAGTTCAAACCACCATTCAGTTTCACACAGTCAAACCAGAGACAACAAACACTAAGTCTTTTGTTTTTTTCATAGTTAGCCTCCTTTTATTTGATCATGATCTGTCAATTTTGATACTTTATTTCCGTTTTTCTTGTTGTAAATTGTTTTACAACATTTTCTATCATTCTAATTAATTTATCTTAATAAATTTTAATGCATTCTATTAGTTCCAAATTCTCATAAAACATATTGGTGAACTTGTATATTGCTTCAACATTACCAAACCCTAGGTTTCTCTTAAGGTTTCAACCTTCTTTCTAGAATTTCAAAATTTTATTTTATGGTTTCAGATCTAATCTTTTATTTCCCCTTATCCTTTGTGTAAAATAAAAGTTTTATTTTTTGACCTAAAATTTCACACTCATTTCCTATTATGGATTACTTTCATAGGATTGTGGCTTATCCTACCACTTGTTTGGCATATATTTGATCCATAATGACTTTTATTTTCAAATGCTTTGATTTTTTTCTAGTTTTATTAAGTGGATTAAAAACCTATTTTTGTTCGTTAAAATATTATATAAATTTATCAAAATTTACAATTTAGTATTTTTAGTAAAGTTGGCCTAGGGATGAATGGAATACCTATTTTAAAATTAATTTCTAGGTTTCATTTATAAATTATGTTTAATAAAAAACCTCTCTTGTATTTCAAAAATACGTGACAAATATCTTGTAGTGTTTGTTTTTTATCGTGCACATAGTATAATGGCTATATGGGTTATTCTTGGTGTGTACTTTATAATTCATGTAATGGTTGTGTAAACACCCAAATTTGGCACAACACTTATTTTCTAGTGTCTTTTTAATCACTTTGCTTATATATGTCTTAGCTAAGAATTAAATATTACTTGCACATTTTCTTATATTTTCCCCTTTTAATTTATGAATTTATATTACTTTATAACCCCTTTTTCTATCCACATGGTTTAAAACACATATATAAATAGAGATTTATAAACCCATTTGATTTTTTTGGAGTAATTTTCCCTGACCCCTTCCTGATAATGTTGTCCTTTGATATTTTCATTTGTCTTTCGACACATACCCATTTTCTAGTCATTTATTTTGAGTCCCCTTTAAGTTCATGTAGGTCCATTATGTGTGCCACTAAGTTCTTAATTCAAGTTATAAGAAATATCTACATATACAAATATATTAGAAGGAATTTTACAACAAGCACACTCATATTTCAAGAGCTATATAAAATCAAACATTGATTATATTGAATTATTATAACTATATTTGAAGTACTGTTACATTTGCATGTTTGTGTCAAGGGTAAACTAGGAGAAAATATATGTAGATTTGCATATCATAATTTCACACACATGCATAGGTGGGAGAAAAACATTTGAGTTTTATCCCTCTTCAAAGAATTTTTATTGTATTTCAATGCTCTACCTTTCAATGAGGATAGACTAAGATCAGTCTAATTCAATCCCTTTCACTCAATTCCCCCCCTCCCCTCCTAATTTGATATTACAAGTGTTTATGCAAGAAACTAAGTGTTTGCACATGTGAAAAATATATTTTGAAGGTGAAAAATACATTTATGAAGCATCCACATCGCTTGGAAAATTTTATGAGCTTTATTGTTAAAGGATAGAATCAACCACAATGGACATAATCGACTATCATACCTGCCTTGAGCCATTCGATCCTATCTTAAGCCAAATATATCCATTAGATTATAGAGAGAAAAAATCATTTATTACACACAACTTTCATTAAATCAGTTAACTTACACAAATTGGGGAATTTTGATAAATAAGATAAGTCTCTCTATCCCTTTGTATTTGTCATTATACTTATCAAACTTGTTTGTCGTAAAACATAATTGTCAAATAGTACTTTATCTTTGTTTATATTAATTCATAATTAGATATATATTCTATTAATTCCATATATTTAAAGGGTCAGTGTTGCATGAATCCAATTTTAAGTTAAAACATATTGGTGAACCCGTGTATTGTTTGAACATTCTTAAATTCTAGGTATCCCTTAGGGTTCTAACCTTATTTTTAAGATCTCATAATTTTATCTTAGGGTTTCAATTATGATTTTTGATTTCCTTTTCTTCTTTGGTGCAAATCATAATTTCCCATTTACTTTTTTCCCTAAGGTTCCATGGTCATATTAATGTTAGGGTTTTCCTATACTTTGTTTGTGGCTCATTATACCTTGTTTAGCGTATATCTAATTTATAATAACTCTAATTTAAAAACTTTACAATGTTTTTGCTATATTTATTGAGTGGATAAAAAACCTTTTTTGTTTGCCAAAACATTGTACAGATTTTTTTAAAAAAATAGTTTACTATTTTGAGTAAATTTGGCTTAGGGGATGAATGGTATACCTATTTTTTAATTACTTTATGGGTTTCATCTATTTTATGATTTTAATTAAAAACATCTCTCATATTTCAAAATTACCTAATGGATCTATTTTAATTTTTAATTTTATTTATTGTCCACAACTTAATCATTTCCCCTTAGGGTTTGCATGTACAAGTATGTTGTTGGAATGATTCTTAATTCTTTTATATCTTGCAATATTAATATTTAAAATGACTACCTCTATTATACACCCTAATAACTCTCATCCCTTATATTTTATATTTTCTAGCAAGTCTATACCTTATAATATTTCTAGTGAATGTACTAATGATGATAATGATGTATATGAAGAATATGTTGGTGAAGGCAATGATTATAATTTTGATTTTAAATATAGTGAAGAAGAAAATAACTATACCACTTCTAAAACAGAAGATCCTAATTCCCATACACCTCCTTTAGAACCCTCTCTTAACCATACTTTGGAATAAGAGGAATATAAGGCTAACAGACATCTTCCTACGCCTTCTATGTTGCACGAATTACAATCTAAAGTTATTTTAATTAAAAGTACAACTTGTTTTTCTTTACAATTTGATACTGCACTTAATCACATTCAATGATATAAAACACACACCCACAAAGACAAAAAATAAGGAATAAGTCAAAGTCATGATGACACCACACTTACATGCATAGATACTTCTCGTGATATAGATGATGCAAATATTACAAAAGTGAAGTGCATTCCTTTAAAGGTGTTGAAACTATGATAAAACTTGAATGTACTTATTATTTACTAGATGATGCAAATGTGACAAAAGTTGATTGTGGTTTTCTCATACTAGGTGATGCGGATGTTATGAAACTTGAATGTTCTTATTCTTTACTAGATGATGTAAATGTGACATAAGCTAAATGTATTTATCCTTTAATAGATTATGAAAATGTTATGAAATTTGAATGTACTTATTTCTTAGATGATGCAAGTATTACAAAAATTGAAATTACTTCTATTTCTCTCTCTTTAGATGATGTAAATGTTACAATGGTTGAATGTGTTTCTTCTTTATTATATGGTGTAAATGTTACAATATTCAAAGATTCTTCTCCTTTACTAAAAGATGAAAATGCTACAAAAATTGAAAATTCTTCTCTTTCTCTCTCTTTAGATAATACAAAAATTGAAAGTGCTTCTCTTTCTTTTTCTATAGATGATAAAAATGCTATAAAAGAGAAATATGATTCTCATATTCTATCTCTAGAAGAAACAAATTGTATTCCTTCTCTCTCTTTATAAACACAATTAGATACACCTATGCATAATACTTCTTTGTCTCTTTCCATAAAGTCATGCAATAGTCATTTTCTACATACAAATCTTTGTGACATTCAAAATGACATAATATCTTCTTTACAAACATCATGCAATATGAATGATCCTATATGGAATGTTTCTAATTAATGCAATAATGTTGTCTAATAATGCAATGATAGTCATGATGATTCCATTATACCGATGTTTCAAGTAGATGGTAAATTATAACCTATGAGTACACATTTTCAAACTAAAACAATTCCTACAAGCCATATTGTATATATGATTAGTGTTATAGGAGACCTTCAAAATCAAGTGTCAAACCTTAATTTGTAATTGTTAAAATGTCGTGATAATGTTGAAGATAATATTATTTAAGATCAACTAATTACACAAAATATGTTTGAGTATCCTTATCCAACCAAGTTTGTCATGCCTATATTGCCTTTATTTGATGGTCATGAAGACCTTGCCAACCATTTAACAAAATATGTGTGTGTTTTTGGTCATTGGCCTAAAGAAGAACACATATTGTTAAAATATTTCCATAGAAGTCTAACACGAGAAGTTTGTGATTGGTTCTATAGTCTTCCTAATAGTTATTTACCTACCTTAAAAAATTTAGAAGACTTTATCATATTTTCATAAGCATGCAATGCCTAAATTGACATTGGAACATTTATAAGGCCTAAAGCAAGGTGTTGATGAGTCCATATTAGATTACACTATTCGATTCAAGAATACTTTCAACTCTTTGACATATAGACCTTAAAATTTATAAATAGAATTCATATTCATTAAGGGCCTTCTATATTTACTAAAATAAAAAGCTTTACACAATTCTTTCAATAATTTATATATGGACATGCATAGATATGCATGTGAGCTAGTAAGCAATAATGCAAAATTCAAGGTACCTTATCTAAAAACATAAAGTGTTGTTAAGGATGTTTACAAAGAAAAATAATCGATAAAATAGTTTCATAATTCATTTCAATTACCTCCTTCCAAACCAACAATTCATATCAAGGAAAAAATAGTAAAGGTATTACATAAAGGAAAATAATTAGTATACAGAGTAGCTCCTACAGTAAAAACATCTATGTCTACTTAGAGATAATCACTTTAGTTTGATCAACTTAGAGACTAACCACATGATATATTGCATACATTATTGGATATTTAGTTGATTACTCTTCCTTTAGATTATTATCATCCACAACACATATTTGATAAGATAAAAGGGTGCCCATTTTTTCACTTACCATGGTATTAATGGGCATCATGATAATGGTTGCTATGATTTGAGATAAAAGCTTTTACAACTTGTTGATAGAGGTGTTGTTATATTTGAGAACAAAACAAAAATAATTTATTTTTACACTTCTTCTAGTAGTTATTCTAAAAGGACAAAGACATTCGATGACATTCCTAATAAGGAATGAAGTCCATTAGCTTTTGAAAAAATAAACCACTAGAATAAGTCCTTTTAATTCACATTCTAACATGACTTAATTACCCCAAGATATTCCTTTTCAAGAACCATTGGTCATTCAATTTTTTGATATAGGTGATACTAAAAGAGGTCTAATTATCGATGATCTAAGATTACATGTCATAAGTACATTTATATCTTAACCAAAACAAATATGGAAGCAAAAAGTGAATCAAATACCTATGGAAAAATTGAAGTTGAAAGCCAATAAAGGGGTACAATAGTAAGAAGTTGAACCATTTTAAATTATTCAGCAACAGATCTGCCATCCAGATTATAGTGACTTTATCTTTCCAAATTATTTGGAAACTAGTTTTGAGTGGTAAAATCACATTCACAATCCTAAAATCTAACAAATATTAACATTCCATGCTTATTATCGACACATTATATATTCATACTCATTAGATATTCTATTAAAAAAAATCAAATTACAACACTCATAGATGCAAACTACTTAATACATATAGCATTCACATGTAGAACACAAACACATACTAAATGATCTCATATACATGCATCATAGTTTAGAATGAGACACTTAAGAGATAGATTAGATGATATAGGTCATGATCACGATCACGAACGTATAGAGTGGTAGGATGAGATGGGGCCTCTAGTTTATAGGCTATATAGTGAGTTAGTAGTTATAGTTTAGATGATGGGGATAACCCCATTATTGATTGACATTTTGTATTGTAAAAATGATTTTGTATTATTTATATTAGATGATATAGGTCATGATCATGGTCACGATCATGATCATGTGGAGTAGTAGGATGAGATAGGGCCTCTAGTTCATAGGCTATAAAATGAGCCAATAGTGATAGTTTAGATGATGGGGATTCCCCCATCAATGATTGACATATTTATCCGAAATCATTTTTACAATAAAAAATGTCAATCAATGATGAAGGCATCCCCATCATCTAAACTATCACTATTGGCTCACTTTGTAGTCTATGAACTAGAGGCCCCATCTCATCCTACTGCTCTATGTGATCATGATCATAATCATGAATGCGACCTATATCATCTAATCTACCTCTCAAGTATCTCATTTTTAACCATGATGTGTGTATGCTTAGACTATAAAGCATAAAATTATGCCAAAAAAACTCTAGATAAATCAAAATATTAACTAGGTGAAGTCCATCTACCAAGCTTTACCTGCAAGTTATCACTCTCATCAAAAACAAAAGTATATGCCAAAGTTATGATCACACACAGATCAAACAAATATGTTTACTCACCAACAATTTCATCAACTCTCTCAACCAAGCCACTACCTACTACATCATATGGCATATTCTAGGATAAAGTACAAATGGACACATCTAACATCATAGACCAATATGCATCACCTATAATAACACATTATGTGAATACATTAGCAATAAAATCTAAATTACTAAAAAAATACAATATATATATATATATAGAGAGAGAGAGAGAGAGAGAGATACACACACACTCATACTCAACAATGGCTATCACAACCTGGGCATCTCTACTAATACGCTGCGCTATAGGATACGATACAAGTAGTACACCAACTCCATATCCATCCCCTTCACATTGTGATGGGGGCATACTGCTAGGATCATATACAACAATGAGAAATAATTAAACCCATTAGGCATTAGCTCACCATTGAGTATAGACTACTATACACTTGCATCATCACCATCTATTATGGAACTACACTATCTCACTCTATCGTCAGACGAGGATCCAAATACACACCTAAATGCCCTAGACATGAACATGCTCTAATAACCACTATAACATTCCATGTCAATGGATAAAGCACTAAAGGCACATTCTAAATCAACCCAAAATGATGAGTCACTTGCTCATAATAAAACCTCTCTTATACATCAACAAACTAATCTTGCATCCACACACTAACTCGAATGTGTTTCAACTCCCGAACATCCTTAAACCATGTCCCATACCCCATATAAGGTTGCCATTGAATCATAACAGGTGTCAACCTAGCTAAAATCACTTTGTACACAATACTCTTCACTATGGTATCACTTTTCAAGCTAAAATTATATTAAAATGAGCCTAATCTTGACGAGAGCCACCAAACAGATGAATCATAGTAATGTACTCATAGGGTCATATGTGCAACAAATTAGTAGTTCCAAGACCACCTACATGTACCTCCAATGTAAATTTGTATAACTCTCTATACAAATGGGCTAACACACTACAACCCCATGAATATCTAGTAGGACTCTCTTCAATGGCTTGAGCTATACGATATATATGATAAGAGATGACCAAAACTCTATCATCTACTGCTATGATTGATGTTAGTATACAAAATATAAATTTACATAATTATGGAATATGAGCTTGTAAAATATAATCTAAAAACATAATGCCACATAAATCAACACCATTTTTTCTACTTGTCATGAATCTATGAGCTCACCGCATATACCCTGAACCCATTGCATCCATCCTTATGAGCCTCTCTCCAATAATAGGAACCCATAATATGAGCCACACATACTCCAATGTGTAAATCATCTCACCTATTGGTAGTTATAAAGTATAGGGGTCAAGATTTCACCACTCTACTAACACCATCATCAAATGCATTTTATATGAAATTTAACCCAATCATCTAAATGGGCTAAACTGGCATCCTCCAATATCTTCCAATCTACATCATCCAAACCCAACCCTAGTAAACTACTCATATGTCTCCCATACCAAAACTCATGGGAATGTAAGTCACACTGTAAAAACCAAACACAAATTCTAATAAGCTTTTGATCCAAGTAAATGTAGTATATAAATACAAATTTTGAGCAAAATTAGTCAAAACATACAAAGAAAATTTTGACCAATGAAGTAAAATAACATAGATAGGAACATCCTATGTAGGATAATAATGTCCAATGTAGGACAATAATATCACAAGTTGGATGACCATGCCTCAGAGGGACATAACTGTCAAATTTCACTTTTTTTAGTCTTGGCATGCTAAAAGTAATCAAAACTTCAAAAAATAATTTTTTTTCCAAAACTAAATAATATATATATAATTAGTCACTAAAAAAATAATGTGTAATTACCATACATACCAAATCACTTGTAATCTCTATATGTATAATAGTCTACAAGAACTCGAATCATAATGGCAATGAAGGTCATCGACCAGGCATTTTACAAAATTAGAACTCAATTTACACAATGCAAAGATAAAAATGAAGTTTCAACAAACCTATTTTCCCATAATTTATATATGATTTGACTTTTTGACAATATCAAGTACTATGTTTAGTACACACTTAATTCAATTAATAGCTCAAAACTTTAGTAATTTGTATCTTGAGTGCTTCCAAAAATTACATCAATACATGTATGACACCTTAATTGACATCACAGTGCTATTCAATTTCTCATACCAAATTTATAAATGTTTCAAAATGTGATACACAACACAAGTGCTATTACCTTAGGTAATCATACTTCGCAATCAACTACGACAAATATTTTATCATTTATACTTTATTGTGACTAATATGACAATAACATTTAAATATAACACAATATTATAGCCATTCTAATTGATCTCACTTCTTTAACTCGATGTATATTTCAAGTCAATCGATTTTACAATCTTATCCCTCACCTTGAAAGGGGGGCAAACATGGGTAAAACTTAGAAATTTCTATGAAACTAATATAATTCAAATATTTGACTAGTCAATAAGTTATAGTGTGACCTCAGAGGTTCAAATATGGGTATAGAGTTTTGAGGTATATTTTATACACATGTATTTAGAATTACAAATCATAGACTACAAATTCTAAAATACTACCATTATAGTTTCAAAGAATGTGAAAGGTTCAAAAATTCAATCATTGGCACTGATTAAAGGGGAATATGCCATGCATATGCACTCACATTATAGGAAAAAATACAAATTCACACAATTTTAAGTGCATGATATAAATTCATGCAAAATTTTTGAACTAAATTTATAAATCTACATCTACATACAATTACGTATTTCACATTTATCAATGGGGCATGATACAAGTTCATGCACACTATATTATTTTCAAATTCAAATATCATACTATAGTTTTATTGCATATATTATATACTATTTTCTATTTGTGGATGTAGTAGGGATATGGATGGCATCCATTCTCTTTTGTCCATGTATTCAATAATATAATGACAATTGAATCAAAATCCATCTACAATGTTTGATTCAGTTAAGGTGCACAGTGCATGACTTGGAGATTCTACACTCTCAAACACTATAACTTGTGAATCCATTTTGGATTCTAATTTATTTCATGTCTTGGGATTACAATGACAAGTTAATTTTAATTAAGGTTATTGCATCCATTAACATGTGTTATTTCTTTCATACATGTACAATTAACATTCATACTTGATCACCCCTAATTCTCTAGTTTTTAACAAAAGAGAAAATTCCTCCAAATAACACAATTACTACAATCAACACATTGAGGTTTTTGCATCCATTAATAGTTATATTTATCATATTAACCACTTGAAAGCTTATCAATTTTCATGGCTAGGAAATGAATAGATGCTACAAGTTCCTTCTTTATCTCCATGGTGATCAGGTCAACTCTTGACCCTCAACATCCTTACTTCTTTATGGCATGCATACAAGTGTAGTAGTTCCTTGAATGATATTTAAAATATTTCATCTATAGTTATATATTTTTATTCATTTAAATAAAAATTACATCTAATTACATACATCTCTTTTTGTAAGAACATTTGTGGATCATTAAATCACGTGACAAGTTTACACAACAATCATTTACGTAAGTTTGCATTCTCTTTTTCCCTTTCATTCATTATTTATAACTTCACTAAAATGCTAGATTAAAGGTAGGGCAATTATAGACACCCAAATTTGGAACAACACTTGTTTTATAATGTATATTTAATCACTTTACTTATACAAGTCTTAGATAAGAATTAAACACTTAATGGTGCACTTTCATTATATTTTTCCCTTTTATTTTATGATTTTGTATTAATTTATAAACCCATTTTTTTTATCCATATGGATTAAAACACATCTTAAAATATAGAGTTCTAAACCCATTTGATGTTTTGAGGTAATTTTGAGCATATGCCAAGATATGGGAAAAATCATATATCTTATCCTATATCATGTCCCCTTCCCAAAAATCTTGTCATTTGATATTTTAATTTCTCTTTCGACATGTACCCATTTTATAGTCATTGATTTTGAGTCCCCTTTAAGTAATTTTAGGTCCATTATGTGTAGACATCCAATTCCTAACACCATCTGTGCTGAAATTGTCAATCTTACTCGAATTGCACTCAAATGCACATTTTAGGTCAAAATCCATAAAACATCATAAATGGTTCAAACTTGTCACTTACAAGTGCAATTTTAGGTCAAAGTATCCATAAATAGGGCAGTGCATTTTATGGGCCACCTAACTTTGATCAGATCATTTTGAGTCAAAATGACCATTTTGCGATTTAGTGTTATGGATCACTCTTTTCTTATAATTCACCGGTACACATCATGTGCTTTTGTTATTTGTTATTGAGAACATCCTAAATGGGAATACGGTTCCAACACATCTAACATCACCCTCTATTTCTTTTCCATTCAAATTATAACCCAATAATATGACTTTCTGACCATTTTGATTAATCAAGGGACAATATTTAAATAATTTCACAAATGTTGATTAACCTTGTTTAAGGATAATTAGTCCAAATCAAGAGCTTAAGTGGATTTTCCATGAGAGTTGTTGAATATTTATTTTTTAAAATTGATTCTTATTATCGGAATCACCTAGTGACATCATCTATGGGGTGGCATCCATCAAATCATAAGTGCATAAAATATCAAGATTATGGGTCACCCATGCCTAGTTAATGCCTCCCATGCCTCTTTAATGCCCCTTCTTCCAAGGTCATGATGAAGATAATTATGGATTTAATTCCAAATATTAGGATTATCCTCAACCACACATCTTCATCTCAAGATGGATGGTTCAGGTTGATCCTGAGCAATCTCAAAAATCTATAAATAGAGCGGCCATGATCATCATTTCTAAGCTATTTTGGTGCAAGGATATTATGCTCAAATATCTTCAAAGCTTGAGTATTGAAAATTTATAATGCTAAATTGTTTCCACAAAGCTTCATTGATAAGCTAGTTTAGTGATTTACAATCAAGAGCCTAGGTTTTATGGAGTGTTCTTGAGGCATTGGAGGATTTTACCACCATTGTTGAAAAAGACAAGGATACTTGATCAAGGGAGAACATGTTTTTGAGCCACATGGGTATGGTGAATCCATTTGGGAAGGTGATATGGTGTTGCTTTATTTTATTTGTTTCTTGATATCCTTTGTAATTCCTATAGGAATAGATAGGCTTGGTTAGTTAATTATTTATAAATGTTTCATTATTTATAGACTAATGCTTGACTAACTTGCTTTGTAATCCTCTCTACATCTTGGCACGCTCGATGGGACAAGATGCATCTCACACCTAAAGAAGATCACTTTGTAACTCTAAAATATCTATTTGTGCCTTTAAAACTCTTGAAAATTGATTTTCTAACTTTATTTTACCATTTTTAGTTGCCATAGTTTTTACACAGTAACTGATGTCGATAGAAATACTGACATTGATTACTAACTTAACCGACATTGATTAGCATAACTGACATCGGTCAGATCTTGGTTAGCTGTAACTAACGTCAATGGTATTGATTGATGTTGGTCATTATGTTTTTCAAAAAACATAGACCTTAGAGCTACTTCTTCAAAGTTTGTTGTTTCAAGCTAAAAAGAGCTTCAAAGCTAAAGGATATGCTAATAATTTTGCTGCAGGACCAAGTTTAAAATTTGCTCAAAACATGTTTAAATCACCTTTACATGCTTAAAAATCAATTAGGAACCTTGTTTTGGTGTTTAACAAAGAATCTTTAGATGTTTTGGTGAATGTTTTCAAAGTTTTCAACTAAGACCAAGGGGTCAAATGAACACCACCAATATTTTATTTAGGTTTAAAATTGAACACACTTGTCAATTTTTACTTGTAATAGTTATTTAAGTAGATTTTGTTTGGCAAAGAGAGGAATGCTGCGTGTATGCTCTTCTATTTGTCCCCTATAGGGAACCCTTGGAATTAAAAGCACCATTCCTATTGCAAATATCCTAGTCCAAGGCTTAGAAAAAATCTCACCTAAAGCACTCCCTAAAAACTCACTAAAGTTTGGGTGATCTTGAAAATGACCCTAAAGTCTTTCTTTTATGCTTTCTTTATTTTCATGCAAACTTGGATTTTAAGGTGGAATTCATTACCTCCCATGAGTTCTTTAAGAAATATTTGACTTGGGGTTTCATCTCATGACATTGAATTCATTTGGCTCTTTGGAGTTTCACACGAGATGTAGTGACACTTTGGACATCACACTACACTGAGCGAACAACAAGATGTGGTTGCAAAAAGGACTGGACCTTTTTGAAATAATTTGAGTGATACATACCCAAAATCCATGCTTTTATTTTGCATTGTTTGGCATGAAATTCATTGTATAATTGATTACCCTAAAAATGTTTGAAACATGATAGTTTAGTCAACCTTGCATGTCATACCCCTGCTAGGATTTGGATGATTATACTTAGTACATTTTGGTCATTACTTGCTTGGTATGCTTTGAGGTTAAAACTTGTTTGTTTATTCATAATCCATGTCAAAATCATGTATTTGAGTTAAGAAGGGTAGTGTTACGTTGCCCAAATCATGTCAAATCTTTTTTGCATTTTAGTCTTTGAAACATAACAATTGACCACATCATTCAAGCATGCTTATGCTGTTAGGCTACTCAATTTGTTTCAAGAACTTGTTTACCATTTTATCAAATACCATTTGTTTCAAACCATGTATACCATTTGGACCTTGTTTATGCATAATTATGTTGTCCACTCTTGTCTAGCTTGTTTGGTCCAATCCTAGTCTTCAACATTGCATTTTCAATTAACTTTGTCAAGTTTGGATCCAAACATTGATTAATTTTTGTTTAGGCCTCAATTCATGGAGCTGGTACATAGATCTTTTTCTTTTGGGTTGCATAGCTTTGGTTAAATGATTACCCAATTTTGAACACTATTGATTGTTTTTTTGTTCGAGTGCCTATCCTCATCATTTTTTGTGTGACTTTGTTTGGGAAAACACAACCTTTCTTCAAAAACCTTTGATGTTAGATATTTGACGTTAGGTTGTTTTATGCCAAATCTTGGTGTTTCAAATTGTTTTCATTTTTCTACATTCAAAGGAAATGAGAAACTAAGATAAGTGGTCAAGGGTTTATACGTACCCGGATGAAGTCTTGCGCACCAAATTCAGACGATTGAGAGAACTCCTCTTTGGCTGTGGAGGATGACACCTGCAGAAGAAAGGACTTAAACAAAAAGGTTGTTAGATGGATATAAAGTGGACTTCCAAGCAAAAGCTTGGTCCTAGAAGTGTAAAAGACTTCTTGCGAAATGACAGCCCACTGATTGTTAAAAAGCAGAATATTGCCAGAAATAGAAATGATAAAGACTGAATAAAAGAAATGAAACCAAATGCGTACTTGTAAGTAGCAATCTATCTTCCACAGTCACCGATGTCGGTGGTTCTGTCGGCGTCGGTAGGTCAAGGTCACCGACATCGGTTATTCTACCGATGTTGATAGGGGTAATGGTCGAAGTCAGTGAGGGCAATGGCCTGGGACAAGTTTTAGATCTGTTTGATCAATCAGGATGGTTTTGGGGAGGTCTGTGGGAGTCTGATGGCATGTGTTGGGTCAACAAAATAGAGAGTATGGTCTAAAAAGGAATCAGGGGAATGTTAGGGGTAAAAGGGGAAGACAAGGGTGAGAGAAGGCTTTTCAGCCTCTCTGGAAAAGACAGACTGGGTTGTGTTCAGAATGGTTGAGAATGAACAGTGGACAGAATGCTAATGTATTTAAAAAAGATAGTAAAATGAAACTTAATGCAAATACTTAGCTATGTACGGAGTTGGCAGAGGAGCAAGAGCTATGTTTTTGTTGTAACTGGTGATGGAGATGTCATGCAATCCTCAACCCTGTGTGGGATGACTGGTGTTGATCCTCTATGCTTGGAAAGTGTTGTCAAAACGCTGATACCTGTAAGAAGTCAAGAAACAAGAACGTTGGGAAGCAAGAGCAAGAGAGTTCTATTTCATAGTTAGCTGACTAGTGATTAGCCCGAGCGAGAGGTTAGAAATTGGTTTAAGTAAACCGACGTCGGTGATCTCGTCGACATCGGCCAACATTTGACCGACGTCGGTGGGTGGAGAATGAGTAAAAGGGCTAACAAGCCCATTCTCCATCCGCCAGGTGCATAATCCATTGGAGAATTGTCAAAGGTCAGGCTAAATACGCACGAGAGTTGTTTAGGTGGTTGGGAAGGAGTAAGAATAGGTCTTGGGTGAGTCACTTAGTCTTAAGGTGAGTCATAGGGTAGGAAATGGTCCAAGGCAAGGTGCCCTAGGCGAGGTGTCAAAGGGGGGTTATTAATTCAAAATAAGTTATTATTTTAAATTAATAAGTGTGTGGGTTAGGAATGTGTTAGAAGTAGGCCAAGGGGACCAAGGGGGAGGATGACCAAGGGTTAGACACAATTTTAGTGTCTACATTTGCCCCTTTTTATCTTGTTGGTTGTTCTTGATGAACTGCAAGACAAAAATAGGAGTTGGTTGCCCCAGGTATGGGATAAGATGGAAGTTGCCCCGATTATGATAATGAGGTATCCCCCCTTAAAGTGGAGTCGAGGGAAGGAAACCTGAAATCGGGTGCCGATTTGATAGAAAGTGGATGAGCATGGTGAAGTTGGAGTGAGAACGCTGCAATAGTTGGGATTGTGTGCATACCACTTCACGAGATGGTCAGGTCAAATTGTCGTAGGTCAAGGTCGAGGAGTGCCAAAATTGAAATAACCAGGCCCCAGCATTTAGTCATAGCTGATTGGGTTATTCAATCCAAGTTGTAGCTCCAATGGTCATCGTGTTTCAAGTATCCCAGGCTCAAGAAGTGCTCTTAGAAAACATGAAAATGTCACAAGTAGTGGGGATCAATGTGCTCGTGATCCAGTACTTGTGAGGGTCAAAATATGGGTTGCGGACAATTTTGCTAACCATTCATGAGGTAGCACACATGCAAAAACAACCAAGGCAACGGTGTCTTGGAAGTGGTCAAGGTCAGAGGAGATAGTCGTGATCTCTAAGGTCATTGGTTGAGTTGAAGTTCAGAAAGATAGTTGGTCTGCTAGATGGATGGATGAAGGAATGGCTGAGCTAACCTCAGAAGACCCCATGTCAACTAAGTGCTGCCTACATAGCCCCTGTTTGAAGGGCCTCAGGCCGATGTAGTTCTCCCAAGAAAGAGGAAAAGGGTCGAAGTGGTTGATGTGTTTGGTTTGGTCATGATAATGATGTAGTACTTCCCATACATGCTTGAAATGATGAGGGGAAAAAATATGTTACAGCCTGTTCCATTTTGTGCAATGGTGTATTCTGTAACATTAGTCAGGGTTTTTCATCCCTAGCAATTGTCCATATTAAGTAATGGATGTATGCTAATAATGAAATGGGTCTATTTATGCTTCAGCAAGTAATGGTTTATGCTTGACATAAATTGTGTGGTCAATAGTTTCTATGTGTATGGGTGTCCATAGAAACTAGTGTGAATAAGTTATGATAATGTGAGTGGTTTAAAAAAGGTTGGGTTGGGTTGGATGGCAAATGATTTGGTTGAATGTGACCAAAGGTAAGGAGGAAGTGAAAGGCATTTTTGCCCTTTCATTGACAAGGACCATAATGATAACATAGGTAGGGGGTTTTTAGAAACAAAAGCCCCATTCGTGCATTACATCGTTGACCAGTGGTTGTATTAGAGAAGTACTTGAATCACTTTGACATTAAAATGAGCTTGAAATCCCTTGAGTATGTTGGGGTGATAGGTGTGATAATATGAGATGTGAGGAGAGGGTAACCTTTTATAGTAGGGATAACTTTGCCCCTTTTTATAAGAGACCCTGAGACGACAACAAGCCAAGTCCATGACCCAATGTTTTTTTTCTTTTTTTTTTGAGCAGACTGATCAATGCGGGAAGTCTACATAGAGATGTCATTTTGTTTTGTGGTCATTTGTGAAGCTGATCGATGCGGGAAGCTTCTGAGAAAGTGTTGTTTGTAGCAAGAGTTTAGTCATAGCCATCCTTCGAGGGAGTGGTCTATATTTTTGCTTTATATATATATATAAGGGCTTTGAATAGCTATCCTTCAAGGGAGCAATATATTAGCTACAACAATGATTGTACAACTGTTCTTCGAGGGAGCAGTCTGCCTTTAGAGTTTGTGACCTTTGATATTTTGACATCAATTTATTTTTATTTTTTTGACAAAATTTTGAGTCATGGACAAAACTATAGAAGTTCAAGGGCTCCCTTTTATTAGGACAAAGCATGCATACTTTATAAAAGGGTTACATAGGGCTTGCTTGAGGGAAACAGGGTTGAAAGAAATAAGGATTAAGAGGACAAGGGTTGCTCAAGGGACGAGCTCAAGTTAAATGTCAAGTGAGTGAGTACTTGACTAACAGTAGAATGGTCGTAGATGCAAGGCATTAAGGGGCTCAGGTTCGGGTCAGCCTTCAAGAGAAGACAGATGATAAGTCCCTGATCCATACTTGTGCGTGATGATGTAAGGTCCAAGCCAATTAGGAGCAAATTTGCCTCGTTTACTCCATTCCATATTGGTCATGTGTTGATTCTCTTTGAGGATGAGGTATCCAATGTTAAAATATCGTTCTCTCAGATTTTTGTTATAGGCGCATTTGATGTGATTTTGATAGACATGGAGATGGTTGAGAGCGGCAAGACGACGTTCGTCGAGTAACTCAAGTTGAGCTAATCGATCTTGATGAAAGTCATCGTTAGAAATAATGTCATGCAGAGAGATGTGAAGAGATGAGATCTGTACTTCGAGAGGTAGGACAACCTCTGTTCCATACACTAGAGAGAAAGAGAGAAAGGGGTAGCACCCATAGAGGTTCAGATGCTAGTGTGGTAGGCCCACAAAGCGAAGGGAATGTGAATATGCCAATCCCTTCCAGTGTCGTTGACCACCTTCATGAGAATTTTAGTTAAGATTTTGTTGGAAGCCTCAGCCTGCCCATTTACTTGTGGGTAGTAAGGTGAAGAAAAGCTGAGTTTGATGCCAAAGGAGTCACAAAGTTTCTAGACAATTTTGTTTTTGAATGACTTGCTGTTATCAGTGATAATTTTGTGAGGTACACCGAAACGACAGATGATGTGGGTGTTGATGAAGTGGACAATTTTGTCAACTTTTGTGGATACAAGAGGAATAGCTTCCACCCATTTAGTGAAATACTCGATGGCGGTGATGATGGATTGATGACGAAGAGATGAATGAGGATTAATCTCGCCAATGAGATCTAAGCCCCATTGTGAAAAAGGCCAAAAATCTTGAGCGACTTATAGAGCGTGGCTCAGGAGGTGAAGCAAGTTAGCGTGCTGCTGACACTTGATACAATGCTGAACATAGTCGCTACAGTCTTGATGAAGAGTGGGCCAATAATAGCCCAAGTGAAGGATGTGCTTGGCAACCAAATTACCACTAAAGTGTCTACCGCAAATCCTGTTGTGGACCTGTTTAATAGCATGAGATGCTTCAGTGAAGGTTAGACAGCGAAGAAGAAGGCCGTCGAAACCTCTTTTATAGAGAAGACCCCCTAGCATGGTATAGCAAGTTGTGCATTTAATGAAAGCCTATCGTGCATTGCTAGAGAGGTTGGGAGGAATGGTAGAATGAGCCAAGTAGTCCACAAGTTGTTTATACCACACATCCTATGGACTAGAGTCTATGGTATTGACGAGGTTGATGTTAGTGGAAATGTATGAAGGCAACGACACATGATGTACCATGACATAAATTCTTGATGAGGATGATGAAGAGGGAATATGCGAGGTGAGAGAAGCCATGGTGTCAACAAACTTATTCATAGATCGAGGAACAGTCTGCAAGAGGTAATGGTTGAAAGATGCTAGAAGGGTGTCAACACGGTGCTTGTACCTTTGCAAAATTTTATTTATACAAAGATATGAACCATTGATTTGATTGACGACAAGTTGTGAGTCGTCGAAGATGTTTATGGTCTTGATGCTTAAAGAAAGGGCAGTTTGAAGTCCCAAAATTAAGGCTTCGTATTCAGCCATATTATTGGTACATTCAAAGTTGAGTTTGAAAGACAGGGGCATGGGCTCACCTTCATGAGGGATGAGAATGACTCCCGCACCTCCACTGATTTGACATGTGGAGCCGTCAAAGAACATCGTCATTTGGTAGAATGTGTCATTAATTGAGAGAGTGGTGATAGATTTATCGAGAAACTTACACTGAGAAGGTTGATTGTCAGGAAGAGGAGCATCTGCTAGTTGGTCAACGATTGTTTGCCCCTTTATGGATTTTTGCTAGATGAATTCCAAGTCAAACTCAGCAAGAAGCATGAACCAACGGGCCATACGCTGGTTTTGGTATGGCTTGGAATGCATGTATTTAAGAGGGTCAGTGTGAGTGATGACAAAGGTTTTATGATTGAGAAGATAATGACGGAGCTTGGTGGTGGCAAAGACTAATGCCAAACAAAGTTTCTCGGTATGAGTATATCGAGTTTCATAGTCAACGAGTGTCTGGCTTATGTAATAGACTGCTTGCTCATGGTGTTGCTCATCTCGATGCGTGATCATGGCACCTAACGAATGGTTGGTTACTGAGATGTAGAGGTAGAAGGGTTGGTCGTCTTTAGGTGGAGTAAGGACTGGTGGAGAGACTAGATAGCGTTTAAGGGCTTCAAAAGCCTCTTTACAGTCCTTATCCCATTTAAAGGAGACGTCCTTCTTGAGGAGATGATGAAAGGGTTGACAGCGGTCAAAAAGCTATGAGATGAAGCGATGGATGGATTGGAGCTTCCTGTGTAGACTGTGAAGTTGCTTGAGATTAGTCAGAGGTGGCATCTCGAGTATAGCCCAGATTTTAGCGAGATCTATCTCAATGCCCTAGAGAGAAACGATGAACCCTAGGAGCTTGCCTGAGAGGACCCCAAAGACGCATTTCTTGGGGTTAAGGCGGACATTGTATTGAAGAAGGCGAGTGAAGATGATCTTGAGGATGGTCAAATGGTCGTGACGAAGCTTAGACTTACCAAGCAGGTCATCCACATAGTCCTCCATGATTTTGTGAAGGAGATCATGAAAAATGTAAGTCATGGCACGTTGATATGTGGCACCTGCGTTATTGAGGCCAAAAGGCATGACTCAATAGCAGAAAGTCCCCCATGGGGTGATGAAGGTAGTCTTGTGATGATCTTCCAGTGCAATCAGGATTTGGTTATATCCTGAAAACCCATCTATGAGTGATAGCATCTCATGACCGACTGTAAGATCAACAAGTTGGTCGATGTTGGGAAGAGGAAAATCGTCTTTGGGGCAGGCCAGGTTGAGGTCGCGATAGTCTGTGCAGATTCAGATCCCCCCAGTTGCTTTGGTGATAGGGACAATGTTAGATACCCACTATGGATAATCAATGGGTTGGATGAAAGACATAGAAAGAAGATGTTGAAGCTCCTCTTTGACAAGGAGTGTGACTTGAGGATGCATCTTGCAAAGCTTTTGCCTGACAGGCTTAGCCTCTGGGTTTGTGACAATGTTATGAGTGGCAATGTTAGGGTCGATGCCAGGCATGTCACCATAGGTCCATGCAAAGGCCTTGCTATTATTTGAAAGAAATGTGGTATAGTCAATTTGCTCCTGGGCGTCCAAAGATTGACCAATTTTTAAGACGTGAGGAACATCAGAAGATGGAAGGTTAATGTCAATAGTTGCTTCATTTAACATAACCTGCATTTTAGAAGGGAGGGAGCGCTAAATGAAAGAGTCGTTGGCACCCATGTAAGTGAGAATGGCATCATCATTTACGTAGTGGACAATGTTGATGGTTGTCGATTCATCGTCTATCATGTTGGGATAAATGAGAGGGAGAGACCTGGAGACCCCATTGAGTTGATAGGTTAGGGATTCCAAGTGGATGGTGTTTATGTAAAAAAAAACTAGGAGGGATGGAAACCACCAACTCCATAGGTGAGGATGGGGGAATAGGCGAGCTTGGTGGAGATTGGTCTATGATGGGTTCGAGACAAAGGTTTGCAGAAGCCTCGGTGGGTTCTTGGAAACCCATACCATATCATTTCTTGGCATTGTCATCATTGGGTGGTTTGATGGGCTGATGGAGCCTTGTTCATAGTGCCCAAAGCCAAAACCCTTCCATGCACACCTATAAAGGTAGGTATGAGCAAAGATGGGGTTGCCAAGAAAGGAGAAATCAGATGTGAATGGTTGAGGTGAGGAGAAAGGATTCTCGTCAGTAGGAGCTTGATTCAGCCCCCCATAGATGAGATTGGTTTGAAGGTTAGGAGGACCATAAGGGATGATCATTCCAATCTGATGGTCATAGCTTGGACTGTGATGAAGCTATCCATACTCTTGCAGAGTGTGGAACATGTCTAGAGTAAGTAAGCGATATTCCCCAAGTGAAATTCGTTGGAAGATATCTTCCATGGAGTCCTTGGTTGTTGCTTGAGAAGGTGATGTGAGGACAATCACCGTTTGTGTACTGGTTGAAGCTTTCGCAGATGGAGGCGGTGTTTGGGTTGGTGTCTTGAGAGGAATGAGAATGTCATTTGGTCGATAGGTCGTGTTACAAGTCTTGAAAGGGGATGGGTCGGCAGGAATGACATGGACTTGTTTGTCATGTTCAAATTTGACACAACGGTGAAGTGTAGAAGGGACGCAAGCCATGGTGTGGATCTAGGGTCATCCTAATAGCATGTTATATTGGAACTCTCCTTCGATGATGTAGAAGAGCTCCGAGACTGTGCGCGGGCCAACGCGAATATGGAGGATGACGGTGCCAATAGTGGAAGCGGTGGTGTCATTAAAAGATCGAAGGATTGCGTCAGTTTTTGATACGTAATTCTTGGGAAGAGCCAACTGATCATAAGCATGGATGGAAATGATATTAATGCTAGTGCCCCCATCAATCATAACTCACTTAATGCGGGTTCGATCAACATAGGCGGTGATGAGGAGAGCAGCGTCTTGATTTTTCGAGGTAAAGGTAGGAATTTTAGAATCGCTGAAAGTGATAGAGGCAACGGGGGATAAAGAATGGACCAGGGTAGCTAGTGGTTGGGGGTCTTTGGGTTGGACCTCCACTGCCTGTAAGGCTCTGATTAGAGCTTGACGATGCTGGGGTGAGCTTTGGATGAGGTCATACAAGGTCATCTTCATGGGCGTTTGGTGAAGCTGTTTTAACATTGAGTCATGGATTGCCATTGAAGAAGAGGGTTGAGATGCACCTAGGATGGAAATCTTGGGCTTTGGTGGTTGAGGTGCCTGGACAAAAGGGTAAGTCCAAGGAATAGCAACTAATTTTGAAGAGAGGAGGTGGTTGAGGTGCCTGGACAAAAGGGTGGTGGTTATGTGGATGGCGTTAATTTTGAAGAGAGGAGGTGAAGGAGATGGAGGGGCCATAGTTTGCTGATGAGATGTCGATGTTGATGAAGAGGTTTGAGGGATATGAGAAGGTGTCGGAGGTCTGTCATCAGTGTCCTCAAGGAGAAGGGTGTCTTTCTCCATGTAGCGGTGAATGATGACCTTGAGGGCACAACAGTTCTCGGTATCATGTCCTAGTGTGCGATGATATAGACAAATCTTAGTGTCATCAAACCAGGAAGGCTTCGACCTGAGAGGTTGGAATGGCTTGATAGGCGGAAGGGTTATGCTAGAGGTCTGCAAAAGTCAATGCAATATCAAGGTGTATGAACCTACTAAGGGGTCCGTGCTTGTTGATGCGTGGGGTGTTGATGACTTTTGCTTGGGAGGTGTTGAAGGAGGTTTTCGTACCACCTTTTGGGTTGGCGGTGCGGCCACGCGGGTAGACGACACTGTCTTTGCGAGAGGTGCCAAGTTTTCCAGAGAGGGTAGGCTTGTGGTAGGTAAAGGAAGTAGTGGAGGTAGCTTGTTTTGGTTAAGGGTTGGAGTAGGAAGTACTCCTATTAGGGTCGAAGGGTGAGGGCCCAAAATGGAGGGCAATGTTGACGGTTGAGGAGGAGTTAGCCGCCGTGGTTTAGCAGTCTTCTTTGATTTAGTTTGAGGACTACTATTGGGCGAGGCCTGGTCCAAGTCTACCTTCACTTGCGAGTGAGTGAGGTTAGGGATGGGGCGAATGCTGAGTGTCTTGATTGGTTTTGATGTGGTGGATGAAGGTTTTGGTTTTGATGTGGATGGTTGAGATTTTGAAGGTTTAGAGGTAGAAGTCTGGTCTTTGTTGGAAGTCTTTGGAGATTTTGTCAAGGGTGAGTTGACGGCATGAGATGAGATGAAATGGGCAAGCTGAAGAGCTGTGAGTCACTCCCATAATCCCTGATGCTCCATTTTCCTCGAATGGAGAAGTCCTAGTTTCTCCACCAATCAAGAGAATGGTTGGGAGGATGTCAGATGAGGCTTTGGTCCTCCAAAAGATGTGGATGGTTGCGGGGCCAAAAATGAGGTAGGTGTAGCAATCTCGGACCCAAGGGATGAGGAAGTCATAATTGGTTCGTCTTTGGTTGAAGAAGGCAGAGAGACAGGGTCTTCCCTTGGTGGAGAAGGAACCGGAAAATGTAGCTCCTCAAGAGGGTAGAGGGCAGGAATGATTGTGCCTTCTACCTGTGGTTGAGGAGTAGGAAGAGTAGGGTCCTCCATTGGTAGGAAGAAGGATGAAGGTGAGGCTGGTGGTGCTGGTATGGTCAAGGTGTCCTCCAATATAAGGGAAGTCAATGGAGAACTAACAGGAGAAGAAGGTTCATCCTCGTGTGATGGACTGATGAGTTGACTAACCTCTTGAGACTGTGAGAGAGGTTGGTCGAGTATGAGAGGCAAGACCATGTTGACTGTGCGTATATTATGTTCTTGGGAGTCATTAGTCATGGTCTGCACATTGTTTTGGCTAGGAGGATGGTTAGGAAAGGGATGTTTAAAGATGTCTATATTTTGATTGGGTGGCGCGTTTGGGTTGTCCAAGATGAGGTCACCCTTACCTAGCATGTCTTGAATGATGTTTTTGAGAGTCTTACAGTTGCCCGTGTCATGGCCTTTGACACGGTGGTAATTGCAGAAGTCATTCTCCCTATACCACACAGGGATAGCGTGTGAGGGATCAAATTGAGGAGGCAGTCAGATTTGGAGGAGATTAAGAACTCCCTGTTTGGCAAGTTTATCCAACACAGATGCATATGATTCTCCTAGTGGAGTATACTAACGTTGCACATATCTTTGCTGGAATTGTTTGGTGATGTAGTCTGATGTGGAAGGTTGAGATTGGTTATTTGTTGAAGAAGATGATCTAATGACTACAGCATTTGCTGATGCCTTAGATTTGGAATTAGAAGAAGAAGGTTTAGAGGAAGAGTAATTGGACTTGGTGTTGGGGTTTTTACTCCGCAACTTGACTTTGTTTTCCTCGACGGCGCATAGTTCAAGCTTTTTAGCCATCGTGAAAGCTTCGTCAAAGGTGCAGAATGTTTAGACCTAGAAAGTGGAGGAAATATGCTTGGCACACGCCTGAGAGAAGAGTTTGATGAGCTCGGGTTGGGGTAAAGAAAAGGAGAGCTGATTGATTAGGCCTCTCCAGTGGGCAACAAAATCGGCTATGGATTCGTCATCAAACTGACGGATGGAGTATAGGTCCGTGATGGAGACCTTTTTGGTGATGTTGATAGAAAAGTGGTCAAGAAAAAGTTGGGCTAGTTGGGTGAATGTGAAAAGAGAGTGTTTGGTGAGAGAGATGTACCAGTCGAGAGCAGCACCAAAAAGCGACATGGGGAATGTGCGTAGCAGTAACGCATCATCATGTGCTATCAAGTAACAAGCATGTCTAAATGCTCGTAGGTGTTGTTGTGGGTCTTCCTTACTCTAGAAATGAGTAAACTTAGGAAGTTCCCATTGACTGGGATACGACCGGATTGGGACGGAGGGATGGATGGGTTCATTGCAAATTTGGTCATATGACAGGACATTTCTTAAGCCCGAAATAGAGGTCTCAAGATTAGACATTTTATCCATTAGCATTTTGATAAGATCAACTATCGAATTTGTGGGTGGGGTGCCCCCTAGGTTGTAAGGCGCTTGAAAGGTGCTAGAAGGGGCGTATGACGTAGTCGGTTGCGCTTGTATAGGTGCAACGTATTGATAACTAGTCATAGGGACAGAAGTGGAGATCAAGGGGGTTGTGTCATGAAGGTAGAAGGCATGACTAGGCTTGATGTTGCCAAAGGTGGTTTAATTGTAGCAACATTAGCCAATGGATGAGTGGCCACCCTGGTGTTGATGGGGGCGAGAGTAGGCGGGATGGAGACAACTAGATTTTGGAAAGGGTTAGAGATGTGTTGAATATTTTGCGGTTGATGGGGGGTCGAAACCCCAATGGAAGTGGGCTCGGAGATAGAAGGAGAAGCCAAATTTTTAAAGTTAGTCATGGGTTGGTTATTAGTCAAGGCGACGACTTGGGTGTCTATGGGCTGGATGACAGAGGTGGTGGATATGGCTGCCGTCTCAACTAAGGAGGTTGGCATCCCATAAATTGGGTTGCCTGAAGATTCTCGCGTTCAAATTTGCACGAGATAATGTTGAAGGGATTTGACATTGAGGTCCAAGAATTTTTCGAAGTCTTGGTCCCCATCAGAGACAATGGGAGGCTGAGTCGGGGTCAGTTGGGTAGGAGTTCGTTCGGTTTCTGAATGATACTCCATTAAAGGACTGGTTATGGACAGTGAAGGTGGAAGCGGTTGATGCCTCGCGTGGTCAAGAAGAGCCTTGGTTTGACTGCATGTCAAAACCATTCAAGGCAAGAAAGAGTCAGGTTTCAGAAACTGTGTTTTTTAGTCTTAGAAAACAAGAATGGGTGTTGGACAACAAGAAAGTCAGATTTTAAGCTTGCTATTTTGAGAAGAAAAATTTAGACAGTGACCGACGTCGGTTGAAAAACCGATGTCGGTGAGAATAAGTGGCCGATGTTGGTCAGATAATCGATGCCGGTGAAGAAAGGATGCCGACATCGGTGGTAAAACTGATGTCGATTACTGTGTTTTCCAGAAACCCAAAAAATTTGAAAGTTTTTGGAAAAAAAGAAGAAAACGTCCTCACTAGCTCAAAAAACCAGATAGGAACAGAAAAATAGATGGAGACAGGCAGACCCTAAGCGTTAAATCCTAAGAATAAACTTTTAAAATATTGTTGGCTTATGCCTTAGAGCGTGTTTGGGAAGTTGGCTTGTAGAACGGGTCCTAGAAGAAGCAGTCTAAGGTTGGTTTCAGGTTAGTTTCGATGCTCAAGATCTGTATTAGGTTCTGTACATGGCTTGGTGTTAGGATCTTGCTCCCCTCACTTCACGAACCCAGAGCCAAGCTGGGCCGCTTAGCCAGTATATACTTCCCCTAGAGATTATCCTCTGCCAGAGAATAGAGTGGGCTTTCCCCTTGGTAGTGAAGTCCAAGTGGGATTGCCGGGATGGGTAAGGTATCAGCTAGGTGATGAAATCCTAGTTGGACCTTGTCTTAGGTAAGTTTAGTTGTTTAATTTTGTGCAGGTGATTTGGTTGTGTAACATAAGTGGTCTATGATTAATTCATGATGCGGTTTAATTACTAGATGTGTGGACTAAATATGCATGCAATCAGAAATGAAATGCAATTGATTTTAAGCCCAAATAGAAATGTGTGTTTGTATGAAGACAAATAGAGAAAGGGTTAAGAGTATGACTTTGACTAATCTAAGATGCAAGAAAGAAAGAAAAAGAATGATTCTTTTTAACTTTGCTAATGGTGTCTTTTGGAAGAGATAGAAGAAAGAGATGCAAGGAGAGACCTAATGCACCTATATGAAAAGTTTGTTTAAAAGAGAAAAGTATGAACCCAAGGAGAATTCCTAGGGTCCCACCAGGCGTGCCAGAATGTTTCAAACTATTTTCGCTTTTCTACATTCAAAGGAAATGAGAAACTAAGATAAGTGGTCAAGGGTTTATACGTACTTGGATGAAGTCTTGCACACCAAATTCAGACGATTGAGAGAACTCCTCCTTGGCTGTGGAGGATGACACCTGCAGAAGAAAGAGACTTAAACAAAAAGGTTGTTAGATGGATAGAAAGTGGACTACCAAGCAAAAGCTTGGTCCTAGAAGTGCAAAAGACTTCTTGGGGAATGACAACCCACTGATTGTTAAAAAGCAGAATATTGCCAGAAATAGAAATGATAAAGACTGAATAAAAGAAATGAAAGCAAATGCATACCTGTAAGCAACAATCTGTCTTCCACAGTCGCTGATTTCAGTGGTTCTACCGGCATCGGTAGGTCAAGGTCACCGACATCGGTTATTCTGCCGACGTCGGTAGGGGCAATGGTCGAAGTCGGTCAGGGCAATGGCCTGGGACAAGTTTCAGATCTATTTGATCAATTAGGATGGTTTTGGGGAGGTTTGTGGGAGTCTGATGGCATGTGTTGGGTCAACAAAATAGAGAGTATGGTCTAAAAAGGAATCAGGGGAATGTCAGGGGCAAAAGGGGAAGACAAGGGTGAGAGAAGGCTTTTTAGCCTCTCTGGAAAAGACAGACTGGGTTGTGTTCAGAATGGTTGGGAATGAACAGTGGACAGAATGCTAATGTATTTAAAAAAGATAGTAAAATGAAACTTAATGCAAATACTTAGCTGTGTACAGAGTTGGCAGAGGAACAAGAGCTATGTTTCTGTTGTGACTGGTGATGGAGATGTCATGCAATCCTCAACCCTGTGTGGGATGACTGGTGCTGATCCTCTATACCTGGAAAGTGTTGTCAAAATGTTGATACCTGTAAGAAGTCAAGAAACAATAATGCTGGGAAGCAAGAGCAAGAGAGTTCTGTTTCACAGTTAGCCGACTAGTGATTAGCTCGAGCGAGAGGTTAGAAATCAGTTTAAGTAAACCACCGTCGACGATCCCACCGGCATCGGCCGACATTTGATTGACGTCGGCGGGTGGAGAACGAGTAAACGGGCTAACAAGCCCGTTCTCCATTCGCCAGGTGCATAATCCGTTGGAGAATTGTCAAAGGTTAGGCTAAATACGCACAAGAGTTGGTTAGGCAGTTGGGAAGGAGTAAAAATAGGTCTTGGGTGAGTCACTTAGTCTTAAGGTGAGTCATAGGGTAGGAAATGGTCCAAGGCGAGGTGTCAAAGGGGGGGTTATTAATTCAAAATAAGTTATTATTTTAAATTAATAAGTGTGTGGGTTAGGAATGTGTTAGAAGTAGGCCAAGGGGACCAAGGGGGAGGATGACCAAGGGTTAGACACGATTTCGGTGTCTACACTTGGCATAAATTACTTTTGAGATGTAGCTTCACTCTTTCAACCAAGATTGAACCTTTTATATTTTAAGCATTACTTTTCAAAGTTTATAAAATTTTAAGTCTTTTTGTTTTTAGATCTTTCTTCATTAAATGCAGATATGTCTAGCTACACTTATGGTGCAGTCATGGATAAACCAACTTATGATAAAATGGCTACACAAAAAGACTTTTATGACTTTAGTCAAGACCCCTATGGTGACAAGAAGGTTTGTGAGATAGATTTCTATCCACCTCACAAAAATCAATCATGGGAACATAATCAAAATCCAACATATAATCCTTTGGTTTGCACGAACAACCAAACTAAGAAGCATCCAGTCATTACCATTTTAGGACCTCCTCCTTTGGTTTGCATGAACAACCAAACTAAGAAGCGTCCAGTCGTTACCATTTTAGGACCTTCTCCTTTGGTTTGCATGAGTAACCAAACTAAGAAGCATCCAATTGTTACCATTTTAGGACTTCCTCCTTTGGTTTGCATGAGCAACCAAACCAAGAAGCGTCTAGTTGTTACCATTCTTGGCCCATCACCAATTTTTGATGAACCTATTGTTGAAGAACCTCCATTTGATGAACTAATTATTTTGTATCCCTTATTCAATAGTCTAATCTTTCAAGAGTCCATTATTGAACCATAAACCATTGTTCCTACTAAACCAAATGTTCCCCACTTTAGGAATTTTGTGTTGATATTTGAGCCTAAACAAGAACCATCACCTCTTCAAAAACCATCTTATGAGGATCAAAATGTGTTCAAAATTGATCTTTTACAACCAATTGTGAACCAAAACCAACATATTATTATTTAAACACCCATTTGTGACAAGATAAACTATGATAAGTTACCTATTAATATGTTACCTATTTTTAAAGAAACTCATCTCCTTGACAAACCAATCTCAGTAGAATTATCTCTTGATCTTTTCCCACTCGTTGAGTAGTCTCACTTTGACAAACAAGATTTTATTGAGACGTCCCTTGAGTAGTTCCCTCTTTTTGAGGGGCTTCACTTAGATGAGTTAGTCTATGTTGAACCCTTCCAGGATGAATCAGTTTTTATTGAGTCCATTATGCCATCATAGGCCATTACTTGTCAAAAATTTAGTATTCTATAGAATATTATCAAAACAACTATATCATAAGAAGAATCAATATTAGAGTCAGGTTCCATTTTTGAACTGACATTGGATTTAGCATCAAAAATATAATCAAAATCAGTTTTGACATTAGATTCAAAGTCCTTTGCTTCAGAATCAGAGTTAAAAATATAATATAGTATTGGTTGTTACAACATTGGTTATAATTGCCTTGCAGATCAATTTGAATATATTTGTGATCCTTCTACAATTTTTGAGGATGAGTAATTCAACTTTGACACATGTTGTCCTAGTATCTTCTATGAGAATTATGCAGTCTCTCCTCATTCCATTACCATTCCACATGCCATTACCATCAACCAAAATAGCCATATCATTGACATTCCATTTCTCACAAGTGTCGATTAGGACCGACAAAATCACACTTTGTTAAACTACATCTATGGTGACATAGCAGTTGAAGAAGAGAAAGGAGACCAAGACCACATTCATATAGCAAAAAAACACTCTCCTAGTGAAACCTTTTCAGAGGCACTAGGGGATAAGCAAAGATCAAACTCAACATCTTTTAGTGAGACCTTTTTGAAGGTGCTAGAAGACAATCAAAGTCAAATGTTAACATCTCTTTGTGAAACCTTCTCAAAGGCACTACAGGACAATCAAGACAACTTCATTGGTGAAAACCTCATCGAGGCACCAATAGTTGAGCACAAAAGTTCTTCATTGTTTACCGAAGATAATATCAAAGATCAAATAAAAAAAAATCCAATCTAAAACCTAATCAAATGGTAGCTACTCTCAAGATTAAACAACAGAAAAATATGGTGGTCCTATCGAGAGAAAAATTCTTTGGCCCCACCACAACCAAAGTTATGTTGAATCCAACATTAGCACCATTATGTGTTACTAAATGTCTCAATATTCATTTATTTCCCAACCATTCCACACTCCATTATCATCTGCCATTCCATTTCATAATCAAACCCACCATCCATTATTTGTCCTTATTTACCATCCATGGCAACACTTTCCTTTGTAGAGGCTACAAAGATACTTTGTCTCAACACTTGAAGGAATTATAATCAACAACCAAGGAAGGTCACAAAAGCATTCTTGGCATCAAAATCCACATGCCACTTTTGACAGAGCAGTTATTCAGCCAAGGTGTGGGCTATAAATTAACATGATAGAGCATTCTATTTGTATCATTTGTTGATTAGGACGTGCTTCTCCCCATCAAAAAGAACAATAGAATCAAAAATCACACCTAGGCCAAAAACATGTACCATACCATTTCCATTGTTACATATCCATTTTCCATTGTCGAAGTACCTAGCCATTTACCCCATCACTTGGGGGAAATTCTCTTACCATTTTATCCAATCTATCAAAAACCATCATTATCCTTAGCAAGACCATACCATCCTATCATTCCATTCCTATTTTAGACCAAAGCCTATTTTTAGTCATCTTATTCAATCCTATTTTGATCTTGGTTCTTTTGATTCTTCCCACACCTTTTATGGGGGGATTCTGATGAAGTTTCAAAAATCAATCAAATTTGTGTTTATAATGATAGTCTATGAAAATAATGTGACATTTGATATGGCAAGATACCTTTCATCCTATATCCATGTTTGTTTATGTGAGCTTGATTATAACCACCTATGGGCAAATCAGTGTTTCACTAATCTTGCTACTAATTATAACCACCTATGGGAAAATTAGTATCATTAACATGTGCCATTGTATCTTAGTTATAACCTCGTATGGGAAAAATAAGAAAAACATGTCAAGAACCTAGAACAATAAACATGCTCTGATACCACGTGTCTGGATCTTGCTCCACCAATAGAGCACATATATGATTACTTCTTGTATTAGCAACTAAACACGAAATTTAACCAGAATCAATAAGTAACTAGAAATATGAAACAACACAAGAATTGAGAGACAATACACAATTGTATTAATAATCACTCAGAAGAATATACAATAAGGAAGATGTCACTTCTTCCTCCACCTCAAAGGTTCGCCACACCTCAAGACCTTCTTCCCTCTCTCTCTTGGTCCCAACAATCAACTCCAATACATAATTGATGTTCACCTCTCCAACCAGTTAGTAACACGCTGCCAGTACGTCAAGTACACAACCGTACTCCAAGTAGATCTCCTACTCTCTACTGCTACCTGCAAATCACTAGACCTTACTCACCATTGTAGATCTCCAAAAGAAGCCATGCTCATCTGCTGACTAAGATCATATGAATATGAAGAACCCTGTTGATTCTCCAATCCAGTACCCACCTTGGTACTGTGGCACTAGGAGGAACACACCATTACTCTCTTCTCTCAGAAGGAGCTTATTGCTCTCTTACTCCCTAGTTACAAGTTTACACTACAGCCTATGAGTCTATTATATAGATCTCATGCATACAATAATTAGACTATCCTAATTATAATAATTAGACACGCAACTCAAGACCAAAAATAGCCTTTGCATGCAAACACTCAGTTCAACGAACTAACTATCCATGGAACAAGCAGTTCTAGAACTGCCACAGGCGACCGACATCGGTCCCTGTCTGCCTGGAGGTGACCGACGTCGACTGACCTCCTGCCGATGTTGGTTTCTTTCCTATCCATCCTGTCGTCATTGGTTGCCTTGTGCACTGCACTTTGCCGACGCCGATCTCCCTGGAACTCAGCAACCTCCTCCCTGTTTGCACCAGTTGAAGCTTTTAGCTCCACATCCTAACAATCTCCCACTTGGAGATAAATAGTTACAACTGTACCTATAACTGTACACTATCTAATTTGTACCCTGGCTTGTATCCCTCTTCAAGATCAATACTGAAGACTAACCACCACACCCTGTGATGCTCTAACCTTTGTACCTTTGTCATCCAAGTAACCTACCACATCCGCATCTACAAACCTATGTAGAAAATAACTTGACCCTGCATAGCATGTCGACTTGCTGTTGATCCCTGTAAGAATCCACTGAACTGCCCTTCAGTACCTCTTCCTTGAATTAGCTCCATACTTTCTGACAACTCCCACTACTTAGGAAAACTCAGGTCTACACTAGACCTCATGTGATTTCAAACACTTGTTCTAAGCTCTGCTTGAACTGTCCAGCCCTTGGTGTGCTTTCCAATTCTACATCTTAAACCTCACCAACACCTTCACATCAGCTTCTTATTTGAGACAAAATCAACCTATGATCCTCTATGTCTCTTATGCTAAATAATTTTGCTGCTACCAAATTCTTCATAACATACCTCTGAAACTAACTTTACCTTTTAGCTCAGAGAACTCCCTACATATGTAAACCTACAATAAGCAACCACTCCACATACAGTAACAAGATGATGTCGCGACTCATCATCCACTTGGTAAAGAAAAGAACACAATAGTTACACTGACATTGACTAAAGCCATGCTTAGTCATCCACCTGTCAAAACCTGTACCACTATCCTGCAGCTACCTCAAGACCATGTACCTTGGCCTTCTGTCTCACTTATCCATTCAATCTCTTCTCTAATAAGGGAATCCACTCCTCTCCCAGTGCTCTCTCTTAGCTGACAAATCTACCAAATCTCCTGCTTGGTTCTCTTCTGAAGAATTCATGCCATGCTCCCACTGTTTCTGGATTCTACCTACATTGCCTCTATACATCTTCCTGGTTCTCAACCATCAGTAAGCAATAATAAAGAAGGTGAACAACAAATATGAGGTTCACTTACCATTTTTGACCTCTACATGAGCGTTTGAGACTTGTTGACAGCTTGCTGTCCGCCCAACATTCGTTCCAGTGATCGATCTCAGCTATCTCCCAGCCTGCACCCGACCGATGTCAGTTCCCTGCGATTGCTTCCTCATCGACGTCGGTCCTCGTGACCGACACCAATTTTTACCTGTCCCTATTTTGCCAACGTTGGTCTGCACATAGCCGACGTCAGTCACTATGAGGACACCGACGTCGATTTTCTAACCGACGTCGATTTCTGTGTTTTCCTTGTGAGTGACAACTTTTACCTGCGAGCTCCTTTTGGGTCAAAACCCTGTTAAAATTAACATAGCCCTGCTCAAAATAAATTAGTTTCCTCACCTGATCTCTATCCGTTATCTCCTCCATGAAAACCAAGGATTTCCAGTTCTTTAGCTTGTCAAAGACATCTAACTTCCGCTTCAAAACCTGCATTCTCCTTCTACATATGTGACTAAGCCTACAAAGCCACATCTCTATAACAAAAGGTGAATCAGTAATATAAGTAGATAGATAAAGGATACCTACTTTCTTACCACCATCTAATTCAAGTGTATCCGCTGTGAGAGTTACAGTGCATCTCCCATCACCCAAATTTCTTAAAGAAATTAAACTCATCTCCAAGACTGGTACCTGCATGACTTCTTTCAACCACTGTGTGTCATCCGTCTGCAATTTCAGCTTCACTTCCCCTTTGTCAATAATCTGACAAGGCTCTCCAACCCCTAAATAAATCTCTCCAAAGTCTCCAAAGACATACCCATGAAAAGATGCTCTATTTTAGGCTACATGGAAAGAGGTAAAAGAATCTGTAAACAAAGATTCTACTTTATCCAGAGCAACCTGTGCAATGTCACCTGCAACATTTGCTTCTACACGTTGATCTTCTACTGACCAATAATCTCCTTTTACCTACTCTTTTTTTCCATCAATCAGACCATTCGTGGTATTCAGTTTCTCCATTCGTAGCTTACTATCTTCTGCCATTACTATACTCCCACTCAATCTGAAACCCTTGTGAGTGACCTGTAATCAAAAACACTACCAGATCTAAAACCACCTGTTAGTCAACCCAACCAAAAGCTCTGATACCACTTGTCAAGAACCTAGAACAATAAACATGCTCTGATACCACGTGTCAGGATCTTTCTCCACCAATAGAGCACATATATGATTACTTCTTGTATTAGCAACTAAACACAGAATTTAACCAGAATCAATAAGTAACTAGAAATATGAAACAACATAGGAATTGAGAGACAATACACAATTGTATTAATAATCACTTAGAAGAATATACAATAAGGAAGATGCCACTTCTTCCTCCACCTCAAAGGTTTGCCACACCTCAAGACCTTCTTCCGTCTCTCTCTTGGTCCCAACAATCAACTCCAATATAGAATTGATGTTCACCTCTCCAACCAGTCAGTAACACACTGCCAGTACGTCAAGTACACAACCGTACTCCAAGTAGATCTCCTGCTCTCTGCTGCTACTTGTAAATCACTAGACCTTACTCACCATTGTAAATCTCCAAAAGAAGCCATGCTCATCTGCTGACTAAGATCATATGAATATGAAGAACCCTATTGATTCTCCAATCCAGTACCCACCTTGGTACTGTGGCACTAGGAGGAACACACCATTGCTCTCTTCTCTCAGAAGGAGCTTATTGCTCTCTTACTCCCTAGTTACAAGTTTACACTACAACCTATGAGTCTATTATATAGATCTCATGCATACAATAATTAGACTATCCTAATTACAATAATTAGACATGCAACTCAAGACTAAAAATAGCCTTTACATGCAAACACTTGGTTCAACGAACTAACTGTCCGTGGAACAAGTAGTTTTGGAATTGCCACAGGCGATCGACATCGGTCCCTGTCTGCCTAGAGGTGACCGACATCGGCCGAGCTCCTGTCGATGTCAGTTTCCTTCTTGTCCATCCTGTCATCATCGGTTGCCTTGTGCACTGCACTCTGCCGACGCCGGTCTCCCTGAAACTTAGCAACCTCCTCCCTGTTTGCATCAGTTGAAGCTTTTAGCTCCACATCCTAACAAAACACTTGTTTATCATGTATTGCCCCATCACCTTACCATTACTATTTTCATTTGACTGGCCATTTATTGGATTTGAGAACTTGTTGGGACCTAGTTGTTTTTTCCCCACCTTTTGTGTGGATAAAATTATTATGACTTAAGGTCATTTCAAGACTATGTAGGTCATACTCAATTCATTTTGAGGTCACCTTAGTCCCCCTTTTTCATACACTCTCACCATTTTTTGAGCAATCAAACACCTCACTCTCATCGATTTATGAGCATGGGCAGTTGTAGCTAGCTTAACTATCTTATTGGAACCTATACTCTTAGGACGTGCATCTCCTCGACTAGATGGTCCCACCTTGTACATATTTTATCCCAAAAACACTAAAAACATTTGAAATACTTTGAAAATACCAAAAACATCAAAACATGATCCACAAAAGAATAAAAACATTATCTCACACTTCTATACATTTGTACATTCCCATTCCACCATCCCACACTCTCACCATTTTGTGAGCAACTGTTAAGTTTAAACGCTCTCATCATTTTGTGAGAAACTATTAAGTTTGCATGCTCTTGTCATTTTAGAAGCAACTATTAAGTTTGAATGCTCTCACTGTTTTGTGAGCAACTGTTAAGATTGAATGCTCTTGATGTTTTGCAAGCTCAAAAACACTTATTCATTTCATCTTGTCCCATGTACTTGCCATTTTGCAAGATCATTCTTTCTTATCTCATCAGTTTCTTATTTTCTAGACCATTCTCATTTATTTATTATATCTTCTATTTCTTCTATAACATTAATCATGCTGGTCTAATCATCATTTTTCTTCTATCCCATTTCCTGGGAGAACTACATTTATCCTGAATTTCATGTTGGGACATGCATCCATGGAACTATGTAGGTAGTGTCCACTTATCTTATACATCTGGAGTTAGCTCGACCAACCCCTTCCTTTTCGTCTCTTACCCCATTTCTTCTATCATTGTTCCTCTTTAATTAAGAAATAATTGTCGTGTCATTGTTCTTTATTATGATGTGGTGGAAAGTAACGCCTCTACCGCACTAAATTGGTTTTTGTTTATGTGTGTTTTATTGTGCTTTCACATCTCTCCTTTTATTTCTTCTCCTTTTCTCTTTTTATTACTTCTTGTTCTATTTTTGGTCTTATGTTTTTTTGTTTGATTTTGCTTTTCTCTTTTATGTTCAAAAATGCCTTGATGGTCCACATGGATCTTGATTATTCATATCTTGGTCTCATGTCGTTAAGACGTTCTTGACTTTTATTTTTAAACATTTTTTATTTTCATTTATGTTTATCTTTTTCTTTATTTTTTCTTTTTTGTTTAAATGTAAATCATTGTAACTCTGGTTTTGGTCATTATTTCACCATTATCCTTAGTTATCGATATTCACATTTGAATCAACTGAGTGTAATTGGAATCTTATGTCATTCTAATTTATTCATACTTATGATGCCTAATTTATTTTGCTATAGCAAGCACTTTATGCTCAGGTCTCAAAGTCTTAACGTCAACATAAACTCCTAGGAATGATTCTTAAGAACACTTTACAAAACCTAGGCTCATGATATGGAATTAGGTTTCTAGATAGCATGCATTTCAAGGTTCTTTATCTAAGTTTAAATATTCATCTCTTTACATACATTGTGAGTCTAATCAGTTCTTGGTCATTTTTCATCATTCCTCATTCTATTCTCTCCCAAACTTGGGTGAACTACATGGGCCTGAAGTTCATGTTGGAACATGAGTCCATGGAACTATGTAGGTAGCACTTAAATTTTATTGAGTTCAACAAGGCTATCTTCATTCTTCTTTTCATCTCTCTCATCACTTTGTGCATTCTCATATGATTGGTTTTATATGGCTTTCTAAGCCCTTACACCATCACATGTACGTTTGCACCAACTCGATTTAACCTATCTTTTGGGTTATATCCTTGAGATATTTTTACTTGCCAATTGCCCATGCTGGGGCCTAACATCTGAATCACATCAATGATCAAGATTCAACCTACTGGGGTAAAACTATTTTATCATGATCAAATCTGCTCTACTGGGGCACTTCTTATTATATTCTCTTTAGAGACCCCGTTCTAGTGATGCTTCCCTTCCTGAAGTAGAACATTCTCCCTTTTCCTCTAATTCCAAGCTCTCCACATTAAAGCCCATGATGGCAATATTTTAGTGTGAAACTTGTCTCGAGATTGATCAATGCCATAAGCGCATAGCTTGTACTCTCAAATTGGGTATGTTTACAGTGTGTCACTTACATTTATAGATTATATCTTTCCAATTCCACCTATCCATGGGGCCTATTATACTTCTAATTATATTTTGATCATTGATGGTAATCACGTATGCAAGCATTAGCTCATCTAGATGTGATCTATTCCATGGGTTAACCTCTCACTTTCTCTCTCTTTTTGAGAGTTCATCCTTCTCTTTCATCTTAATATGTCCCCTCAAGGGGGAATCATAGATCTATTCCAATTTCTTCTTGACAAATATTTTCTTTGAAAAGATGTTTCACCTGAATGTCTCACTATGCCTTCTCAAATAGGGGAAAAATGTAGACATCCAATTCCTAACACCATTTGTGTTAAAGTTATCAATCTTACTTGAATTGCACTTAAATGCACATTTTAAGTCAAAATCCATAAAACATCATAAATGGTTTGAACTTGTCACTTATAAGTGCTAGTTTAGGTCAAAGTATCCCTAAATAGGGCAATGCATTTTATGGGATAACTAATTTTGATCATATTATTTCGAGTCAAAATGACCATTTCGCTATTTAGTGCTCTAGATTTCCCTTTTCTTCTAATTCATTAGTATACATCACATGCTTTTATTAGTTATTGTTGGGAACATCCTAAATGGGAATATAGTTCTAACACATCTAACGTCATCCTCTAGTTCTTCTCCAGTCAAATTATGACCCAATAATATGACTTTCTGACCATTTTGATTAATCAAGGGATAATTTTCAAATAATTGCACAAATGTTGATTAACCTTATTTAAGGATAATTAGTCCAAATCAAGAGCTTAAGTGGATTTTCCATGAGAGTTGTTGAATATTTCTTTTTGAAATTGATTCTTATTATCTGCATCACCTAGTGACATCGTCTATGGGGTGGCATCCATCAAGCCATAAGTGCATAAAATATCAATATTATGGGTCACCCATGCCTAATAAATGCCTCCCATGCCTCTTCAATGTCCCTTCTTCCAAGGTCATGATGAGGATAATTATGTATTTAATTCCAAATATTAGGATTATCCTCAACCACACATCTTCATCTCAAGATGGATGGTTCAGGTTGATCATGACCAATCTCAAAAATCTATAAATAGAGAGGCCATGAACATCATTTCTAAGCTGTTTTGGTTCAAGATTATTATGTTCAAATATCTCCAAAGCTTGAATATTGCAAAGTTATAATGTTAAATTGTTTCCACAAAGCTTCATTGATAGGCTAGTTTAGTGATTTACAATTAAGAGCCTAGGTTTTATGGAGTGTTCTTGAGGCATTGAAGGCGCTTACCACCATTGTTGACAAAGATAAGGATGCTTGATAAAGGAGGAACATGTTTTTGAGCCACATGGGTATGGTGAATCCATTTGGAAAGGTAATATGGTGTTGTTTTATTTCATTTGTTTCTTGTTATCCTTTGTAATTCCCATAGGAATAGATAGGCTTGGTTAGTTAGTTCTTTATGCATGTTTCATTATTTATGGATTAATGCTTGACTAACTTGCTTTATAATTCTCTCTACATCATGCACACCAATACATTTTTTAATTTATATTCTAAGATATCACTATATATGGAAAACTATTAGAAGGTATTTTACAACAAGCACACTCATATTTTAAGAGCTATACAAAGTCATGCATTGTTTATATTGAATTATTAGAGCTATATATGAAGTATTGTTACATTAGCATGTTTTTTCTAATTGTAAGCTAGTATATGAAGCATCTAGATCTATATATCACCATTACACACACATATATAGGTGGGAGAACTACATTTGAGTTTGAGCCCTCTTTGGAGCATTAACAATGTAGTACAATTCTTGGTCTTTCAATAAGATTGACCAAGGCAAATCTAACTAAATCCTTTTCACTTGATTTCCTCACATTTGATATTGCAAGTGTTTTTAAAGGATACTAGGGTTTGATATTTTAAGTGTTTGTGCACATAAAAATAGATTATGAAGGTGAAAACAAACATTTTTGAAGCATCTGCATCACTCAGGTGAGATTTAGGGCTTTATTGCCAATGGACATAACTAACTAATAGGGATAGAATCAATTTTCATACCTATCCAGAGATTTTTTATCCTATCTAAAGCCAAAAATAGTCATTAGATTTTAGAACAAACAAATTACAGTAATTGTACATAACTTTTATTCCATCAATTATCCTACGTAGATTAGGTAAGTTTGAAAAATAAGATAAGTGTCTCTCTATCCCTTTGCATTTGTTGTTGTACTTATCGAAATTTTTGTAAATATGTACTTGTCAAAATTGTGTTTTATATTTATTTCTATCAATTCAAATTAGATCTATATTTTATTAGTTCTATCTATTTAAAGGATTAGTGTCGCATTAATCCAATTTTAGGTAAAACAGGTTATTCTAATTGCATGTTGTCAGCTATTGATATTCTCTATTTTTCATAATCATTTAATAAAATGGAAAACATAAATGTACAATAAAATTAGGGTTGCAATCAATCATAATACTTCTTTTATGTTTATAGAATCCCATGTAACTTTTACCATTCCTCCTTAAGATTATGCTAACTATTTTCCCTCTCATTAGGGCCATGTTGTCACTATCACAAGAGGTAAGGTGACCCAACCTATAACATCAAATTAGGCTATCTAACACATTCTTCCTCAACCCCTTCCACCTCCTGCATATCCTCTTGATGAAGATTTTATACATATTCAATCAGGAGTATCTAAGGATTGTGCTTGTGAAGCCCTTCAAGATCAAATAGTCACTATGAGAAGGTTCATTAAAGAATTTAAAAATCAAAATCACTATTTCAATTTAAGGTTCATATCACTTGAAAATAATAGCACATATGCAAACAATCTAGAACATTCTAGTGTTAGTCATATATCTACATCTCCATCTAGCTATTTTGTGCCTAAGAATATATCATCTCAAGTATGGGTTAGAAAACAACATACAATTATTGATTCAAAAAGAATATAAAAGGTGAATAAGAGTTAAAGTGAGATTCTAAGAGAAATGCTTTGAAACAAGGTAATCAAATTACCTCTTATACAACCTCTATGAAGATCAAAATGCTATTGTGCATTTTATAAAATGCATGGTAATCATACAGATAGTTATTTGGCTTTGAAGAACAAAATATAAAGTATCATTAATAGTGGTGAGATTATAATGATAAATAAATCAAATAACCCACTCACACTATGATTACATCTCCTAAGGAATAAATGCAAGAACAAAAGGAAAATTCAGAACAAGAAAGATTACAAAAGGCAAAATTAGAGCCAAAAAAAGCTTCAAAAGGCAAAATTAGATCAAAAAGGTTACAAAATGTAAAAGATTAAAAATAAAGGTTACAAAAAGAGAATTTATGAAGGAATTGTTAAATAAACAAAGGGGACAAATCTAAAAGGAAAAGTTACTAAAAGAGCATTCATAAAAAGAGAAGTTGCAAAAACAAATTCAAGATAAGTAAGAAAGCACCTTTATGAAAGGGTTTCTCACAAGGGAACTTTAAAAGTAAAATGTTCCTCAAAATTCTAATGGTACAAACGTGATTTCTAAGGATTCACACATCATATCTACTTCATGCATAGATCAAAAAGATATGGTCAATATTATAAAATCTATGGTTACATCTTCAAGTAAAGAAGTCAAAGCATAAACTATTTCTCTTCATAGTATTCAAATAGTGATACATGATTCTTCTATGGTTCAAAATTAGATAAAAGTTTCTAATAATGATGAACATACTCATCAACAATATAAATGTAATAATCTAATTCCAATATATGGTGCAATTGGTTTTTCATATACATATGAAAAATATGATCAGAGTGGCATATCACAATTTCCAGAAACACCTAAGAAACTAGTTATCTACAACAATGATGATTACATTGATGATTATGATTCTAATTATGCAAAATATTGGTATGATACTCCTATTGACATGGAACATACATATGATTATCTAATCGATGGGATTATTAGTTAGCACATTTCAATTTAAAATGTTCTAAGAAAATTAAAAACCATTCAAATAATTATAAAAACAAAATTCTAATTATACATGACTTCATGATTTATTTTATCATATTGTTCATCTACTTCTTGCACATGTAATCAATTCAATTAAATTCTTATAGCCCTTGGCTAATTATGACTTTTTGGCCTCTTGGCTATTTTTTTTCACTTTCGAGCTATGAACAATCTAATGTAGTGATCTACACTTCTATATTTTTCCATATACCTTGTTATTTTCAAAAGTCTAAACTAAACAAAGTACATTTTTAGACAAGGATATTATCGACTAGTATGGGATAAAAATTACTACCATTATTATTAAGAGTTTCTATATCCTATCCTATACCTTTTTTTACATTCAAATGAAATTATGAGCACATAGAGTTTTAATGCTACCAATTTTTCAATATTCCACTCAATTCTAGCAGACACAATAATAATCATTCATGTAAAAAAATTATTTTGTGTCCTATTTTACTCATATGTGCATGTTACATACCTTGACAAGTGTACATTCCATTATACAAGTATGTAAAATCATTCCTTTGCATACCTATTCAATCTACTACATGCCTTTCAAAGTTACAAAATCACATATACAATTGGGCATATTTCTTGTACATGGTCATGGCATCATTTCAAGTGCACACTTTAAATTGACACATGTCATAGATTGTTCAAATCCCTTTCCTTTATTCTACTTTCTAACACATATCTACTTGTTTCTATCATGCTTTTTACAATTTTTCAAAAAATTATAAAAAATTCAAATATTGCAAAAACACAAAAACATTCAAGATATTATAAAATCTTAAATCAGGGCCTGAACATGACTAGACATCTAGTTTATATCAATATCATAGATAATATAATATTTTTTTATCACACATGCATTTCACTGGTATCTACGAGTGTTATGCAGGGCATATAATTTCACATGGACTAAGATGTTGGACTTACCTCTACCGAGCAACCATGTTAATTTGGGGGCATCTCATCCACAAGGTACAATATTTACAGTTGTTACCATTCTATAACTCCTACATTATCAAGTTATATATTATTTTATGAATGTCTTACTAAAATATATATATTTCATAGTGTACACGGATGTGTTATTTTTTAGGATATGATCACATTACATATACTTGTTGTAGAATATCTTTCTAGTTCTATGCTCCATTGATGTTATTACCTATACATAATAGATGGAATCTTTCTTTTCTATTGTTTGTGGCCCTTGTCCCTTGTGTGTAATTTCTTAAAAATATCTATGAGATAATTATTTGGTATATGTGAAATTTGAACATGTATGTTGCATATGAACCTTATCCCTTTATTTTGTGTGGCATTTAAACCTATCCCTTATTTCCAACATTATTCACGTCCATTATGTGTGGCCTTTGGCATTGTATGTTTAATCTTTACTTGTGTGATATTTGAATATGTCCCTTGTATGCGGCCATTAGCCTTATTGTATGGCATTATGTTTATTGTGTATGTGTGTTTATTGAGATTATTAAGTTTAATGAGTTCCGTGATCCATATAATACAATAACTAATACATAATATTGTACTATTAAAATTTACTACCATGAACTTCCTTGACACACTTCTATAGGCCTTTCCTCATAAGTTACATAAATGATTCTAATGGCACATATCTTACCATGTAGAATTAATTTTAACATATGATACAATATTCAATGATTATATCTTGATATGCATCATATAGTTAAATTTTATTTTGAGAGTAGTGAATTTTAGGATACACAATTCCCTCACCTATAAGGGTGGAATTTATTTATGATTTTCATGGATGAGATAAGTCTCTTCAAGCATAAATTAGTTTTGGATACAAAATATAGTTTTAAAGAATTTAAAATGGCTCAAAAATTCAATCATTGGTATAAATTATTGGGGTATATGACATGCATATGCACTTACATGACAAGAACAGGTTAAAAGTTCATATAGTTTTGGGTGCATGATACAGATTCTTACAAAAGATTCAAACAATAATGTACAAATTCAAATCTACACAAAGTTACAAATTCTACATTTATTTATGGCGGCATGATATAGGTTCATGCACATTATACATTTTTTTGAAAATTCATCGAGCATAATATAGATTCATGCCATGATTTCAATAATACTTGCTATCTATGGACATGGTGGGAACATGGATGTACTTCATTCTCTTTTGATCATGCATTGAGGAAATAAGGAAGAAAGTGACAATTCTACAATCCATATACAATGGTTGATTTAGTTATAGTTCATAGTATATAACTTGAATATTTTTCTCCCTCCAACACTATATCATTTGAACACATTATGGATTTCAACCCAATTCATGTCTTAGCATTTGAAATACCAACAAAATAAATTGAGGTTTATGTGTCCCTTAATGAATTTTATTTTTTGTACAATTGCAATAGGGGCTTGATCACCCTCAAATTCTCTATGTTTCAAAAAATGAACCAAATCTCTTGAAGTACTTCATGGGAAACACTAATTCTCTAATGTTTCAAGGAAGCATCATCTCGAAGCAAAGATACAAAGTAACATTTGTTTCACATGTATAATTGTATTCCTTCCTTGCTCTATTTTTCAAATTCAAAATTTCAAAAGATAAATCTATTTTCAATTTTCAATGTTAAGCCTTGTTAAATTTCAAATTTCAATAATGTGTTTTGTAGGGTTTGTTAAGTTAAATTGCCCTACACAATTGGAGTATCTCTCAAATACAAACGTGTCTTACACACTCAAGTATATCTTTCCTTTATTCTATGAATTTCATTTCTAACTAAGGGGGAGGGGCAAGGATGTAGTTACTCAAATTTGGTCATGAATACTTGATAATGTTAGTTTTGGCCCACTATCACTTTAAATGACTTAAACAATTAATCTAGACCTATTTCACCACCATACTCTATCTTAAGCACCTATATAAACCTATTCCTTTATAAGTTGATGTTTTATGCCTACGTAAATGTTCTAAATTTCTAAAAACCTCTCTAAGCATCTATACAAATATCCCAAAATTCACATGTTTCGTTGTAGGACAAAATCAACTACTATGGAACAATAATGGCTATTAGTTTTATCCCCTATGGGTCGATCATGTCCACCCTAGTAATGGTCATTTTTCAAATTCATACCATATTTTATACATTGATCCATATTTTTTTAAAAGGTAGCATGAGGTTTTCCCCTTTTGGATTGATATAAAGGCACATCTAAGTCACATATTATATATCTTGTCAATCACTTAGAAATTTTAATATTGAGGTACACTTACACATTTCACACTGAACATAGCTTCCGTATTTTTTCCAAATATGATTTTAATCATTTGAAGTAGTCCCTAGCCAAGTCAAGATCTTGTTCTATCCAAGCTAAAACAAAACATTATCAAGTATTCAAGCCATATCTAGATCCATACATGTAGTCAAAAGAACACAAATGCACAAAGCACTCTAAGTAGGAGAACTATAAGGGCTTGATTTACCTCTTCAAAATAGTGAATGCTTAGGTAATGATCAGTCATTATGAGGGTCATTGGGGTCAGTTTAGCCCATTGAACTCCCCCTTTCTATATTTAAAGGTTTTCAACTATTACAAGTGTTGTTAATTTTTGAATTTAAATAAGTTATTTGTAGGTCATTTATGCACATCCAAATGTAAATATTATGCATATAGGTGTGTTTTAAAACCCCACAAACTTTCGTGCTATGGTATTCTTATTTTTTAGCAAAGGAAAAAATTGAGTAGTAGAGAAAAATTATCCCAGTTGATCTTGTTCACTTTTTGATGCTCTTATCCCTCACTAATTTTAGTCACAGTTTTTGAGGCACTAGCATAATCAATCTCTATTGATTAGTTATAACCTTTATTCAGATTCACACAATTAGATCAGAGACAACAAAAACTAAGTATTTTGTTTTTTTATAGTTA